>NXGZ01000011.1:0-346630 GCA_002893665.1 Metschnikowia orientalis | reverse complement strand
CCCAGATAATACTTATCACAGAAGTATTGGTGGCTCTGTATATCAGCCTTACGAAGTACAAGGGGATGCCCTTCAAAAAGAAGAGAAAGGGAATACCGAATCTAACGAGTCTGCAAATGAAGAGCAAGCGAGATATATTAGGTACGTTCTTTANTATCATGATATTTGTCAAAAATCCTGACAATGTCGGTGGGCTCGACACATGGTACGAAGACCCAGATAATACTTATCACAGAAGTATTGGTGGCTCTGTATATCAGCCTTACGAAGTACAAGGGGATGCCCTTCAAAAAGAAGAGAAAGAGAACACCGAATCTGACGAGTCTGCAAATGAAGAGCAAGCGAGATATATTAGGTACGTTCTTTAAAAAAAAAAAAAAAGAAACACTTCTGAATCCGGTTCTAAGATTGGAAACGGTCCTGAAGAACAGAAAATCTGCCCGGTGTGAATTGTATACCATGCCAAACAATATTATCACGCAGGAAACTGGTTTTCAGGTGGACTTCTACGATTGTCGCTTGGGCTTCGAGGCTGGAGAGAAAGACGACCCCTCAATTCCGACTGCAGTGGGCTTGNAAAAAAAAGAAACACTTCTGAATCCGGTTCTAAGATTGGAAACGGTCCTGAAGAACAGAAAATCTGCCCGGTGTGAATTGTATACCATGCAAAACAATATTATCACGCAGGAAACTGGTTTTCAGGTGGAATTCTACGATTGTCACTTGGGCTTGGAGGCTGGAAAGAAAGACGACCCCTCAAGCTCAACTGCAGTGTGCTTGACNGGTGGACTTCTACGATTGTCGCTTGGGCTTCGAGGCTGGAGAGAAAGACGACCCCTCAATTCCGACTGCAGTGGGCTTGACAAGAGCACAAATCCAAGTGGACCAGGCACTAAAATCGATGTCTCTGTTGGTCAATCGCCTATTCAAATCTACTTCAGAGTTTTTACCGCAAGGTTTCTCTGATCTACTTGTCGTATTACTATATAGATGTAATCTACGAACATCCAACAAACAAACCACCTCGAGCAAAACACCATGGTGATGGGCGAAACCATCGAAACCTTGGTTNGACCAGGCACTAAAATCGATGTCTCTGTTGGTCAATCGCCTATTCAAATCTACTTCAGAGTTTTTACCGCAAGGTTTCTCTGATCTGTACATGTCGTATTACTATATACAAGTAATCATGAACATCCAATCAGACGACAGTAGTTTTGAAGCTTAGCCGTTTTGCAGCTCCTTTTTTGGCTTGAATTGTCCCAGATTCGAGCAAGTGATAGTTGACGGCCTCTTGGACAGTTGAGTTAGATTTAGATTCGAACTAAATGTCCGTGTCGTTCAAAACTACAATTTGGAGCTCAAGCACAGGTTTCCACAGTGACTATCAGTGTACATATCAGGTAAGCTGATGGTTTAGAGCAAGAGGGTGCTGTGTTGGTTATTAGTTCATGCAGCGTATACTAAGAGTGCGTCGATAGACGCTTTTTTACGGGACTGATTACAGTATATGGCTGACTACACCCCTCAGTTACACACCATTCGATTAGCGTGCATATTTGGATGCAGGTCAGGCGTGGTGGTGCATTTGACGTGACTTCAAAAATCTGGCCTCGTCCTGTAGTGCATGATGCAGGAGTGTTCCACGACGTTGTCAGTGGGAAAGAAGGTCCTCCGATATACTTCCTTCAGCCTAGGTTCCTTTGCGCATTTTAGTGCCATATTGGAGGTTTTGGAAGCGAGTTTCTGAGTACAGCGTCGGGTGTTACACCCGGCCCCATACGCGGGACCATTGATCAGATACGTTCGAACGTGAAACAAATTTGGACGGTGCGTGAAACGAGTACATTCCTGAGCGCGCGAAGCACATCTAGTCCAACTCACGAAACAAAACCAAAGAAGTGACGTCTCGAACTGCCATAGCTTTCTAGGCTGGCATGCCGGGGGTTTAAAAAATACTGAAACAGGTGCTTTGGCCTAGACGCCGCAAGGAATTCCAAAGAAGGTTTGATACGAGCGCTTTTTTTAGCCGCGCCATGCATATTAGGAAGCAGCATAGCTTATCTTCAAAAACACAACTTAGTTGCCGGACCGGTCACCTGGTGAATGCATAAAAGCGCCAGATGCCGCACTTTCTAAAACGCCAGTACGCTCAAAATGAGGATTCAAACACTGGCTGTGCTGGTCCTTTCTGCGTTGGCATTGGCTGCGAGAGCCTCCACACTCAACAAATTGAATGCTAGTGATGGTGTCTCAGCCTCTTACCCTCTGTCGTCAATGGCGCCACTCGATCTGATAGATACCGAATATTATGTTACGGATGTTTCGGAAAGCGCATGTTATAGGGCTAGTTTGATAAGCAAGTCTTATGGAACCGATGCTTGGGAAATCGATTCGGACGATGCTTTGGCAGCAGCATACAATTGCGGTTTTTTGACATCCGAGTCTTATGAAGGCGATTTCTGGGCAACCGAAACTGATGAAGATCCTTTCGAATCCGTTCTACATGAGGGTTATTGGTCCGAATGGGATTATTGTGCAGATGGATTATGCTACCACGAAAACTGGTACTGCAAGGATGATGATTGTTCAGGAACAGAAGAAACTATTCAGCCAATACTGCTGACAACTTTTTGTCTTGGCAGCAGATGCAGTCCCGCCTACTATTTTGAAGTCACCACTAGTGGTAATGTAACAACTAAATGTGGTGGTTTCTGCCCATATTTAGGTCACGTGGATTTATGGCCTTACTCGGAGATACCTCAAACGGTGACTGACGTTTCACACACTGTGGTCACCGTCACCTCCTGCTCCAACGATGCTTGCCACACCACCACTTCCACAGGCGTGGTGTCTGTTGTGACTACGACTATTGGAAGCACTGAGTCGATCTTCACTACCGTGTGTCCATTAACTTCAGATGCAGTGCCAGAACCAATTGCTACGCCAGTTCCTGTAACCAACACCAACCCTGCCGTGACTAGTACTTCAGTTGCAAAACCAAGCGGCCCTGCTGCAAACCCAAGTTCTCCAGCCGAGAAAATCGAAAGCTCGGCGCCCGCTCCCCAGAGCACTGTTGCTGAGCAGAGTGTTCTGGGTTCCGGATCGTTGCCTGTCACCTTTAGCTCTCCGTCTGGAACACCTGGGACCTCGAGCCTGGGATCCATGACTTTCTACACCCCCTCATCTTTGGAGGGTGCCGCTTCCAGGGCTTCTTTGAGCATTCCTTTGTTGACTTTAATTTTCGCTTACTTTAGATAGTTGATATATCATATGGTGTCGGCCGCAAACGTCGCGCCTTTCCATTTAGGAGAATAGGTGTAGTTATTGGTCAAGTGTTAGGCTGCGGATATGTCAGGATTTGGGGGAAGATGCATCCAAAGTGACTCGGGTTTTGCTGTTTTTGTCTGTCAGCTTTCTCCTCAGAAGCATGCATTCTGATTTCAGAGTACGAACCACGGAGTATACGAGTCACATGATTCTGGAAGCTTTAGATAAGTTGAAGATTCACATCCATACGGATCTGTAAGTCAAATGCATCCAAACCAAAATTAGAATCATGATAAGCAATTTCGGAGCCTAAACTGATTTTTTCTCGAAAGAAATTTGCACTTAAACTGTGATGCTTGAACCCCCTTTGACAGGGTTCCCTAGTTTCACCAAAATGCCACTTTACTTTAGACTAGGGCATGGCTATTTCTCCAGATGCAAAACTTTTCCCTTAACCACAACAGGTCTTATTGATGAATTCTCTGACTGCGGGCTATATTCATGCATGGTCTACTATTGGCACCTTCAAGACGCTGGCGAAGATTGAAGGGCTTGTTTAATCAAACTTGAATTTTGCCGATGCATACAATCTGAAACATTCTATTGATAAAATTTGTTTTCTGGCATCTTGGGCTTTTACTCGTGGCCATGAATGTTTGATGTGAATGAAGTTGTGCTCATTAGTGGAGTGGGTCCAGTCGAGTTGCATGTTCGCACCCAATTTTGCAGCTTTCTTTCGATATCCGGAAAAGCTAAAAACCAGCGGCAAAAATCGAAATTTGGTGCTTCTCCTTCGAAATTAGTGTAATAGAAAAAAAAGTATACAAAAAATGGTAGCGATTGAGTTTCTGAGTGAACTGAGCCCTTTTTGATGGGGAAAGCGGGCTCCTACGAATCAAGCCAGGAAAATCACGTGAACGGCGCTCGTGACTCTGGTCGCGTGGCTGCTGGATTCTTCTCTTTGCCCCTCAGTCACTTAAAGGTAATTCAAGCATTCAAGAAAATTAATAAGAGATTTGAGGCTACAGTCAACTCGTTAATTAAAGCCCCACCGGCTCCTTCAAAAGAAGCGGATTAATAAGAGCGGCGCTACAGTGCGAGGTGCAAGTACCGACTCACCTGACGGATCATTGACTTGTGGTCGTTGTATACAAGTTGTACCGATAAGCTCGGCTGGACTCATATATGCTGTTGTTCAGATAATTAACGCAAAGCCGTCGGATGTAATGGCTGTCGATAAATCTAAGCCTGATGTCGCGCTTCCCATCACTGACAACAGCGCTCGATTGGGTATACCGCGCGGTGACGTGCAGCGTATGTTTTCGCGGGGAAGGGCCGATGATACTGCCCCGCTTTAATTCTACTTCCTTCTTTGACACACAACCTCGAGTCTGCTGCAGAATAATGTCCTTTACTGTGGGCTCCTTCTCGACAAAGAAACGAAGCGTATGTCCATCCGCCTTGGGCACCATGGTGCACCGCGCCCGACCAAGACCACTAACTAAGCCAAGAGATCCATAAAAGCATGCTTGAGATGCAGAAAGCTTCGGCGTCGCTGTGCAGTGACAAGCAAGACAGAGATATGCCTGAACTGTCTTGAGAAGAATATCGAGTGCCAATGGGACGTCTCAAACGCCGAGGGCTCTCACGCCGAGAAGCTGGAAAAGACATTCGACGAAGAGGCGGTGTTTGCCCGCATGTTTAAAAACAAAGACCAGAACAAGCCTCAGTTCGTATGCTCAACGCAGCCGCTTGCGCTGTTGCTTAGCAGGGACTCGTTTTTGTGCTTTGACGGCGACTCATATGGTTTATACTATCCGTGGAGGGGCCGCAATCTGACGGCAACCGCTATCGATCCGGAGTACAAGCGATATTTAGAGCATTGTGGGGCTTTTGACGTGCCTCCCGTGAGCGAGCAGAGGCACCTCCTAGACTTGTATCTCCGCCACCTCTACCCACTTTACCCTGTTGTGCAGCGGGACATCATGCAGCGGATCGACCAGCTACCCCTTCTACTTTTGAATGCCATTTTTCTTGCGGCGACTCGGTTTGACCCCACCCTACCTCCCAGTGATGTTCGTGAGCGACTAGCGTGCCTATTCCGGCGATGCAAATTATTAGAGACGATTGAGCTGAACAAAATCGTTCTCATTCAGTCATTCACGCTTCTTCTGATGCACGAGGAGGGCATGGAGGGCATAACCTCTTCAAAGGAGTACATATCCAGGGCGTGCAACTTGTGTGGCGAGCTCGCCATTACCAACATGGGCGGCGTCGCAAATGATAATACTGCCGTTACAGACCCTTTGCCCAACGAGAAGAACTACTCGAAAGAATTGCTTCGGAGATTATTCTGGACCACCTTCTGCTGCGACCGTATGGTGTCGGCCACCAGTGGGCGCGAGATGATCTTCAACAGATCCGACTTGATAGTGGATGATATATGTTTGGAGGATTTCGAAACGGGTCCACAGCAAGCCAGTGATTATAGTGCCTTTTCCTCGTGGTTGAGTCTAGCGACGATAATTGAAAGAATCCAGGCGGCTTTGTACCGGCCTCCAGGCAACCGAACAAAGGACCCTCATTTGTTTGAGGACATCAAAAATTGGAGCAGGCCCACTGGGAGCCATGGCGAACTGATGGACGAGGTGGTGCCGTTTCTTGAAATTGCCCACTGCTACGCATCTCTATTGTTTTTGAGGTGTGAAATTGATTCGATTACGTTTCTTCTAGATAACAACACGTTTGCGGCGCCCGGAAGGCCCGAGGAGAATATGGTTGCCTTGATGAAATCTATCTCCCTAAAGGCTCTCCTGATATCGGAGCAGACCCCGATTTTGTTCCATAATGTGTTGGTCGTTCACGTCATTTTGCACGTTATCGCCTTGGTGCAGCTCGAGGCTCGGCTCCACAGCACAGGGGGCCCCGACACCGATTTTGAGCTGTATTATGAATCGCTTATCAGGCGTTCCATGAGCAGACTCAAGCACTTAAGGAATTATTGGTGGTTCGCGAGCACCGCTTTGGTCTTGTGCCAGACCATATTCGAGGTGGAAACTAAAACTTGACACATACCGGGGCGTCTCATTGTCATTGCCATTCAGTTGAACTGTCCATTGATCACTTGCCAAAAACGGGTAGCAATAAGGCACTGGCACGAACATAGGAGTTTTGCTTCGATGCCACGCCTGCAAAGCAGCAGTACCAGCCGCATAATGCAGCAAAGATCACGAAGATGCCCCCTGCTTGTAACAAGCGCGGGTTGGCGGTAAAGTAGTATCCAGCAAGGAGCCAAAAGCCAATATCCAAGGTGAAGAAAAGGCCCATGAAGAAAAGCGTGGACTTCAAGGTGCACAAGAGCATCAAAAATGTGAACACGCCCCAGCCACAGAGATATAGACCTATGGCGTTATTGAGCTGGACTAGGTCATCGCCGTATGCGGCAATGATCCCAAATGCTGGGGTATTGATGGCACCAAAGGACATCCAAAAACCAAAGCCAAAGCTGCACAAGACGGTGCCGGCAAAGCAGTTCCCAAGAAAGAGTTCCCAGATGCCGGCCGCGGCCTGTACCACTCCACCATAAAAGTAGCACAAACCAACGGCTACGTTTGGCGTGGCGATACCCTTGGCGCCAGCCAAGTACAATCCCAAAGTGAAAGCACTGGTTGCGAAAGCAGAAAGTCCCACAACAGCGGCGTTCCCAAACTGCGGCGACTGTGGTTTGGCATATCTCTCCGACTGCATGGTTCCACCGAAAGCTGTCATGAGCTCGTGCTTGTAGTAACGTTTTCCTCCAAGAACAACAAACTCACCCCCGTCGCCGCAGACCTGGACGTTCCCGAGAGACTCGTGCGAAATTCGGTGCTTTTCGTCTTCCATTGAACTCATAGTTGAGAGGTTTGCACTTTCAAGAAGCAGGTGTGGATTTAGTGCTGGTTGTAACAAGTTGGGCCTGCCCACGAGAAAATGATGCTTTTAGGCTTTTGGATTAGCGGAATGTGGTGGCAAGAAACGGCGGTTATTATATATGAGATGGTTGTGGGGAACGTCTTGTCGCAGCCGCAGAAAATAAAGCGGCCTTAAGCGTTCCCTCTTTTATTTTGCGGCCGCGAGCCAAAAGCAGCCTATCCTGTGCCTCTCCACGATCCATGTCCCCAATTGACAGCTATAGTAAATAGGTTGCTATGGACAACCGAGCGACATCAGATGATAGGGCTAGTTTCGCCGGTGAAATAGCAGGCGAGGCAGCAGTTTCAGCTGGACGTGGGGTCCGACATCTCACGCCATTCCCAGAGCCTTTCGCGGCACCCCAGTTTCTCCACGGATACCATGCAGGACAACCGGTCGGGGTTTACCACGCATTCCGTTTCTGTCATGTTTTTGGCGTTGAGAGCACATATGCTAAGTCATGAAGCCAAAATAAACACCCGTTTCAGACTGATGCCCGCGGGCTTGTTTTAAAAGGACGTCTTTAGGAGCTACATTGTGGTGATAATGTTGGTTAAAAAACTTATATAGGGTGACGGTCATGCCTCACCAGTAATCAAGAGAAACGGTATGGCTCTGGGGCACCAACACAGGCGAGAGCACACCGCGGAGATAGACTCAGGGTCCATCCTGCTAGCACGTGCGCCAGATCACGCGCGCGTCCTCATTCCCCGCCATCGGTGGCCCTTCCTTACTGGGAAATGGCGGCGGGGATTGGAAATGCTGCAAGTCCGAAATGCCGAGAGCGGCGACGTTGTAAGTACTTCCTTTGAGCACGGCTCTATACAGCAAATTACTATCTGGGGCGCTCATCCAAATATGCTGGTTCTCGGGCAGGTGTGCACTGCTTACTGAGCTAAAGAGCGTGCGAGGGACGCTTCCGCTGCATAAAAATTCCACAAACATAAGCACATTTGGTTTGAAAGAGAAGTGATTGCTATAGCTACCTCAAGTAAGTAAGATGGCGGGCCTCGCGGAACATGGCCCTAGGCTTCGCAGTATTCCAGACTCCTGGCCCATGCATTGTGAAGGGATGGGACTATAGAAGTGGTGCAGATGAACTTGGGTTCGATCTCTGTATTTGCATTTCGTTGACGGAAGTATCGGGATACTATTTCTTCCTGCTCGAATGTTGTTTCATTCTTCAATTGAGCTTTAGTCGGCTGGGGGGTCCAGGCTTATCTTGGTGTTGTCTAGGGAGATTTGCCCGTTGATAAGGTGGATGTAACATACTTCAGAACATTCAAGACACTGGGTTTATGCTGATTAGTTACAGCCACGTGGATTGCGGCGCAGGTTCAAAGAGCAGACTCCCTCCAAGCTCATATCTGTTGGCAAGGAAATCTCAGTACAGCTCGTGGGTATGGATAAGAGTATACCACACGTGTTCATGCTCAATTGATATGATCATATCTGCCGAGGAGCTGAGTTGGCGACGCTTTGATTCTTGGTGATTACCATTTTCCCGGAGATATGTCCCCCATCTGGGGCGTGATATTCATTGGGAATATATCCCATCATATGACGTCCATTGATAGCCTTTATTTTTTAAAGGATTGGGAACTTTCTCAACTTAAGAACCCACCATTATTGGTAGTTCTTTTTTTTGATGACTTCTGCTTCTTTGAGACTCCGTCAGGCTTACCACGGCAATCTGGTTTATGACCCAAGTGGAAGACTTCCACCCGACAAATGACTCCCGCACAACTCATGAATACCATTTGATGTGAAAATTACTCGATTCAAATCCGCTGGGTATACGATCACCCCTTCTTGCTTCTTGTCTGATTCTTGACCTGGTTTTTGGTCGCACGACAAAAGTACCCAAGAACCAATGCTTTTACCGAAAACAAGAAACAGTCCTGAAGAAAACACTGATTTAATGGCCGGATGGGAAGAAGGCGAATAAAGGCCGCTCAAGAGCTAACCTGCTGGTCCAGATTCTTTGGCATAACCTGAACCATTATCAAGACTCATTATCGGCTTTGTTTAAAACCCTTTTACCGAGCTGAATCCTGGTCGACTTCATATCAATACGCAACCAAGTCGGGGAAGCGATTTCCCCTCGCACATTATAGCAGTGGGGGCACTCGATCACAACCATTGCGTCTGGGTCAGGGGCCAAAAAATAAAATGCACTGGTTCTTACCAGCCCTTATGCTTTGAAGCTACCCACTTGCCAGCCACCGATGTCCCGATAAGCAACTCATGTGTTGGCCATAGCGTCAGTTGGGCGTTGGTGCAGGTAAAAGCGAGTCTAGGCAAACCGGCATTTACCCAGCAGTACATGTTACTCGGCGAGACCCGCATTTTCAGGATCAATTAGACTGAAAGGTGCAGCAACGCCTCCAAAAATGAAGGACTACGCGGTCATATACAGGTGGCTCATATTGATACTTCCGAATACGGTGCAGAGCCAAGATAATCGTTTGGCACCAAGGGATTTCGGCTGTGCCAAAGATTCGTTTTCTTGAACTCTTGACTGGCTTTTCATGCACCAGAGATGATTTGATCCTCAGGCTGCTATGGGATCTTCAAGTGGTGGCAAGGCAGGGCATTTTTTGGTTGCTTGTCCCCACCAACATCGACTTGATTCTCTTGGCTGCTCCGTGTTTGTGGCAACAGCGTCCTTAGCTTTGCTACGTAATACGAAATCTCGAAGCCAAAGCAGGTCTATTGTGACGTCCACTTGATTGATTGTAGGGGTGTGCATTGAGGTCACTGGGCCATTGTGGCTTCGAGATATCTCCAGCTTGAGTAGCGTCGGTGTTTGAAGTCCGAAGGGTGGCGTTAGCCTCGTAAAAAGTGGGGTTAATCAAGCCGTGACAGGCCCACGCTTTTCATCCGGTGTCACAGCTCAGAATTATCCTGATAGCGGGGTCAGAGTGAGAGCGTATGCATGGCGTGCTTTAACAACTCCGGACTGCATAACTCCCATTTTCTCAGGTGCCCATTGTGGTCTTGGGGCTTCCCTTTGGAACAATAGTAGAGTTACATCGAGCATCAAACAACGGCACGAACCCGGGCTGTATTCGAGGCTTTTACTTGTTTCTGAACTTGTTGTTTAGCCATGATGCCACTTTTTCGTTCCTGGCGCCGCGCTTGAGGCGCATAGTGTGGATCATCGTTTCTCCGGCACCTAGCAATGTGCAGACCTCGGATAATTCCTGCTCACGCACCGTGGCCCTCGGGCCGCTAACGTGTTTTTTTTTTTAGCTTTCTGAAATTGGTCCAAGAGCGGGATGTTTTTGAACAGGCGGGATGTTACTCAAGAGGGCGAAGGCCACTTTCAGCAGCAAAAAAACCAAAAAAGAAGTGAGGAATCCAAACTTAAAAAATCCATCATGCTTGCACACATGGCGAGGAAAACCCGCCCCATGCTGTCACACGGAGTAATGGGGTAAGCCCGGAAAGGCTGAAGATGTATGCAAGATTTTGCGGAGAACACATTTTTTTTGCTGGACTGGTGCATGCAGAAGGGATAATTCTTACATTGGGCGTGTACACAAGCCGCATTTGGTTGGGGAAAATGCAAGGCTGCGGATTATATTTATCTGCACACCCGCCCTGTCCTCATTCCCCGGACCCCTGGCCAATGAGCATGCGCTGCGTGCCAGCAACGGCGCACTCCGGATTGTGAATCTGAATTCGACGCGTCGTAAACGCAAGCTTGTGCAGGCGTGGGCCTCGCATAGAGAAGCCCGGCTAACCACTCTGGGACAATAGGTCCGGGGCAGAGAAAACGCCCCGCTGGCAAAAAGTATATAAAGCGATGGGAACAGCCCCTCAGCTAGTTTCTGCTCATCAGATTTTATCACTAATCACTAATACATAATCATGGGTTTGGAAAACAACCGTATAATCAGCAAGTACCTCAATGTAGGGGAAAAGAAGGCTGGCTCCTCTTCTATGGGGATTTTCGTGGGTGCCTTCGCCGCCTTGGGTGGTCTCCTTTATGGTTACGACACCGGTACCATTTCTGGTGTCATGGCCATGCCATATGTTTTGAAACACTTCCCTGCTGACGGGAAGGCATTTACTGCAAACGAGTCTTCTTTGATCGTGTCTATTTTGTCCGCAGGTACCTTTTTTGGTGCCCTCTTGGCCCCATTGATCAACGATACCTTGGGTAGACGTTGGTGTCTTATCTTATCTTCGCTCGTTGTCTTCAACGTCGGAGCAGCTTTACAGACTGCTTCCCACGACATCAACTTGCTTTTGGCAGGAAGAGTGATTGCCGGTTTCGGTGTCGGTTTGATTTCTTCCACTATTCCTTTGTACCAGTCCGAGGCTCTTCCCAAGTGGATTAGAGGTGCCATTGTTGCATGCTACCAGTGGGCCATCACCATCGGTATCTTTTTGGCCGCATGCTTCAACCAAGCCACTCACAAGATCGACGGCTCTTCCTCATACAGAGTTCCCTTGGGTATCCAAATCATCTGGGGTTTGATTTTGGGCGTGGGTATGATTTTCTTGCCTGAAACCCCAAGATTCTACATCTCCAAGGGCAAAGACGAGGCTGCTGCCAAATCCTTATCCAAATTGAGAAAGCTTTCAATGGACCACCCAGACTTGATTGAAGAGTTGGAGGACATTAGAGCTGCTTACATTTACGAGACTGAATACGGCAAGTCGTCCTGGACCCAGGTCATCTCCCGCAAGAATCACCAATTGAAGAAGTTGTTGACTGGTGTCGGTATCCAGGCCTTCCAGCAATTGACCGGTGTCAACTTCATTTTCTACTTCGGAACTTCCTTCTTCGAGTCTGCCGGTGTCAACGGTTTCACTACCTCCTTGGCCACCAACATTGTCAACGTGTTCTCCACCATTCCAGGTATCATGGGTGTCGAAATTTTGGGTAGAAGAAAGATCTTGTTGACCGGTGCCGCCGGTATGGCCATCTCCCAGCTCATTGTCGCCATTGTTGGTGTTGCAACGGATTCCAGCTCTGCCCAAAAGGTGCTTATTGCATTCTCATGTATCTTCATTGCCTTCTTTGCTGCCACGTGGGGCCCTACCGCATGGGTTGTGTGCGGAGAGATCTTCCCATTGAGAACCAGAGCCAAGTCCATTGCCGTCTGTACCGCCTCCAACTGGTTGTGGAACTGGGCCATTGCCTACGCCACTCCTTACATGGTGGATTCCGACAAGGGTAACTTGGGCACCAAGGTGTTCTTCATCTGGGGTGGCTTCAACTGCTTCTGTTTCCTCTTTGCCTGGTCCTTGATCTACGAGACCAAGGGTCTTTCCTTGGAGCAAGTCGACGAGTTGTACGAGTCTGTTCCAAGTGCCCGCAAGTCTCATGGCTTTATCCCCAGTACGCATGCTTTCAGAGAAGAAGCCGGCCTCGCTCCTGCTGCTACTGACGACAAAATGCAATTGAAGGCAGAGGCCATCTCTGTCGAAGATGCTTCTGTCTAATTTTAGTTCTGTTCATCATAACGTCTTTACGAATAAATAATACCGTATCCTTTTAGTAGGCCAATGCTCTCCAATAGGGAAAGACGACTAGTGGTGTCTAGTAGAACTAGTGTCCTCGATGGCATGTCTCTGGCCTTCTGCACACGGTCGGGATTTGGTCATGCAACGCGTTCGAAGCCAACGCGAAGCCAAGTAGCACGCCAATCAAGAGATCACATTGGACATATACATACAGTTTCCTGTATACATCTAATATACATATAATATACATATAATATACATATAATATACATATAATATGTAACTAACATACATTTAATATACAACTAATATACATTTAATATACATATCTTATACATTTAATATACATTTAATATACATTTAATATACATTTAATATACATTTAATATACATTTAATATACATTTAATATACATTTATTATACATTTAAAATACATTTAATATACATATGTTATACATTTAATATACATATAGTATAATATAAATCCAATATAAATACATTATACATTTAATTTACATAAGATACATTTAATTTACATAAGATACATTTAATATACATTTAATATGAATTTAATATTCATATAATATACATTTAATATGAATTTAATATTCATATAATATACATATATTATACATTTAATATACATTTAATATACATAAAATATAAATCTAATATACACATATTATACAACTAATATACATAAGATACATTTAATTTACATAAGATACAATTAATATACAATTAATATACATTTGATATACATTTGATATACATTTAATCTACATAAATATACATTTAATATACATATAATATACATTTAATATACATTTAAGATACATCTAATAACATATATACATGGATGTATTTGCATAACATGAGATCCGTACCGCTGGAAAAGGTCTCTCTCAGCCGGTCTCACGTTCTTTGCAGTCCGTTAAGGCGCGCACCTCCTGCACCATCAACCTCAAGGAACATGTGCGGTCTCTATCTTCTGCGAACCACCCTTTCTCTGAACCATCAACCAAGTCTAGCTCTCCGCCGCCACGTGACCCCTCGTCCGAACCACCGGCCAGACTTCTTCTATCAGACCGCTGCTGCCCGGTGACACGTCTTCTCGCTGCTCCGCGTTGTCAAATCTCCGTCTTGCAGGGGCCTCTTGTCACTAGTGCCAACCACTAGACGACAGGACCGCCACTTTCATTGTGTCAGCGCCGGCACCCTGACAGCTGAGCTTCGCCGCAGGCACCGCCATGTGGCTACCTCTGCTCCTTCTTTGCGTGCTGTGGCTTCCGTTATGCCTTCTGGCGGTTGCGTCCCCAGTGCTGACGTCTGCATCTAGTGTCTCGTCGCCGTCGACCATCATTGACTTCTTGTCCAGCGACGTGCAATACTCCTACTTTCTTCGGCATCTCCAGAAATTGGGCCTCGTTCCGCTCGTCAACTCTTTGCGCAATGTCACGGTGTTTGCGCCCATCAACCTGGCGTTCACGGATTCTCAGATTGCGCTCGACGACACTCCGGAAAACGTCTTGCGGTACTTCGCTGGCCAGCGGTTCCGTGTCTCCTATCTTGGCAACGACCTGGTGCTACTAGAATCTCTCTATCTGACCAAGTCGAGCAAGCACCACACCCGCATGTTTCCATTGAAAGTCACTCCATATCTGCTCAACTCGGAAAAAAGCTATCGCTTGAACGACTTTGCCGACATCGTGGATGCTGACGACTACGTGAAGCACCAGCGCTCCTTCATCCAAACAATCGACCACCTCATTCCCCTGGCATTTTCTATCTGTGATTTCCTACTCGACGAAACCCCGCAAACTTCTAGCATTAACGGTCATTCCATAACCCTTATCAAGCTGATTTTTCGACTGGCCTTCAAGCTCAATTCCGGTGTAGCTGGCCAACCGTTGTGCCTGGCTTTTCTCTCTGAGGTATCAACCATTCTTCTACCCACTGATGCTTATCTCGAAAACTCTTTGCTGGTGCTTGAACGAAAATACTATACCGCCCTTGACTATGGCCTCAATCAAACCGACTTCGCCCCCACTAAGAAGGCAAAAAAGGAAATGAAAGCTGACTTGTTGTCTCTTCTCCTGACCATTTTGCTTCCCGACCTCGTGGGCGGTTTTAATGGCACTGGGGCCAACTGTACTCATCAGAACATTGCAGGTAGCGGCTCTTACCACTTCTCCTCAGACCCAAAGGATGATGTGGTCGTCGTGAACAGAAATCTACGAAGTCTACCGGGATCCACGTCTCTCACTCTCAATGATGGTGTGTTACATTTATTCGACAACACATCCAATACCCGTAATATGTCCCAACCTGACAGCTTTTTTTCCGCTTTGAATGTTCTGACCACTCCTATGATACCAAGAAAGGCGCTCTATGCAATGCACTACTCACAACTCGTGGGTGAGCTATACTTTCGGAGAATGGGTGACCTAATTGGGGAAAATGCATGCAACCAGACCATTCTCATTGATATCCTGGATCGCGATGACCAAAAAGATGAGGAATTTATAACAAAGAATCTCGTTGACTCCACTTCCATGGTAAGCGAGTACGACGAAGTGACCTCTCTCTCTTTTAGCAGTCGACAAGAAATGCACTATCGATTTCTTTCCAGGCCGATCGATATCGAAACAGAGATTTCAAAGGAATCTCCGGAATATCACACTTTGGTGGAATCTAAATTATGTCTGAAAAAGAGAATAGGTCTGTGCTTCAAAATGAAAGTTTCTGCGAAAATGGATGGCGATCAATACAAAGTCTTTTTCAATGGTGACGCTGAAAGTGGCTTACCAATTCGGGCGAGCTCTTCCAATATGATATATTTCTCAAATTCAGACCTCAAGGCTCCAGCTGGTCTCAAAGCCGTGATGGGTGAGCTTATTTCTGATGGCTCAGAGAGGCACGATTTGAACCACATCATTCTTGATAAAGAGTCGTGCTTGAAAACCCTTGGATACTTGCACCAATTCAAATTGTTTCATCTAAAGGAGAATCACAAAGGTTATACAATATTCCTTCCCTGTGGGCAAACTATCTGGGATGGTGGCCACGCGACCGTTAATCCGCGATACTCTTCTTGGAATAGCCTTGGCCTTGTTTTAAAGTATCTTGAAAACAATCCATCTAAATTCCAAACGTTGTTAGAGGGACTTTTTCTTGAGGACACTATTTATTCAGACTTTGGCTTAGAGGATCAAGAGGAACTGTCTATTATTGTAAAGACCCTCAGTGGCGGGCTATACAATGTATCGGAGAGGTATCAAAACGGGGCAAGCAATCATATTATCACTGTGAACAAAACATCTCTTTCGGTACCGCTCAACTCGGATGTTTTATTTGACCAAGGCGTAATGCATGTTATCGAGGATGTATTGTTGCCGGAGGACTTAACTGTCCCATTGAAGGATTTGATACTCTGTGCCCAGGATTTTGTGAAAGGGTCCTATTCATTTTTGAATCTCCTTGAGGACTTCCACAGCTTCCCGAATTCAGCGCCCCTCGATCTTCTGTCCACTTCGCCCAACTCGTATCTTATCCCGTCAACACATCAGTTGAAGGGCCTTAATATGACCGCGGACTCGAAATTTTTCCAAGAATTCATTCAATTGCATACTCTCGAAAATGACGAGGCTTCAAAATTGGTGCAGTGTCTCCTCCATCCTCAAAGATCGACAAACGTCAGCTATGTGATCCAGACTAATAAGACAAGAGGACGCTTTAGGTGCGACACAAATCCATACACGGGAAAAACGTTCCTTACATTGGAAAATTCTCTCGACGACTTCGGGATTCTAGCGAAGAGGCGACAAGTAAGAGTTCTCAATTATGGTTGCTATGGGATGAATAATGCAAACTCAAGTTGTGTTTTCGAATTGGACAGGCCCATCGAGGTGTCATGGTTCATACCTTCTGAAAACTTTCTACATGTTCACATTGGCTGGATCAGTGTGGGTATTGGTGTGGTCATTGGCATAGTTTTGTTTGGATTCTTCACCACGACTGTTGCACTCTGCCTCTCAAGAAAAACAAACAAACCAAACGTTGGGACTTTCAACAATTTTGCTCCAACGGAGCCGAGCTTCATGCGCGTCACTTCAGGAGAAGAATTGGCAACTAGCAATTATGATTACGGGTATGAAACTGATGACGATATGATACGCGAGGAAAGTGACCAACTTTTACCGTTGAGAGGCGAGCGAAACATCAGCAATACCTATGGCTCCATGTCGCCAATGGCACCTCCAAGTGCGCCCCGAAAAATAAAGGGACAGGGCTTCATCAAGACCATAAATCGAGATCGTCATCTCCCTTGAGACGCGGGGGATGTACTGCATACTCTCTGTTGTCTGTTCTTGACTTGCGCTTTGGCTGTCATCAATACCATAGCTTACTAAGGTTTTCCGAACTCAGCTCGAGGGCCCTTAGTCCATTATTTATAGTGAATAAAAACGAGAAACAGCCGGACACATGTCTGATCAAGTCCCCTTGCACGTACAAAGTCAGTACCCTCCGCAAGAGGACCCCCGCAAACATGATGGCCCACAACAAGAAGACTCAAATCCTGATATGAATATCGAATCGAGCTCTCCCAGAGCTTCAAGCCCCCAAAAAGAGGAGCTGATACTGCAGGATAAAAGCATGGCTGAATTGGACGAGGAGTTGGCCAGACTACGCGATAAGAGTGCCGAACTCAGCAGCGTGCAAAAACTCCAAGATAATTCCCTAAAGCCAAAAACTGAGACCGTCGGCAATGGCAATTCAGAATCGGACATGAAGTCAATTTACATTGGTAATGTCGATTATGCATCTACGCCAGAAGAGATCCATGATATCTTTTCGACCAATGGGCAGATTGAGCGGGTAAAGATTATGACCGATAAAGCCACGGGGAAACCAAAAGGATTTGCATACTTGGAGTACAGTCTTCCTGAAAGTGCCCATCTTGCCGTGGCCAATGCGACAGGGCTTACACTACACGGGCGAGAATTGAATGTGAGTTTAAAGAGAACCAATGTTCCGGGATATTCCATGGGCAGAGGCCGCGGTCGTGGCCTAAGGGGCTTGGGCAGAAGGGGAGGCCGAATGCTACCAAGAGGTTTGCTGCGGGGAAGGGGATCCATGAGGGGGCCCTCAAGCCGATTTGCACCCTATTGAAAGGTGAAATCCGTTGATTTCAGCTAAACTCTGTGGCAGGCTCGAATAGTCCCCTGAAGACTCAACATCTCTTATCAGACACCTTAAAGCTCTCCTCAGCGAAATCTGCACATTGTTTGTCAAAGATTGTTACCATCTCTTTTTGCCGAGGATTCTTGTCGAAGATTGGAGCCATATTTCTTCAGTCGAGAATTCAAACCTCTCTTTTTCTTGTTAAGCCAATGTGATTTACCATAATCTACAAAGGAAGCTCATTCACAGAGAGGGGACTCCATTAAACTAGAAAAAGCCTATGCCATTCTCATTCGATTGACCAGAGCATCAGATCTGCAAAGCCTTAAAGTCTCCACTAGGCGTTCATCTTCTTGACATAGTCGGAGGTTTCTTGTTGTCCGTCTCTGGCCAAGCCCTCAACAACACCAGCGCAGTTTTCCTGGGACATGCCTTGCTCAAACTTGAACTTGCACTGTGACTCGTCGATCTCGATTTTCAACCCCGTGATGGCTTTTTGCATCAAATCCAAGTATCTCTCGGGAGCATCACTCACTTTCCAAGGACAGGACTTGGGCTTTTCCTGCTGGTCAGTCAAGTCGTTCAATTGGGTGCGTATGAAGTCATAATCATCCACGATTTCCAGCTTACCATTGATGTGGAGAGCCGCAAAGTCCCACGTGGGCACAAACTTGTGGGTTCTCTGTTTCTCGGGATAGTAAGAAGGCGATATGTATGAGTCGCGAGACTGGAATATCACCAAGACCCGATCGTTTTTGGCCAACGATGGTACCTGGGGGTTTTTCTTGGCCACATGCGCGTGCAAGAACCGCTTGCCGGTTTCAGCGTCGGTGTGCAAGTAAAAGGGAAAGTGATTGGCCATGATGGAGCCATCAGAGTCCACGGTGACAACGGTAGCCAAGGGATGTGTCCGAATTAGCTCCTCCTGGTCATCGCGGGAAGGGGCGTCGTATTTCTTGGGAATATACATTCCAGCTTTTTCAGGTCAGTGGGCTCAGTGCCTATTCAGAAGCAAAAGGATTAGTCAAATTGATTCACGGGCGCTGGGAGATGCTTTCATGTTAAGATTCTTGAGACCGAGATTATGTTTATCGAGGGCCCCCGGGACTCTTATGCCGCATGCGGAAAGTCTATGCGCGGGTGACTAACGCCGGTGCGCTATTGGTCTAAGCCTGATGGGCGCCGCAGCGACGAGACCAGGCGCCTTGGACAGCCCCTGCAAATCCTGCATCGAAATAGCTTCTCCCGGCAGTGATACACAAACAAGCCAGGTATGATCGCCGGGTTTGTGACCAACAGTGCAGAGATGCTGGCGGGTGGTGGCGGTGGTGGTGGCTGCGCTTTATGTCCTGCACACAGCTGGCGGGTGCGCTATCAGACCGCGCGTTATCGGGTCTCATACAATATAGTCGGAGTGTTCCTCTTAACGTTAGAGGTAAACAGTGCTATTGGAAATGACCCGAATTCTCGTGACCGGCGCTTCCGGCTTCATTGCACAGCATATAGTGAAGCTTCTTGTCTCGAAAAAGTACGCCGTGGTGGGTACGGTCAGGCTGGCCCAGAAAGGTGACAAACTTAAGGACAATCTTGACACCGTCAACCCAGGACTCTTTGAGTATGCCATAGTCCCGGACATCTCTGTGCCAGGTGCTTTTGACAAGGTCCTCGACAAGTACCTTGACATCTCGGTGATCCTCCACACTGCGTCTCCGTTTTTTTACGACACCACGGAGCCAGAAAAGGATTTAGTTCTTCCGGCCATCAATGGAACAAAAAGCCTCCTCGAGTCCATCAAAGCCAGGACAGAAAAGGGGAAAAGCGGGATCAAGCGGTTGGTGGTGACGTCCAGTGATGCGGCAATCTACTCGGCCGAAGACGAGCAGAACGCGGCGCTCTCGTTTAACGAATCATCCTGGAACAACATCTCGTACGAGGATGCCATCAAGGACCCAATCAACGCATACTATGGGGCCAAGTCTTTTGCAGAAAAGTTGGCTTGGGAATACTACAAGGCCAATGCGGCCTTCCCCGTGTTATCTACAGTGAATCCGGTGTATGTGTTTGGACCGCAAGCGTTTTTCAATGAAGTCTCGGACAAACTCAATACCTCTAACGAGCTTGTGCACGGGTTGCTCAAGTTGAAGCCGAGTGACGGCTTCGAAAACGACAAGGGGGGGTTTGTCGATGTGCGAGATGTGGCCAGTGCCCATGTTGCGGCCTTTGAAGCGCCCGAGACGCAAGGAAAGCGCCTCTACATGACCAACGGCAAGTTCAGTGTGCAGATGATGCTCGACGTCATCAACTCCCGATTTCCCGAGTTGGGGTGCCCCAAGGGAACGCCGGGATCGGGGCCTCTGGATATCAGCACCTTGGCTGCTACGGATAATAGTGCCACAAGGCGGCTCTTGAACTTTGACTTCAAGACTTTGGACCAGTGCGTGATTGACATTGTGAAGCAGATTGTGGAGTACCGGCAGACCAAGCTCTAGACCTGGTGCCGTGCCGGGTGGATCTGAAGTAGAGTCGACTTTGATTCTACAGACTGTCGCAGCGTGCAAACATCACGAAGGACCTCCAAATGATGAAACACTTGAAAGGTCAGACAGGCAGGGCTGCAAAAGAGTTACAGATTACATCTGGCCGAAACAGCCAGATGCACTACAAACACGTCTGGAATAGCGGGGCAGGTTCTCTGGTATAAAAGGGGGCGAGTTGTTTTCTTGAAATATTCATGGAAACCAAGGAGCACTATCCAGACCCGAAATCACAGATCAGAAGCACAGCCCTTGAGATCAAGTACAGACCTTGGGATCAAGTACAGACCTTAAGATCAAGTACAGACCTTAAGATCAAGTACAGACCAAAAGATCAAGTACAGACCTTAAGATCAAGTACAGACCAAAAGATCAAGTACAGACCAAAAGATCAAGTACAGACCTTAAATTAAGTACAGACATTTAGATAATACAAAGACCTTCAAATAAAACACAGGCCTTGAGATCAAGTACAAACGTCAAGATAATACAAAGAGTTTATAATAAAATACAACCTTAAGAAATTCGCATCAACAGACACCCTCTAAAGCCCGCCGTCTTGCATAGACTTCTGTTGGCGCGGCTGAGCCCTTACCCAGCTCGGGCACTGCATGCATTACAGATCCCGGCTCACTGCGATGCTCCGCTCAGCTCTAGGCCTACTCCCCGCCAGGCAGACTATTTTTACACCTGGGCCAGTATTCACGACGGCAGTGTCACAAGGCCCTGCCCGCGTGACAGCCCTACGAATCCAGCCTATCGAGCGGCTCCACAAAAACCACCCGTTTCCGCCATCGGCCCGAGTCCCAGACCAGATCTGGATTTGGGCAGAGGAACATCGTATCAAAGCCCAAGCTGAGCCCGGGCAGTAGCCGCCCACGTGTAGGGCTGCAGCCTGGCCCTGTTTCAAACCGCCAAGCTGGTGGACGCCTTCCTGGCAGTTTCATGTCTGTCAGGGATGTGCACTTTAACTGTCAGGGATGAGCATTTGGGCTGCTTGTTTTTCTTGTAGTCCGATGTGGCAAGAGGGGAGCGCCTCCATTCCGCAGCCAAACCAGTAGACGTTTGCGGCGCACACCATCACGATTGAGCCGGACACGCCAGGGCAGGGGCCAGGGGCCAGAGAAGCCCAAGGCAGCTCATCGGAATCTCTGAAGCAGCCGCAGGCAGGCCGACCAGGGCTGCGTCGTAGGATCGCGCAGCCAATGAGACACGGCGCAAATGTAATCTGCGGCTGTGTGCAGGCACGCCGATTGCGCGTCCATACATTATTCCAGGATTCTGGTCTGCTTCACCCTGTTCCTTATAAGACGCGAAGACGGCCAAGTCTCCTACACCTTTTTCTTTTGTCGATACTCCAGCACCTTTCCAGCGAAAATTGACCTAGTGTGCAACTTTCCCTCAGAAAACCGAGAATCGGAATCAACACGTCGAGCACCGGCTACTACGCACACTCCAGCAACCTGTGTTTTTCCCCTGTTTGGCCCTCCTTTGCGCTTAGACCCAGTTCTTCGTGCACCGCCCCCGCCCACCCCTTCTAGCATATTCCCTCGCCACACAAAACCGCGATGTTGGTCACCCTCAAGAACGCCATTGTGAAGCTCTTCCAGCCCTCCCAGGAAGACGAGGAGTTGAGGAGAGCAGAGAGGTTGATTGAAAACAACCAGGTGCCCTACGGCTCCACGGACCAGGGCACCGACAGAGCCCGCGAGGCCGCTTCGGAAGAGGCCATCCTCAGTGCAGTCAAGAACGCTGCGTCGGGCGAATCCTCCGACGACGATGAGTCCTCGGGCTTCATCAGCTCGTTTGACCCCCGTGTCATGAGTGACATCATCATTGGTCTCTCCGACGGCTTGACCGTTCCTTTTGCATTGACCGCAGGTTTATCATCTTTGGGCTCATCCAAGCTTGTCATCACTGGAGGCATGGCCGAATTGGTTTCTGGCGCAATCTCCATGGGTTTGGGTGGCTACTTGGCCGCAAAGAGTGAAATGGACTACTACAAGAGTGAGGTGAAGAAGGAGAAGTTGCAGTTCTTCAAAAAGCCCGAGTTGATTAACCAGGAGGCCGCTGAGATCATGTTCGAGTTGGGCGCAAGCGAAGAAACCATCGCCTCGTTCTTGAGGGACTTGGACTCGTCCCCCAAAGATCTTATCGACTTTGTCATCCGCTTCGGGAAAGGCTTGGAGGAGCCAGCTGAGGGTAGAGAAATCTCCTCTGCATTGACCATCGGCTCGGGCTACTTCCTCGGTGGCTTCATCCCCTTGCTTCCCTACTTCTTTTGCGATGTCGTCAAGACCGGCCTCATTATCTCTGTTCTTGTCATGGTGCTCACCCTTTTCGTGTTCGGTTTCGTCAAGACGTCCGTTTCCTTGGGTGAAGATTGTGGAACCTTCAAGAAAGTCACCGAGGGCTTCCAGATGGTCATCATCGGTTCCGTTGCGGCCGGCGCTGCATGGACGTTGGTCTACTTTATCGAATAAGCCCGCTTGAGGAACCAACGAATCTACTTATTGTACCATAGAAGAACGAGGCCAGACGCAGGGAGCGACGCCTCCCCGCGCTCCTCACTGAATGTTGCGTTCACCGCATGCGAATGTCGGTCGCAAGCCTCATCATGGCAGCTATAGAGTTTTTGCATGGGCCGCTGCCGCCGATACCCGGTATACCACCATAGCTTGCTCCATGCACAATATTCATTATTATATATCGCGCTAATCTTATGCTAGTTGCTATCGAAACATGGGACGTAGATGCGGAGCGCGGCGCGCGCCCGTACACCCCACAAAAAAGTTTGCCCTCCAAAATTCGGTGCCGCCCCCGAACCCTGCCCTCTAAATCAGCAAAGCATCAACAATGCCCTTCAAACCAGCCGACATTCTCTCCAAAATTGCCATTCCTGCGGGAGTGGCATTCACACTTGCCCAGTCGGCAATGTACGACGTTGAGGGTGGAAAGCGGGCCGTGGTTTTCGATCGATTGAACGGTGTGCAACCCAATGTGATTGGTGAAGGAACCCATTTCGTGATCCCTTGGTTGCAAAAGGCAATCATTTACGATGTCCGTACCAAGCCCAAGACTATCGCCACCACTACGGGCTCCAAAGACTTGCAGAATGTCTCTTTGACATTAAGAGTTTTGCATAGACCTGAGGTCTTGAAACTTCCAATCATCTACCAGACGCTTGGCTTGGACTACGACGAGCGGGTGTTGCCGGCTATTGGAAACGAAGTGTTGAAGAGTTGCGTTGCCCAGTTTGACGCTGCCGAGCTCATCACCCAGAGGGAGGTTGTTTCTGCCCGGATTCGCCAGGAGCTCTCCAGAAGAGCAAATGAGTTCAACATTCGCTTGGAGGATGTTTCCATCACGCACATGGTCTTTGGAACCGAGTTCACCAAGGCGGTGGAACAGAAGCAGATTGCTCAGCAAGACGCAGAGAGGGCCAAGTACTTGGTGGACCGGGCCGAACAAGAGAGGAAGGCCTCGGTGATTCGCGCAGAGGGTGAGGCCGAGGCCGCAGAGACCGTTTCCAAAGCGTTGGCAAAGGCCGGCGATGGTTTGTTGAAAATTAGAAGATTGGATGCATCCAAGGAGATTGCGCAAACCTTGGCCCAGTCGCCAAATGTGTCCTACTTGCCATCCGGAAAGGGCGGGGAGGAAAGCAAGAACAGCTTGTTGCTCAACGTTGGACGTTGATAGCTTCTCCGTGGCATCTGTTCGGACCCACGTCGCAGCTCCAAGCTGCCTCGCCTCTCGCTTCCAGCTGCAGACATGTACATAATACTTTGAATTGACGAGAAATGATTTATATATATACATCCACCAACTCGTCGTAGGCGCCTGGGGTGGTGAGCTTGCCGGAAGACATCAAGGCCTCGATATCGCCGAGTTCCTTGACGCACAGGCTGGTGAGGTTTCGCGTGTCCCCGGACGTTTCGCCAATGGCAATGTCGTCCTCCACGCGCACGCCGATTCCGTGGTAGTGACGGGGCCACCTGTCGGACTTGGGCACGTACAAGCCCGGCTCGATGGTCACAACGTTCCCCGCTCTCAATCGGGCATGCCGAGAAACGCTGGGCACGTCATGCAAGTCGAGCCCGAGATGATGCCCGATGTAGTGGGGAAACAAGTCCCGGGACACCTCTGCTCTTGTCACTGCAGACATACCCGGAAGGCCTCTCAAACCCTGCGTCATGGTTGCGACCGCCAAGTTGTGGAGGTCCTGCAAGGACACCAGGGATGCCTCGGAGCACTGCTCGATGCACGCCTTGTTGGCGGCAAGCACCACGCTGTAGATGTCACGTTGGGCATCGGAAAACCCACCTGGCCCGTTGGGCCACGCCCGGGAGATGTCTGCACAGTAGCCACCGAGCTTTCCGCCAGCGTCAACAAACACTAGCTCGTCGCGATACAACAAATCGTCGTTTCGGGTGTAGTGGATGGTCAAGGCGTTCTCGCCGCTGGCCACAACGGGGATGTAAGCTTGCTTGTCACAGCCGCCACGAACAAAGGCATACTCCAAGTACTTGGCAAGGGTCTTCTCTGTACTGAACGGGGCCAGGGAGCCGACTCGGGCAATGGCGGCGTTGATGGCGCGTCCCGATATCTGGCCTGCCCGGTTCATGACCTTGATCTCGGCGTCGGACTTGATCAGACGGTGCTGCTCCAAGATGGGCTTCAAAGGGCGCACGGTCGATTTGGAGCGTTTCAAGACGTCCGAAATGCACGACGTGGCCGAGGCGGCGCCCAGAAGGCTGAAGAACTGCGAGAACTTGGATGACGCGGGGTTGGCGTTGGCCGCCACGCCATCAAAATAGATCACCCTGTTTCTGTTGACAATCTTCTGCATGTAGGCCTCGACCTTGTTGATGCTCTCCACGTAGTCCGCATTGAAGTAGTCGTAGGCGCCCTCCAAGCCGGTCTTGTCGCCCTCCCAGAGGTCTGTGGCGGCGTTTTTGGGCTGGGTGAGAATGTGGAGCACCACGTCCTCGTCGGTTCCGCGGTCCGCCACCTTCTCCACCACCGCCACCGAGTCCGGGCCCAACCACCCGGTCAAGTAGTATAGATTGTTGTCCTGCTGGAAGTCGTAGAACACACTGCCCGAACTATGTAGCACGCGGTTGCCGGCGACGATGGCGGCCGAGCCCGCCGGCATTTCCCGGCTCAAGGCAAGCCGCCGCTGGTAGTACTCCAAAGCGGAGATCCCCGGGGTCAATTCCCCGGCGGTCGGGAGAAGGTGGGGCCGTGTTTCGTGCATGGGCTGGCCCGTTTTGTAAGGCACCACCGTCGGCGGCCGCGTGGCCAACCGCGAGGCACGGCGCCACTGCCCGCTTCCGGCAACCGCACTCCGCCTTTTATAGCTGGCATTTCTGGCAAGAAACATGGCGTCCTAGCAAACTTGTGTGGCAGCAGCAAGGGCTTTCGGGTCGGTCCAGCCGCTGAGGTGCGTGCAGAACGCGGCCCGGGTGCACTGGTTGGCAAGCCGCCGCGCAGCCCACCGTGATGCGCTGCGACCGCCGACCGCCGACCGTCTTGTGTGACCGCGCGCCGCTAGCACTCCCCCGGCCCGCCCGTCGTTGCAATGCCGTATGTAATGGACGCCCACAAGGGCCTCTGCTTCACGGCAGAAAAGTTGCGGCGCAGTCCGCCGCCCCAGGTGTCGAACGGGCTTGACCAGCTCCAGTGGGATGCGGCGGTGCCGGCCGTGGCAGTGCCCAGAGCCGAGCAGGCGGCGCCTGCGGAGCACGCCAATAAAAAGGGCCGGGAGGCCCGCAAAGAGAAACAGGCGGCCAAGCGGCTCGCCAAGCTCGAAAAAAAGCAGAACAAGGAGCTTGAAAAGAAGCGGGCGGCCGCAGGGCACGCGGAACCGGGGGCCGGGGGGCCGGTCTCCAACCCGTACACTGTGCAGAGGGAGCTTGCCGGACTCTACCGCCAATTGAAAAGCACGGTGTGCCTGGACGGCACCAAGGATGGCAAGCTCTTCCAGTACCAGCTGATAGCCTTCTATTTGTCGGACGCGGCGCATCTCTGTGCCGGGGAGTGGCTCAATGACAACAACATCTCCTTCGTGTACGAGGCGCTAGTGAAGCTCTCCATCCTGCCGGCTGCGTTCGGCAGTCACGTTCTCCTTGTCTTGCCCTCGCTCGTGCAGCTCCTTGTGCATTTCCCCTCCGAGGACGACCTCCGTGAGATGCTTCCCATGGACGATGTGCGCAAGCTGCGCTTGGTGTTTCTTCCCTTCAACTTCATGGACGACCTTGACTATGTGCACTTGGAGGATGCAAACAACGGCGACCATTGGGCGCTCTGTGTCTTGTGTCCCCTGGAGAGCAAGCTCTTGGTCTACGACTCCATGGCCTTTGATGCTGACGCCGAGGGCGACAAGCTCCTCCAGAGGCTAGCCTCGCGCATCGAGAGCGTGGTGTTGAAGTCCAAGACAAAGCTTCTGATCGTCAAGTGCAAATGCGATCAGCAGGACAACTTCGACGACTGCGGTGTTTTTTTGATCATGATCTCGTGCTACCTCGTGTCCAGCATCTTCTCGGGCGAGCCCACTGACCTCAGCGTTGCCCACGTCAAATTCGACCCCATGTCTTGTCGCCTTAAGCTCATGAAGCTAGCTTATAAGTACGCGGTCGCCTCGGCATCAGGCGAACCAATGGCTTCACCGATAGAATCCAGCCCGGGGACCTAGGCCTGGTGTTCTAGGTCCGCATAAAAATTCGAGATAAGGGTGCTTCGCAATTGACTTGCCGATGCCTCTGCTCTCACTGTGTGGTCCACCCGCCTCAAATCCGCCTTGAGTTGTCTCACCTTTTCCGTCTCGCTTACCTTGTTGTTATGAAACTTCTCCTCTGCCTGGTCATAGTAAACATTCATTTTATCGAGCCCTAGCACCGGTATCATGAGCACCATTCTATTGGACACTGCGGCCTTGACTGCTGGCGGTGCCTCTGAGTACCCCAATTTCTCGAGGATTTTCGTGCGAGAAATCACTTGTGTCAACGAGAGCACCAAGAGAAACGCCTTCAGATCGATGACGGCCTGGAGATAGGCCCAGAAGCTCCCGATTGTCTTGACCGGCAAAGCAAACGACACATGAGAGTCTAAGTTTGGAATGTAGTCCCTCTCGCAGGTGAGCGCCTTGGCTCGAGCAAAATCGCCCGCTGAAAGCTGACTCATAAGCTGATAAAGGCTCGACTCCACGGAAGTACCCGATGTGTAGAAATCCAAGAGCTGGTCCTCGTGACCGAAGTCCAAGTCCTTGAATGACCGAGTCGCTATGCATGCGATCCCGAAAAGAACGAGTGACGCCGGACGGAGGCCCAATGCTTCCAAGACCTGGAGTTTGTCCTGGAGGTTGCGAAAGTCCTCTGCGTATTCGCTGAGCCTGCCCTCTTTGAACTTGGCAAAGGCGCAGAGCCATTTGATTCCCCAGAAGCAATCTAGCTCGGGCGCGGCGTCCGCTTGCTGGCTCGGGCTGTGTTCGGGCAAGCTGTCCATGCAATGAAGGTACTTCTCGAGATAGGTGTCTGCCTTCTTTTCGATCGCCGGCAAGCTCAAAGCCTCTGCGCCGGTCTCGGACGACACTGCACCTGGCATGTCGTAGGAGTCCCCGACACGGGCCCGCTCGAACCAGAACTGGCTGTGGATCACGTAGAGCGCCTGGTACAAGAGAAACTCGAAGTAGCGATTGTCGGTGAACGCGTCCTCGGACGAAATGCTTGTCGAGAACCTGACCTGGAGATTGACGCTATCTAGGCAGCACTCCAAGTCGTGGAAGTCTCCTTGGATGAACAAAGCCTGAAGCCTGGGAACGACATTGCAGAGGACCTGGCTGCGGTCCCCCTTGAACAAAGTGTCGTCTTCGGCTAAGGCTGCGGACGCCGCGTGGTCTTTGAGGTCGATGGCCCACTGTTCGTTGTATTGGGCTGCAAGCGGGTGCTCTGCGGATTCCAACGCTTCTTGCATTTGCAGATAACCGGTGCCGAGAGCCTGGTATTTGTCCATGAGACTGAGCGCTTTAGCTGCGAGGTCTACCTTGGCGCTGCTCTGTGTGTGGGGATGACTGAATTGGTGATCGAGGATGTGAATCTCCACAAAATCGAGCTCGACGGGCGAGGAAGGCGGCATTTTGTGGAAATGGCTGGGTGCTAAGAGGTAGAATTAGAGGTTCTGGTTGATCGTTCGCGCTACATTGCACTGCGGCTCGCTTGTAGAATGCCACCTCGCTTGTAGGTGACCTCTGGTGCAGTGTTATTCTTACGAGCGAGGAAACATTCCTTTTAATAATCGCAAGGGAACATCTCTTTCTATAATTGCAAAGAAAACCGTTCATCTATGAATCGCAGAGGAAGCAGTTCAGTCTATAAATCGCAGAGGAAACTCAATCTCTAGTCGCGAAGGAAACTGTTCACCTACAAATTGCAGGGGAAACAGTTCACCTATAAATCGCAGAGATAAGAGTTCACCTATAAGTGGCAGAGGCTAGGGCCTGGGCACGGCGCTTGCAGAACCCGCTGGCAAACGCCGAAATCCAAAGGTCCGCCCCACAGGAATGCAGCTATATAAGCAACAGGCTCGTGCTGTAGCTGGAGCAAATGTGGAACAAGATGGAGGTGATTCCCCAGCACAAAGGCGTCCACGTGGTCATGCTCAAAGAGCCCGCGCCGTATATCGCCAGAAGCACAAGGCCCACCACGGCACCACTAATAAACCCTTGCACCGAGCCCATGGCCACATACGCCACCGCAACGGCCACGGGCTTGGGCCCTAGCGGATTCAAGCCCTTGTGAAACATCCGGTTGAGCCTCAGTCTCTGGATGATCATGTTTGCGGCAGAGGTGATTGCCACGATCACGTACGCCAAAGTGAAGAAAACCATGGACCAGTAGATGGTGAAGGCCCAGATGTCGATGGAGTAGTACAAGTAGGAGCTCTGGAACTTGGACAAGTCGCTCAAGGGCCAGTACAAGGACGGGAACTTGGGCGTGACGTAGCCTAGAGGAACATTTTTGGAGGAGATGAAGTACTTCATGGGGTGGAAACGAGGCGCCGCAGCACCACAAGTGTTGCACGCGGCACGTGACCCGCCGCACGTGCCCGTTCTTTCCGTGGCGGCCGCCGCCCGGCGCTGCCCCCGGCGCCTAGTCTGTCCCGGCGTGTTTCACTTGGCCCCGGCTGCGACCCAGGGGCCGCTCCCGCCACACTATGGCAGGGCCTTGGGGTCCTGGACAATGTGCAGTCGGAGTCGCCACTATCAAGTAGCCCGAGTTGAGGAAAAAATGAGCGTAGCCACCACCAGCATACACAATCAGTACCCCCGATGTCCAGAAGATACGATTCGAGAACCACGATCTTCTCGCCAGAAGGCAGACTCTACCAGGTGGAGTATGCGCAAGAAGCAATCTCCAATGCCGGGACGGCCATCGGCATTTTGGCCGAGGACGGCGTGGTGTTGGCATGCGAAAAGAAGGTCACGTCCAAGTTGCTTGATAACGACGGGTCTGCCGAAAAACTATACTTGTTGAACGACCAGATGATGTGTGCCGTCGCAGGCATGACTGCAGACGCATCGATTCTCGTGAACAACGCCCGGGTCACGGCCCAGCGGTACTTGAAGACATACAACGAGGAGATCCCGTGCGAGCTTCTTATAAAGAACTTGTGTGACGTGAAACAGGGCTACACGCAGCACGGAGGCTTGCGGCCTTTCGGTGTGAGTTTTATCTATGCTGGGCATGATGACCGATACAACTTCCAGTTGTACACCTCCAATCCATCGGGCAACTACAGCGGGTGGAAGGCCACGTCCATCGGCGCCAACAACTCCGCAGCACAGACCCTTCTCAAGAAGGACTACAAAGACAACATGCCGTTGAAGGATGCATGCGAGTTGGCCATCAAGGTGCTCTCCAAGACCGTTGACAGCAGCAACTTGAAGAGCGACAAGTTGGAGTTTGCCACCTTGAGCTTGGGCAAGGACGGTGTGGTGCGCAAGATCTGGAACGACGCGTCCGTGGACGAATTGATCAAGGCCCTGGGCGTTTTGGACAAGGCCGACGACGAGTAGCTCTCCCAATATAGAATACTGCAGATGCCCTAGTGCGGAGCCCTCGCCGTCCGCTGTAGCCCCGCCTCCTCTTGGGGCGTTCTTTCTCTACGCGTCTCGTTTTCCGTCCCTTCTGTGCCACCCTCCGGCTCGCCAAAACACGTCTCGGGCGGGCTCTTTTTTTGAGGGCCGCTGGCACCGCTGTTCTCGGGACCTCGACCGCTTTGGCTGACCTCCGCACATCGCGCATCCTAGCTAGGCGCGCCGCGCAGAGAGCAACCCCACGCAAGGCCACACCCTAAGCTTTCCCTTCTTTCTGCCATGGACTTCTTCAGGCCGGGAATATTGCCCAGTCTGGTCAGACGCGAGATTCTGACCAGCAACACCATCTCTGCCAAGATCTTGGAGCAGCTCCGCGGCTTGAATGACGAAACAAACCAGTACTTGGCTACTCTGGGTCCTACCCAGGTGGGCATTGCGCCGGCGTCCGAGGCCAAAACCGACGAGCATTCAATCGAGGCCGTTTTCACCTCCTTTTACTATGATTTCAAGATAGGCGAGTCCAAGCTCGCCCGCGTGCCGGACGTCAAATTGGCCACTATCAGGGCGTACCATGACCGGTGGACGGCCGCGTCACCCAAGAACGACGCAGAGAGACGCATGGTGTCGACAATGGAGGCGTATTGCCGTGTGGTGTGCATCTACCACTTGGCAAACAACCTGATTTACCAGACTGTGGTGGCCAAGAACCAATTGGCCTACTGGTCCGACTTGAAGGTGTCCACATACTCTAAGGTCGTCTACGGTGTGCAAACGTTGCCTGGGCGAGTGTGGGGGATTTTGCGTGACGCTTACCACGGCACCGACTTTGAATTGAAGGCAGACTCTCGTTCCATCAAGGACGCTTGGTGGTACCTCTGGTCGTCGATCCGTCGTCGTGTGGCCCGCTCGCTTGAGAAACTCAATGTCAATTTCATCATTCGGCAGTCCCGGCTCGCTCCTTACCGCATCCTCTTCCAGGTTCTCGACCAAGAAATCAAGCAGAAGATCGACGCTGTCAACGCTCAACTAGATCACAGGTATGTGCTCTTGGGCACTGTTTTGAATAACTTACCCATCGACCATGCCTCTGTGTCTGCGATTATGCCTGAAGCAGGCTCCAATTTGTTGGCCTTGTTGGATCTGGTGCAAGAGATCATCTCAGATAATCTGGGGTTGCATACCACATCCCCGCCTGGCTTTGTCACAAGATACTGGCCCCTCTTGTTGTTGATATTGAACTACGGACCCGCCACGACTTCAAATGTGTGGCAAAATCGGCAAGAGATTGTGGATTGGATTCGACTCAATTTCCTCGACACTGCAATGGGCTTCTGGAGAAACTGGATCGTGAAGCCGATTGGAGATATGCTAAGCATCTTGCGAAACGACGATACAATGACAATCACTTCCAAGGAATCTTTGAAACTGGACCAAGATTCGCTCGAAAGAATGGTCACCGACTATTTGAAGGACACGCATGTCAACGTTACTGCGAGCGAAATCCACAACGCAGTGAACCAGGGCGACTTGACTATGATGATGTCTCAGTACGAGAATGAAATCCGCAAACCCTACAAATCCATCTTGACCGGGCTGCTCATCCGCTCGATCTTGATCCAAGTCCAGAAGACAAAGGTGGATGGTGGACTCGCGATCAACGGCATTGATAAGTTGCTTAAGCTGCAACAGCTCTTGTTTGGGGTCTTGTCTATTCTGCCTTCGTTGTTTATTCTCTACCAGGCAAATAATGCCTTGAGAAAAGACCCCTCGCTCTCCCTGTCCCTTGTTGAACGCCGTTACAGTTGCTTGAGAAGCATGAACCAGATAGAAAAATTGGTGAACCGAGAGGATCGTGAAGGAAAGCTCAAGAGAGACGGAAAACTTTTTGTCGAGATCGTGAATCTTTCTTTGCTCTCGCGTAAGGTGATTCCCGAGAAATTACTGGAGGACTTCTCTGTGGACATGAATCATCTTGCAATGACTAGCACCGGCGAGTGTGGGGATGCAAAAAACACGATAAACCGCATTTGGAATATGTACTCCCCCTACTTCAGAAAGCACTAAAAATGCGAGCATCAGGCGGTGGTGGCAGCTTATTTTTGAAAACAGTGATCTCTAATAATCTATGCCTATACTCCTTGATCCTTGAACGCATGTCCTTGATATCACTGGTTACAAAGAGCAATCAAAACGAGAGGCCTGACGCCGATGACGGACTTCCATTGATTCTAGGATCTTATTAGCGACATTCCGCAAGCCACGACGTCATTGCAACGACAAATCAGTCGAGTAGCGCAAGGCTACGCTTCGCAATGCGCGGGTCGCCCCAAAGGAGAGAGTGGTTCGGAGTGCTCTGCACATAGATATGCCGATTTCGCAGCTTTGGCCCTACTCCACCTCGAACCCCTCCAAGCGCTTGCCAATTGTAGAAATTTTGAGAAGCTGCGGGGAACGCTTTGTGACAACGCAAGGGCCCACAGATCGGCGATAGCACCTGCGTAGTACTCATCTGTATATGATGAATTACAACCCTAAAAACTACTCCTGTTCCATCACTTATCAATTTCCACTTCATTTATTCTTCTCTCTTCCCTGCCTTCAAAAGTTGCCGCAGTGCCCTCAAACGAAATAGGGCCTTATTCTGTGCAACTTTTCATCGTGTTTCTGAGAGACAAGCAATTTTCAGGTGGCATAGAGTACCAAACTCCTCATAGCCCCCCACTGCAGATCATACCCCTATTCTTTGCTGGCAGGCCGGCTTCCCGATAACCATTATAACTAGTCTAAATATTGGTTCATTCTCCTGTACTTGGTAAATCAAACCAAGTCCTAAATACAAAGCAGCAAACTAATACCCGCTTCATGGAAGCCCCGGTGCTGATCCCTGGAGCGACAGTGAACGGCCTCGGTGAAACTGTGTCTTATCTGTATCATTTCTTGACTGAGATGCCAGAAATGCAAAAGAATTACCACAGTGCTTCGGTAAGTAACTACGGGCGCTATGGTACCAAGACAGCAACTGGCAACTCGCGCATCTACAACTGTCCTCATTGTCAAAGAGCATTTACCCGAGAGGAGCATTTAAGCAGACATATCACCCTGACCCACAACAAGGCTAAACCCTTTGTATGCGGCATCTGCGATCGGCCTTTTTCCCGCAGAGATCTTCTTCTACGACACGCTAAGAGCCTTCACAAGGGCTCGGAAATGGCCATCCCCCGAATACGAAAACTGTACAAAAAGACTGCGAGCGAGACAAAAGCAGAGGAGGGTGACCGGCATATGGACAAGAGCAGGCCTGATCTGCCCAATTCTCGTGATTTGAAGATGTCTGTAGATACGTTAGTGAGCTAAAGAACATCTCGTCACTCCAGCCTTTGAAAAGAGCACGTGCAGACGGCACCCTCAGCATACTCATCACAATTTATCGCGCCGTGCCAAGTCACCTGACCCACCCGGGGAAAACACCCGCTGCTGAATTCAGGTGCTGAAATTGTGGTCGAGGAACGTAAGGGGTGCAAACGGATGAAAACCCGAGTTTCCTCAAAGAATTCACATTTGGAGCGTTCGAATCATTCTTCTTCACTAATATTTATATTCGAAATTACATAAGTCTGTATACCATCGGAACGCGAAAAGACCGAACTCTCATTGCCATGCTAGTGCCGAAGTTCACCTACAGAGTAACGGACACGCCTTGGCTAATAGTCATTCTGGATAACTCCCAGCATTTTTACTTCAATTCATCAACGCAAGAATCAGTATGGCAACTCGGAGACACTGGAATCACTGATCTCGAAGAGAGGGTCAACTTTGATGATTTAGCAGTGCTCTTCGCCAAATCCAATGGCTTTGGCTTTCTGTCCAAGGCCCAGAGGTCGCCAGCATCCTTGTCTTTATCATCAAACACCATCGAAAACTCATCACCAAACCCAATCGAAAACTCGGAGAGCATTCCAGCTGATCACGGCATCTCAACGCTGCCAGATGACCATGCTGATGCGCTAGAATCGCCAAAAGAGACTGACATCGAAAATACAGGGATGGAGCCGGGCATATCAGAAAAGGCCCCTAAAGTTGCTCATTCCAGCGGACTTAGTCTAGGGTACTCCTCAAGTGACGACGATCTGGAGACCGAGGCAAGAGAATCTGAGCATTCTTTTGACTATGAGGCGAAAATCTCAGAATCGGAGGATGACTCAGAAACTTCTGCCGTCAACGCTGGCCTCGATTTGGCATTCGAGGACGAGGACGCAAACGCCAGCAATGATGAGCCGGCTGATTGTCAAGAACTTAAGGCCAAAGCCTTTGAGGAGATTCTCGATCTTTACGAAAATGAGATTTCTTTCTACGAGCCATGGTTTATGATCGAGGAACAGCTTTTGCCCAAGCTAGTGCAGCATCCCGAGTTTTTTGACTTCAGTGACCGATCTATGCGGGAAAAGATCTTTAATAACTGGGTTATCGGAAAGGAAAAGCCCGAAAGCTCAAGTAGAGAACTAAACCACAAGTACCCCACGGACTTACTTCGCTTCTACAGATACCTTCAGGACTGGAAAGGTGAGGTGAGGAAAAGTTTTTTCCTGGACTTCAAAAGAAAACATCAGGACGAGCTAGACCAGCTCTCGGAATTGGATGTGGACTTTGAGCAATCATACCGTCAATTGCGAGTTACGCTCAATGACTTTGCTGAATTCGAAAAAACCGAGAAGAAGAAAAAGAAAAAGTCTGCGGGAAAGGAAGCGGCCGAAGAAAATTTCAAAGTTGTGGAATTTGTCAAGTTCCTACGAGCTCAGAAACTTGGCAACCTGGTGACAAGCGCAACGGTGGATGTAGACGCCGCGCAAACCTTGTGGGATCAATGGATGCATCTTTGTAATCTACGACAATTGCCCGAAAAAGTGGTGACTGACCCGAGAAACTTCATACTTGGTGACGAAAAGCGACTCATGTCTTACAAACGAGTTCTAGACCATAAGCTCGCATCCTGATGCCCCACATCATCGAATACATAATAATGGGTATAAGCGCGAGACCAAATTACTATAATACCAGCATATCCGGAGCACGATGGAACGCAGCGGCCTGTAGATGCTGATGCTCTTCTTGTAGTCGTTATATCAGCGGCAAGAGAGCCGCTATCTCGACCTTTTGCCAATTTCGAATTTTTGCTTGCACTTTTCGATTTCTGACTGGTTTGTGAGTTACTCATTTACGTTCCAGATCGGTGAGCACATGCGAGATTCGCGAACATGGGACTAGCTACCAACCCATTCTTTGTATCTAAAATAACCCCATGAGTGTCTACAACAGCCATAGAGGTCAAATTCACTGAAGGTTTAATTTGCCTTCAAAGCTGCAACAAGCAAGATAGTTTCGGTTGGCGTACCTGCAGCCACATTTTGCCACTGTTGCCCCTCGTTGGTTTTGGCGCCTTTAAACACGACCTGGCCCACAGCGTTTATCAGAACAAGTATCGGCTTTCGGCCCAAAGAACGGACCGAGACGGACAACTAGGCATGTTTATGGGACAAGTTAGGGATGACAAGTCCCGTTTAAATTACCTGGGTTACCTACGTGCGGTCACGGAGAAAAGTTTCCGCCGTTTCCGCCGTTTCCGTAGAAAGAAACGTGCTTTTTTCTTGACCTTTCCATTGCCGCGCGGAGGAATTCTTGCAGCAACCGGTCAAGAAATCTTAGAGGACGGGCTCCTGGTGGGTTCTGATTTGGCTGAAACCGAAACGGAGGAATTGAGGCGATCTATAAAGCTTCCCACATTGTCAAGTGAAGTGATCAGGTAACGAGTGGACCAGGGGTGGCGGATTGAAACTTCAGACGCACCTACCTGCGGCTCGGAGATAAACAGATCCGTCGGCACGGATGCGAAAAGGAGCCGCGTTGTCACCACTAAAAAAATACCCCAGGGTCTTACGGGCGATACCGTTTGTGGCCGACCATGCATTTGTGCATTGAAAGTATTTAAAGACGCGGATTTGCCATCTTAGGTTACCAAATCATGCAATTGTAAATATCTTTATATAAGAAGTCCCACCCTCTTCGCCAACAGTTCACATAATAGTTTTGGCAGTTGCCCAAAATCACTAGAAAGCCAATTCGTGACTAAGGAACCTGTATCGCATCTGACGCAGTTGGTACTCATGATACTTTGTCCACCGTTTTATCCACATATGGCGCGTTTGTCCCTTTTCAGACTCCCATTCAAAAGACTGAACAGTGACCCAGAGAAGAAGTCTTCTCTGAGCATATCCTTGTTCTCCAGACACAAGAAGCCAAGCAGCATTTCAAATCTGCTTGGTAGTCTGGCCGAGAAAACGCAGCCAGAAAAGCAAGTCGGTAGTGATGCTACACCCGAATTTATGATAACCTCATCTCAAGCTTTAGGCTCGGCCCAACTCATCTCGAATTCGAAATCCCTAGATTTGGGTGATTCACACAATTCTTACCTATCGCGCAGGCCGCACTCACTTTCGCCGGAGTATATGATAGACATGAATGTGCAGTGTGTAGACTCGCACTCCAACACCGAAGCATATACTGACGATAGAAATTGACTGACAAATCGGTTTATGTCGGGGGCGAATTGTATATAGATATGAAAGATACGAACTTATGAATAATAACGATGATCAAGCGGGCGGAATGGGCGCTCGGCAGACTGGACACTGTAATTTGAATCTCATCCAACTCTCCAAACACTCTGAATGGAACAAATGATGACATGGCGTGACCATGATGCCTCTCATAAGTACTTCTTGTTTTTTGTCATTGGTTTTCTCTTCCATCACAACGGGAAGCTCCAAAGGTGCCATGCAGATTGCACAATCGCAGTGGTATAGTGAAACATCCAGTCCCGCTATGGGCTGTAAATTCTTGGAAAAGTCCTCAGCGAAAGACTCTTTGAGTTGTTTTATATGGATAAGAGGATGGTAGTTGTATTGATCTGGCAAAAACTTGCTGCTTATCCAAAAACGGGCACCCAAGAAACTCTGCAAGTAAAGAAGGAGGATTTGAATACCTAGCCAGATTGATACCGTGAGAAAGAGGGCTGGATCGTACATTGGCAAGAACGGGTTGTTTTTTTTCAATGTCAAGTAACCCAAAGGTAGTAATTTGGAGATGGTCGCTTCAAACACGAATTCCCATGACAAACAGTTGGCTCTATTTTTCAAAGAACTTCTGAAGAATTGAGGAACCCAAAAGGAGTGAAGGCATAAAAGATAGATATAGTTCATCACACGGTAAAGGCTAGAATTCCAGGGGAAGGTTTGTATTATCAAGCCAAAGGATACAAATCCGACTAGTATCAAGGTAGGGCCTTTATGGGTTCTAGTTACGGCTTCTCTCAAGGTGAGATCTCCATTCGCAGTCGCGGTCGCCTCCGGGTTTGCTGTAGTTGCTTGAGCTTCGAGGTCTTCAATTGCGGGGCTTTGCGGACCACCTGAGCGGTCTTGCAGGCTTTCGTTTCCGGATCCTCGGAGAATCTGCCACCAGGTTGATCCCTGCTCATTCACCTGTGTTGCCTCTATTGATGAGGCGAATTGGTATTCCATAACGTAAGTGATTACGCCTTTGAGTAGAGCTATGCTTGCGCAGAGCAAAAATAAGTCAGAAAGCCAGATCGCCAGCATGAGGATCCAATAAATCATGAAATCATAGACATTAAGCAACACGATCGATAGAGCTGAAACATTAGACAATTGACTTGGTGTGACGCATGACTTCATTTGCCTCATGAAGACCTTGATATCAACAATGGTTAAAAAAAACAATATTATAAGCGCATTTCTGATTTTGTAGAAGGTAACTTCACTCCTATCTCCAACAAAATCGATGTCTGGCGTCTTTTCCAACACAAAACCACAGTCAGGAGAGTACCAGACTGCTGAATCTATATCTATTTCAGGAATTTTCTCGCGAAGAGGTGATCCTCGATGAGTCTGGAGCTCATCATCGATGGTTCTTAAATGCGACAGCGATAGGCCAGTCTTTTTGAGCTGAATGTAGGAAACTAGCTCACAGCGACTCTCCGCTAGCTGGATCGAGTTTGTGATATCGTCGAGTGTGACAGATGAATTAAGGTTCTGTGAGTCGATGAGACGTTGCAAGAGGACCTTGGTTTTATTGTGGTTGTTCTCGTTCATGGTCAACTCAGGCAACGCGTATTTGCCTCTGAACTTCGCCGAGTTTGTAGCACCCACCAAAGAACCAGTCTTATGAAAGTATACCGCAAACATACCGAACCTTTGTGGATCAGAGCGCTTTTTCTCATTGAACAACACGTCTAGGTACACCAAAGTACCACCCTGAAAGGTGTCAAGTCCATTTCTGCCAACTTCTAGATCAGGTAACACAGAGGAGAGGCGACGCACTTCGAGCTTGACCAGGCCATGTTTTGTGCTGGTGAGATTACCATATTTTGGGGCGATATCACCCGGATACTCAGGAGGACTGTTGTTTTCGGGGTCTGCTTGATATCTGTCATTCTCCTCGTACTTTTCTCTGTTGTACTTGTCAAAAAAGTTTCTCCAAATCCTAGGCAAAGGCAAGTGGTAGGATTTCAATGGGCTCTGCGGCGAGGAATTGTCAAACTTGCCGAAGGCGTTACCCGAGATGTTGAAAAGGTACGCATTCTCCTTCTCAATAGCCTCATTGATACCCCAAAGGCTTTTCACTTTCTCACTGACCACGTTCGGCAAGAGTGAATACCGTTGGTCCTCTTTCCATTGATCCTTGAGGGAATATCTTCGAAATGGCCAATCCAGAATGTTCCTGCCATCCAAGTTGTCCTGGTAAGAGAGCTTGAATCCAGTCAAGTTTCCGTAACCAAGGTAGTATTCGCCCTCGGACAAGACTGCTCTATCTATCTGGAGACTAGCTTTGTATTCGTCTAGGACGCTTTCGTCGGCCTCAGAGTCTGTCGAGCCATTTAAATTGAGAAAGAAAAGGAATAGTAGAAGAATGAAAAAAACTGTCCTCTTCATAGTCTATTAAAGGAGCGGCAATGGCGGACTTAGCTCAAAGATCAGGCCTCGCTTGTTCGCGCTTGCAGGACCACACCACCAAGGCACGTGATTCCAAGACGGAGTCATCCCGCTGCTAATTTTCACCTCCAGAATTCACACGCTAGCAGAATTTGAAATGTTCTTAAAAAAAAAAGAAGATACGGCTGCTTCAAGATTCTAGTGGGCCCGAAAAGATGAGACAGGAAGGTCTCCTGTCAGTTTCGAAAAGTGTGTTTTATCTCGCGCTACTTAACCTTTATCCTTGAGTTGTCCTACTTTATTCGACCTCTAGCGCAACTCCAGTCCTTTCAAAACTTCAGGTCTGCAAGTGCTCGTAATTTACAATTTATGTTGATTAGCAATCACTCCTGTTTTCATTTTTGGGTATTTTTTGCACTGAATCTGGCTGCAAAAGTCAGGGCCGCTGACATCACGTTACATATTTTGCGGTATAAAAGACAAAACCAAGGAGGAAAAAGTCTTCAGAAGTCCAGTTATTTAAAGCTAAACTAAGCTCGGGTACCGAATGATGGCATATACCACGGTCACAAGATGCACTAAAGTTTGTACAACCATGTTTCCTACCAAGAAAAAACAATTCCAACGGAATATGATTTCATTATGGAGCAAAGATATGGAAACCAAGGGTCCTAGTACAGAATCTGGTAAACATTGGCAGACAAGTCGGTAACACTTCCATCAGGACCCTCGACTAAGGTGGTCAAATAAGCGTCTCCCGAATTGTTGCAGTAAAGGATTTCAACAGGATAATGTTGCCCAGCTTTGAGTCCACTGAGTTTCATTTCCTTTTCCCCAGACAGTTTAAACAACACAGTTCTGATGCTCTTCCCATGGTTGACACTTTCCGACGCACTCCAATTGCAGTCACCCTGAGCTCCAAAACTAAGGGCTGCACCCTCATCTGCATTAAGTGTGAGAATATAATCACCATCACTTGGAGGACTAAAGAATCCGCTTAACCTAAGCAAGAAATGAGTTGTAGGAACAGGCGTGTCATAAACTTTGTTGTCATTCTTTATGGTGGCATCAAAATTCGATTGCATCACATGTTCTACCTTGGAAATGTGAGCCCGATGTTTGTAACCTGTCTCCAAGAACTTCCCAAAGTATATATAATTGGAATTATGAGGGTAATCGTAAAAATTTGCTTCGAACCCTTCTCCTACAACGGTATATCCAGCTTGGCATGCCTTTTCCGGTTCTTGAAAAACCCTCCGGAACCAACTGGATGGAAAAAATGACTGGAAGGGTACTCCATACGCAATCTCTCCTGCAAAAACACAAGTGAGTAAATAGTAAATGAAAAGCATAATCAAAGTTTGATATTAATGGGAAATTAAACTCGTCAAGATCTCGGCTTTTAAAGGCTCCGATGAGGCTTAAGAATTTCGACGTGGCTTGAGTCACACCATCTTAAACAGGCTCTATCTTAATTATTTTGTTACTGAACACGATTGTACTGGGACATATTAAACCTAAGAGCCGTATTATACATGCAGTCGTATGGCCCGACTGCGTACTTTGATATTTTCTAATTCAAGCCATCGATAAAACCAAAGCGCTTTCTGACTCAACAACAGGTCGTCCCATTCAGGGCATTTAGCAACCAGAGGGTATTGAGAATATGAATAAAGCCATTGCTAAAGCTCCAGGTTTCCCCCCATTAAGAAATATAGAGGTATTTCTCGATCGATCTTCGAGATCGGAGTAGTATCTGCAGGTAATAATGGAACCCAGAATATTGTATCTGACGAAATAAGCCGATAATGATACTGTCATCTGCTCAGGAATTCAACCTGTAGGGCCTTATTCCCTACCTAGAAAGAGAGTTAATTGCTAGCCATGGTGGCGTGATCAATCGGCCCATGCCGAACACCATCGATTTCCAATCAAAATGCACGAGATCATCCATTGTCTCGGGAACAACGGATTAAGATTTCGACTGCATATGTGGCTTGAACGAGTGTCATAGGTTGTTGATGGTGAGGTTTTCGTTATTGCTCAGGTATTTTGAGGCTATGAAGAATTTTCATATCTATACCGTGATAGATCTTTTTTGCTGGTGGGTTGCGAATACGAGTAATACTTTGCAGTAGTTAGGCATGCGTGCTGCGCATTGTATACAGGCACATATGAAGATCTCGACTTTCGGCACCTGTATCATTATCTCGGTGCCTGCGCCTATAATGGTAGACAATTGTTAATAATTTCCCGGTCGCCTAACACCAGTACAGCCTCCGGAACGCACGGGTTAAGATACGCTGCCAACCGATTTGGAAAAGAATGAGACAATGAGTTTAGGCGCAACTGCTATCGAACACCATACGCTTTCTCTTCGGAATCCACAGTAGAACTAAGCTGAAGATCCGATGATACGATCTACATTCCCTTGAACTTTCATGCGTGCATATGTCGTTTTGATTTAATAATTGGGATATAAAATAGGCCTTGCTCCCATCCTTCAAGGCCTGCGCATTAAGAAATTTGATGCTCAAAGAATTGCGTCAGCAATATCTCCAAGAAGACTGCCTCCGGTCGAGGATGCTTGGGCGGAACTCTGTTCCTGCACGGTGCTACTGGCAATTGCCTCAGTGGCCGATGCTTCTTGGGTTGCAGTGGCTGCAGAGGCTTCTTGGGCTGCAGTAGCTTCTGACGTATTAGAGGCCACACTTGTCTCGTCTACCACAGATGTCACAGCCGTATCTTCCGAGCTCTTGGTGGCATTATCTGCTGTAGTCTCTTCATCATTTTCCTCCTCCCAGCAGTCACTGGAATATTCGGCAACATCGGTGGTGTGAGAGGTCACTTTGTTTGTTGTGGTGTAGGTCGACACGATTGTGTTAACTGTAGTTGCTTCGGTGACTTTGCCGGCTATGGTCGTTTTGTAACTGGAAGTGCTAGTTTTCGTTGTAACCACGGTTTCTTTAGAGCCAGAGCCAGAGCCGGAACCAGAGCCAGAGCCAGAACCGGAACCAGAGCCAGAACCAGAACCAGAGCTGGAACCAGAACCAGAACTGGAACCAGAGCCAGACCCACTTGCCTCGCACTCGTCATCATCATCATCTTCATCATCAGAGTCCTCGTAATCGTAATCGTCGTCTCCACAGTCGTAATCGTCGCATTGGGCGTCACACTCAGAATCGTAGCTTCCGCCCAGTGTAGAGGTGGCCTGCCACCACTTGGTAGCAGTTCCAGTAGCGGCTTTGTCGGTGGCTGTGGCTTTTTTGGTAGTAACAGCGTCGCCAGAGTCTCCATTACTACCTCCGTCGTTGACCTGAGTGTAAGTGGTCTCATCCTCATCCTCGCAATCGAGCTCCTCTCCTGCCAAAGTAGTAGGGTAAACCGTTGTCACAACCTTTGTGGTAGCAATTCCAACCTCATTTGCAGTGGTGACCTCCTTCACTTGAGTGGTTGTGTAGACAGTCAGTTTCGTGGTGTACGAAGGAGTTTTTGGCGTGCCGGTGACAACAACGACCGTGGTTACGGTACTGCCGTATTCGTTTGTGGTCACTTGGGTAGTGGTCTTTTTTGAAGTCAGATCAGCAGTCGAATCGGTGTTGGGCTTGGCAGTCAGGTCTTGAGTCACACCAGTTAAGTCTGTTGTGGCCAGATCCCCGTTTGGCTCAGTGGTAGCCTTAGTAGGAGATGCAGTCGTTTCTCGTGTAACGCCAGTAATGAAGTTAGTCTCAGTCTCACAATCCTCATCATCATCATCATCGTAGGAGCTCGTTTCAGCGGAATCAGAACTAGTCAAAGATAACAGTACGGGGTCGGAAGTGATCCCGGATTCGGAAGGCAAGGCTGAGGTTGGCTTAGTAGTAACACCGGTGAGAGAGGCAGTAGTCTCTCGTGTAACACCAGTAATGAAATTGGTCTCAGTCTCACAGTCATCTTCGTCGTCATCATCGTAAGAGCTTGTTTCAGCAGAGTCAGAATTAGTCAAAGAAAACAGTGCGAGGTCTGAAGTAGGACCGGATTCAGAAGGAGAAGCTGAGTTTGAGGCGACAGCGGATTCAGAAGGAGAAGCTGAGTTTGAGGCGACAGCGGATTCGGAAACAGACTCGAAACCAGAACCCGATGGTGCGACAGATGCATCGTTGGTTGTGAAAGCAGCACTAGATCCGGCACCATTGGTGGTTGGTAGAAGGGTTTCGGTTTCAATACAGTCTTCATCGTCATCTTCATCTGAGGCAGTTGAAGAAGAGGCGTCGCTGCTGTTGCCGAAAAGATCGTCAATGAATGATCCCCCAGTAGAACTTGCGCTGGCCACGGAGTCGGTTGCTGATCCAGATGCGGCAGAGGAGGAGCTGTCATTGCCAAATAGGTCATCGAAGAAACCGCCGTCGCTTGAAGAAGCAGAGGCAGAAGCAGCAGAAGCAGCAGAAGAAGCAGAAGCAGAAGCAGAATCAGAAACAGAAGCAGAAGCAGCAAAAGCAGAATCAGAATTAGAAGCAGAAGCTTCCGAACTCGAGGAACCCAGCACAGCTGAGAAGTCTGCCTCGGATGCCGATGCTGTTGGCGAGCTCTCGGACGATGAGTTGCCAAAAAGATCATCAATAAAGCCACCACCAGTGGTGGATGCGGATCCGGCGCTCGTGTTTATGGTAGGAGAAGCAGTGAGTGCTTGTGCTCCTTGGCTTTCTTCATCCTCGTCTTCCTCGCACTCCAACTCATCTTCTTCGGAGGTACTTGCCGTCGACTCGCCGGACGAGGTGAGCGAAGCAAAGTCGGATTCAGAGACTGTGGCTGTGCTGGATCCGGATTCAGAGTCGCCTGCTAAAAGATCAAGCAATCCTTTAGCTTTGGTAGTTCCAGACTTGGTGGAGGAGCTGCTTTCAGACTCGGAACTGGGCACGGTCGACAGAGGAAATGTGCTCAGCTCAGCAGATGAACTGCTAGGTACTGTTGAGTTTGCATTTGCAGAAGCGAGAAGTGCCTCAGCTGTGGTGGCAGTAGTGGCAGAAGCAGAAGCAGAAGCATCTGCAGCACCTGTGGCAGGAGAGGCAGCAGCAGCAACAGCAGCAGCAGTGGTGGTGCTTGAGTCGCCTGAAGCCTTGGACAGGCCAGAAAGGGCACCGAGGAGCTCACTTAAAAGACGCTTTGACCAGAAGTGTTGCTGATCAGATCGCTCTGCTAGGTTTTGTGGGTCTGCGGGGGAATTGGCAGCTAAGGCCGTGCTGGTGCACAATAAGAAAGTAACTAAGGATGCAGAAGCTTTCATTTTGCCATTTACAAGGGGTCAATGGTTTCAAGAGGTTCGATCAACAGCCAGGCCCAATGTTGTAACGATGTGTTTGAAGGGCCAGATGGAATGGATGGATGTGATTAAGAGGAGGGAAGCGAGGGGACTTTCCTGAACCTTGATATGGGAAGCAGTGACACTGGGACACAAAGAAACACTAGAGTGGCTCGGCAAGTTGAAGGGAATGTGGTGCATTATAAATCGAAGCCATGAAAAAGGGCTCGCACCAAGACAACTTCCTAATGCGGTAAAGAGTGTTCGCAGCCACTTTGCCTGTTCGGGAGCGCCCTTTTGGCGCGCGGCCCAAGTATGGAGTATATGCTGCATACGAGACCACGTCTCTTCATGCACACAGAGCACACTTCCGCGACTGGTATTTCCCACCCAGAGGAATTGCTGTTTTGGGTAATGGTGAGTGCGTCTAGTTTCTGCATCTTTCCACTAATTGAGTAACTGATGCCAACACAACATTGGGGTAAAGCGAGCTTTATTCCGTTCCCAGGAGTACAGATTCCACTTTCACACTGAAAATATCACCTCATTTCTCAACCCTGCCCCATCGGATTTGGCAATTGCAACTTTTGAAGTGCTGTTGCGAGCACGACCAGCAATGAGCCACAGCTTACCATGTGAGGTTATCTGCTGGGGAAGAAATTGTAGTATAATGTGTTCGTGGGTGATAGCGAGCTATTTTCATAATTTATTTATTAAAGGTATGACATGTTAGAGCAAGGCGCTTCATTACTTCAAGAGAAAGAACTTGAGCATTCCTTCTCTCATCTGTTGATCAACAGGAGACACGGTTCTCTTGACAGACCGCTTCATTTTCTTCATCAATGCTCTCTTCAAAGCCCGCTTCTTGATTTTCTTTGCCGAACAGCAGCAGTCTTTCTTGCTGCTAAATGCGTTAGAAGACAGACCGCCGGCACTCGATGAAGCTGCCGAGCTTCCTGTTCCAGACAGGCTTGAGCTGCTGTCACCAAACAAATTATCAACAATCGAGCTGAGGGAGGTGCTAGATCCAGAGCTAGATCCAGACGAGCCGGATGAGTCAGATCCGGAGGAACCCGATGATGAAGAATCACTGCCACCGAAAAGACTATCGAAAAGAGTGCTAAGGATGCCTTTGCCGGAACCCGAAGACGAGGAAGAAGAAGAAGAAGAGGACGAAGAATCAGATGAGCCGGAAGAGGATCCAGAGCTGGAGCTGTCGCCAAACAAGCTGCCCAAAAGTGTGCTAAGGAAGCCTCCGGAAGAGCTTCCGCTCGAGCCAGACGTAGATTTTGCTGAGGTGCCGCTATCAGTGCTATTGATCAAGGTGTTGGACAATTCCGACAACAAACCCGAGCCCGAAGACGATCCGGAAGTGAGACTGCTTAAAAGATCTCCACCAATCTCGACACCAGTGCTCAACAAAGTGCTCAAAAATGATTTGTGGGTGGAGTTGGAGTTGCCTCCAAACAACTCCTCAATCAAGCTGGAGATGGTTCCGCCGGTGAACAAGCCTGTCACGAAATTGAGAACCAACCTGAAAACCTTCTGGATAATTCCAGAGCTTTTGATGGAGTTGAATAAGGAAGACCAATTGATCGACTTGAACACTTTAGTAAAGAGATTGAGTGCATACAGCACCAATGACTGGTTGCCGATGATGGAGTGAATAATGTCTTGCACAAAGCCCGAGTCCGAGATCTCCTTCACAATGGCAAAGATTGACAGAATGAGGTCTCTTTTTGTCATTCCATAGTTCTTCATGTAATGGGCGTCTTCATCAAAGCTCTCACGTTTGCTCATGGCACCATACAAGGCGTCAAGAAGAGGCTGCAGTTCGTCAATGGTGCGTTTGGAGATCATGTTTCCTCTCTTTTCGTTACGCTCCAAAATCTCCTTCGCAGTTTGGTATAACTCGTCGTTCAAGTCCTCGTCGTTGAGAACTGAGTCGAAAAATTGGCCGAGGTTTCCACTAGACCTCAAGGACTGGACGATGGTCGTCTCGTTAACCACTCCAGACGAAATAGCGGATGTCACTCCACTCTCCACAGCTTCCTTCAAATGGGGAGCTTCGGACAACTGTGTGACAAACTCGTCCATCAAGCCGTTATTGTGAAATTCCATCAACATTTGGTCAATGAACTCAGTGTCGTCTCTTCTTTGTAAGGCGACGGAGTTCCCATTGGCGTACCTCTGGTTGATTTCCTTGATTGACGTTATGACGTGGTCAAAGTCGATAACCTCGTCTCCGTTTTCGTTCCTCTTGACTATGTTGGAAGCGGCAGAGCTGGTGGTGGGTGCAGCTTGAACGAATGTGCCAGCTAGCATTGCGCCAGCTGCAAAAATACTAGAAAACTTCATCTCAGAGCTACCAGTGCTGGAAAGATAAAGAGACGAGCAAAATGGGCGTTCAGCGGGGGACTGGGAGATTCGGAATTTTACTAAGCCAAGCCCCAGCTGCGGACACCAGGGGTTTTAAATTCATGGCTTGTTCACTCAAGATTTGCACCCAATGCGTGGTGAGAAATTACCGCTTTTGGCAATACTCACTTTTCGCTGCCTACATCGAGTAAATGGGTGTCCCGCACCACCTGCAAACTGCAGGACACACATCTGCTCTCGAATTTCCCCATAGAGCAATATGCTTCAAATAGGCTAGGGACGTGTTAAATCGGGAGACTTCCTGAAGAGGAGGACAGAGGCTACTGCGAGGATAATGGGGCCATAACCTGCGTTGCCCTCCCTTCTCTGCATCGCCCCACATTCTATGGTCGGTCATTTTTGAAAACGACAGAAGGTAGACCCTGGAGCCCAGCACAACTCTGGATAGCCTTTCTCAGGTGCTTTACCGGCACATGTCGAAATACGTGGAGGGAGGACTTGTCGGTGCTAGACGACTAGTCACGTGATGTGGTCCTCGGCAGCCAGCGGGAAGACATGAACGAGAGAAAGCAACGCCACGAGAAAAAAAGTGGAGGAGACCAGAGAATAACAAGCAATAGGCTTGACCGTAGCAAACGCTCCCAGACCCTTATCGCTTGGTGGTCAGCAAAGAACGGTCCGGCGGCAGAGACAAAGTCACGTGACCTCACGCTACAGGCGCTTCTCACTCGGAGGTGGGTTCTTGGAAAGCACTGATGAGAGCTTCCCTAGTCAGATTGGTTAGACAGCGGAGGCCGGAGAGGCAAACTGAAGCCATCCTTCCACCACTCGCGCTCTACAAGGCTATTTTGCGAGCACACGTGCACCACCTCCCACAAGAACTTCGGTACCTTGGAGATGAGTACGTTAAAGCCGAATTCAAAGCACACAAGTCCACGGACAATCCGCTTTACATCATAGGATTCTTGACGCAATGGCAGGACTACTTGAGGAGCCTAGACGGCGGGTCGTGGAAGGAGGGCAAGCTCACGCAACAAGAGTTAGAGAAAATGAACCCGGAGCAGGTCAACCAGCTCTACGAGCTCATGAAAGAAACGCAACGGATCGGAAGGGGCGAGTAGCCCTGGCCCGAAACTAAGCAGGCATTTTCATCGGAATCAGCAGCAGCTCGGGGCAGCAGGGCTCAAGCGTTTGAGAGATCCGTGCTCGATAGCTCGTTGGCGCTAGAGAGGCCGGTTGAGCCCGATAGTTCGTTTGGCTAGAGAATTAGTGTACCTGAATTCGAAGCTTAGGTACGATGCACAATCGGGGCACCCATCGTGATTTTGCTATTGATACAAACAATACTTAATGTGACCTACAAGCCTTTTCCGTAGTTGCCCAGGGCAAAGAAGGCCATGATGATGGCCACGATTTCCTCTAAGGCTTTCAACCATTTGCCCAACTCCTCGTCGACCTTGGCTTGGTCACTACCGAGCTTGGCAAAGAAATCCTTTCTGTATGGGCATGCCTTCATGGCCAACTTGAAGATGGGCTTCACCAACATGCCGTGGTATTGGGACAAGGTCTTGGAGTAGGCGTCGGTGAACGTCACGGTCAACTCCTTGGAGGGATTGTTGACGGTCTCCCTCATGGCCTGTGCAGTGAACTCCAAGCCTCTGGTCAACCACAAGAGCCCCTGCGTTGCTGTCTTGGATTTGGTGTTGGCCTCCGACAAGATCAAGTCCTGCAAGGTCGAGGCGTTGGCAGGGTCGGCCAAGAGCTTGGCTCTGACCTTCTCGATGTTTCCCGTCATGTCCTTCTGCACAACAGCAAAAGCCGTGGACCCCAACAAGTCGAAAAGCTTGACGAGGGCCTCGGAGGCCTCAAGAAAGCCTGCCGTGTCGACCTTGGAGTCGGTGACGCTGACGTCGGCGAACGATTTTTTGCCATCAAAGAAAGTAGTCATTTTGCGAGCCTATGTGGGTTTGGGATTGCTGAAAGTCCGATAGTAGTTTGCTAGAAATTTTTTCAGATCTGCTTTGTTTTCACCGTTCGCGATAAGCCTTGCGAGCCCGCGGACGATTTGGGACATAACGCCTTGCGACATTGTTCGTTTGGCGGGGTGCGACACGGTGTCCACGAGCAGCCCCGACTTTTGGGGTGTCCCGATTCGGGCCCGTTTGGGATCTAGGCTTTGGGATTTTGCCTGTATTTGCTTCTCAACTCCTGGCTCTGGAAACGACGCCCTGGGGCAACCGGTGCCTAGTGATTGCTAGCGTGTGTTCCGACATGCAAGCAGCTTCTGCTGGGGCAGTTCGCAGCCGTACTGTGAGCACTGTGATGGATGCAGTCTACGACATCCAACAACAGTTGCACGGCCAAACTACAGCACTCTAGCGTAATTACGTATTAATTGACCCATATCATGTATCGTCTTAGCCTGGGAAGAACTGCAGCCTGCCCCGATCTCCCATTGTTCACCACTCAAGTTCGTCCGACCACCGGACTCTCCTGTCGGGGCCTCTTTGGCGTTCCATGCGGGGGTGGTCTTTGAGCTTAAACTCCTCAAACTCTCTTTTGGAGTAAAATCCCGCCTTGGACCTCTCGCCACTTCCGCCTCCATACTGTGTTCCATGGACCGCTTTGATGATTGCCATTTTCTGGGCCTCGCTGGCCGAGCTCGCGTCATTGGTGGGGATCTGCACAATCTCGTTGATGTCGTCGGGAAGCGGGAACCCCTCGCAGTTGGAAGAGTTGAGCTCGGTTCCAAATTGCGTCGCGTCGTTTATCGACCCCGTCAGCGAGTCCACGAGGTAGATGCTGAGGTTTTTGCGGTGCTTCAAACAGGGCCGGCCTGGTGTGGGGGTTTTCTGGGGAGAGCAGATTCTCTGCGGAGATCCCGTAGCAACGAAGACGGCTCCGTCCTGCCGGCTGCCCGGCGTTTTCAGCCCGGCGCCCTGCTTTCGCATCTGAAGCGATGGGATGTTGGTGTTGCTCTTCAGCCTTTTCAAGGGCATTCTTTGTCGTTGGGTTTCCCCGAGCTTCCTCTTAGACGGCGCAAGTACGGGCACGTCGTTCTCCTTGTTGTCGAATTCCATTCGATGCGCCATCTTCGTCGGCGATCGTAGTATCGTCTGGCTGTCCCGCAAGTAAGAGTCGAGTTGCACGTCAAACGCGTCCGGATTCTCAGCTCTTCGATCTGCTCCGTTAAACCTTCCCTTAAACACCCTCGTGCGGGCCTTGTCGTCCATCAAAAACTGGTCGTCCTTCTCTTCAAGCAGTCTCAAAAGCTTAGCAATCTTGTTGTTAAATAGAGGTTCACTGGATGTTTCTCGTAGGTGATGCGTGACCTGAAAAAGTTCGCTTGCTCCGCCGAGCGTCAGCGGCCGGAGGTCGGGGATCGAGGAGCATTTGAGTTGTTGTGTTGGCCTCGGCGTGTTTTGGTTGGATCGGTTGGGTTTGCAAGGGCTGGGCGGCAGTTCTTCGTCCAGAAAGAAGTCACTTGTGTTGAGTTGATGATCTTCTAGTAGGTTGGATGTGTCGAAGGAGACATCGAACGAGGCATCCATGTTGTGGTAGGAAAGGAGCAGTGGGTGAGATGTGCGTCTCTGACTGTTGTTTCGGGCCGGTCCTGTCTCCTTAAGATGGTTTTGAGATGTGCTCCTGTTGTTTGCAGTGTTTTTGAGGCTGCGACTGTTTACAAAAGATACGGAATAGGAAAGGGCTTGGACGAAGCTCCGCATGTACGGGTGCGCGCGACACGCGGCGGTGGTCGGGCTATGCGGGTACTGGGGTTCGGATTTCTATTCATCTATAACCTATGCACCGAGCCAGAACTCCTCTTTGTCAGTCTTGAACTCAGCCTGTCCCACAATACGGTCAGAAGACGTTCCTACCAAAACCTTGTATGTGCCCTTTTCGGAGTGCCACTTGTTCTTGTAGCTGTCCCAGTATGAAGTCACATCAAGAATGGGGAGCGACATTGTGACCGTCTCACTTTGTCCAGGCTTCAAGTGAACCTTGGCAAAATCTCTGAGCTCCTTCACTGGCCGAATGATCTTGGGCGTCTCGTGCTCGATGTAGACCTGGACCACCTCGGCTCCTTCAACGTCCCCGGTGTTGGTCACCTTTACGGACACATCCACCTTGTCCTTGCTCTTGGCCACTTTGACGTCACTGATATCGAAGCTTGTGTAAGAAAGACCATGTCCGAAAGCGAACAAAGGCTCCACACCGACCTTCTCGTAGTACTTGTATCCGACAAAAACATCCTCACCGTAGAGGACTCTGCCGTTTGTGGAACCATAGTTCAAGTAGGATGGGTTGTCTTGCAATCTCTTAGGGAATGTCATCGATAACTTTCCACTGGGGTTAACGTCACCGAACAAGACATCAGCAATGGCGTTACCCAATTCGTTTCCTCCGTACCATGCTTGCACCAAGCCTTGGATCTTGTTCACCCATGGCATCGTCACAGGGGATCCTGATTGGTTCACCACCACCACGTTAGGATTGACCTTTGAGACCTCCTCGACCAATTTGTTTGTCCAGCCCGGGATATCCATGTCTTTTCTGTCAAAGCCTTCGGATTCGTGTTCCATAGATAATCCGACAACCAAGACAACTTTGTCGGCGCTCTTGGCAACCTCAAGAGCACTTTGCAATGCTTCTTCCTCGGTCTTGGCCACTTCTGCACCGAAGAAAACTCCACCGGGCTCTTGGTACTCGTTGACGATTTTGGAGGTTGGCCTGGTGCCAAACTCCACCCTCAACTTGTGAGTTTGGCCCTTCTGCAATGTCACCTTGGTTTTTTCCTCACGTGTACCCATTCCCAAGAAGAATGCGTCTCCTTCCACCTGCTTTGTCTTGTTGTCGACAATCAATTTATCATCCAAGAAGATTTGGGCGGTTCCCAAACAAGAGCATCCAATCCAGTAATCCGCAGTTTCTTCGGGGGTGATTGTGCCCTCAAAGTCAATATAAAACAAGTCCTCTCCTGCTTTCAACTTGTCCGACTTGTAGTCCGATAAGAAGAACTTACTTGTCTTGGCCTTCAACTCATCAAAGTGTTCTCTTCCAGGGGTTCCTGGTGGCTGTTTGAAAAATCTCAACCTCACGCCTTGTTTACCCTCTGGGTCTTTCATCAACAGTCCAATGTCTGGCAACGTTTTGTCCAAGAAAGCTCCGAGAGAGTAGTCAACAGCAACGGCGTTGTCTCCAGCAAGTTCCTTGATCTTCTCAGTGATACCATCGTATGGCGTGACGGTGTATCTAGCAGTCAAGGAGGCAGAACCACCCCCAGAGCTTCTTTGCGCCTTTGCATTAGGGCCGATGATGGCGATCTTTTTGTTGCCAGAGGCAGCCTTGGCACTCAATGGTAAGATGTTGTTTTCGTTCTTCAACAAAACAAGAGACTCGCCACCAATCTTTCTCAAAAGCTTGCCAGCAGCAGGATCGGTGTTTTCGGACTCGGTTTGGCCCTCGGGGATGTCAGCACGGAAGCAGTCATTGAGGAAGTTGAGCACGTAACGGACATTGTCGTCGATTGTGTCTCTGTGGATCTCATTGCAGACCACCTTGTGAGAGGTCTGGACCAACTCTCTGAATCTGGTGGGACCTGGCATCTCCAAGTTAAGACCCGCATCAAGCGACTCTTTGATAGCATAGACACCGTACCAATCGGACATTGTCATGCCTTTCCATCCCCATTCTTTCCTTAAAACATCGTTCAACAACTTTTTGGACTGTGAAACGTGCTCGCCATTGACTCTATTGTAAGCGGTCATGATGGACTTGGGGTTGGCATCGCGGACTGCAAGTTGGAAGGGCTTCAAGTAAACCTCACGCAAGGCCCTTTCCGTGATGATGGTGTCCACACCTTTCCGTTCATCTTCCTGGTCATTGCAAACAAAGTGCTTCAAGCACGCAACCACGTTTTTGCTTTGAATACCATTCACAACGGCAGAGGCAATGTGGCCAGACAAATATGGATCTTCGGAGTATGACTCAAAGGCTCTGCCTCCCAAGGGCCCCCTTGCAATGTTACAGGTGGGTCCGAGGATGCAGCTGACGTTCTTCATCTTTGCTTCTTCGGACATTAATTCTCCAGCATTTACAAGCAAGTCCTTGTTGAAGGTTGCAGCCATTCCGGTTCCGCAAGGAAAACAGTTGGAGGGAACTGCATCAAAGAAGCGCGTGCCTCTGATACCATTAGGGCCGTCTGAGACTGTGACCGACGGAATATTCAAGCGCTCCACTGGAACAGTTTCCCAGCTGTTCTTTCCAGCCAAGAGCGAGATTTTCTCATCAAGGGAGAGTTCTTGGATTAATTGCTCGACGTCCAATTGCTTAGGGGACATGGTAGAAGTATTCTAGTGAGCTCGAGATATAATTGTCTGGAGAAGAAAGAGTCGAATTGTTGTGCTTTATAGGGCTGACTGGCATGAAACAGCTGAACGCATTGCCGGCTAACGAATTCCGTCTTGGTAATGTATCCCGGTGCATGTGTGTTAGGAGCCCTACACAGTCGCGTCAATGTGGGGCATACATTGTAGGGCCATAATGTGGGGCATACATTGTAGGGCCATAATGTGGGGTCGAAACACCACAGGCAAGGCTTGTATACAGACAAATTTGGATTGACCCCTAGTGGAAACAAATTGATAGCAAGAGACTTGGGAATTACAGTAGAAACTGCGTTCGGAGGTACTAAATTTAGGACCTTCGGGAATCGGCTCACTTCGGCGTTCCAGTTAGCCCATCCTACATATACAACATGCATTGCTCTAAAATACTGTTCCTTAAGCTAATTTGGCGCGCGCCTTCCATAATAGGAAAGACATCCGCTGGAAAAGCTGGGGTAGCGCGGGGCATGGTCTGGGAATACGCGGAGAAGAGGCGTATTCACCGAAGCCATGTAGAGGTTGCAGAAATTTGCCTGCAGTTCAACGGAGCGAGTGGTGACTTACGAACAACAATTAATGGGGAGCGAGGGAATTTATTCGAACTGTGTAGAAAATGCCAACAAACTAATAATCTTTCAAAATTTGGTTGAGCTCATCTCTCTTGATGCAATTTTCGAACTTGAAGCAGGCTGCCAACTCGTCTAACTCCTCGAAACTCAAGTTTGCGTAGAGGTCCGCGTACTCGTGTTGGGCGTATTGAGAGAAAACCATGTCTCTACTCACCCGAGAAATGTAGTCTGAAACCGTCCAGTTTGTTGGGTACAAGACTTTCTGGTACTTTTCAGGAAGGTTTTGCTCAATATGGCTCACCAAAGCGTCGTATATCTTGCTGTTTTCTGGCGCAATATCATTTCCCCATCTGTCCAAGCCTAGTTTTCTTTTCTTGTGCAACCAGTCACCGAAAACATCGTAAAACTTGGATTTTGGGTCCACGTGAACCATTCCCTGGTATCCAATGTCTTTCCATAGCCAAATAGACCATGAAATTGGCTTCTTGTCTCCGGAAGGATCTCCTTGCTTGTATATTTTCAACTGGTCTTTCAAAACGTGATATCTGGACTTGTTGATCGACGCGGCGTCTTTGTCTCCTCGGAACTCGGCCGCATACACTGGTCCAAACTCACCATTCCACACGGGGACATTGTGTTTTGCCATGTACTCCAACTTCCGTTCGTAAGACTTCTTTAACTTCTCAAATTGGTCCTCTTTGCCCTCGTAGACATCCAGGCGTCCCGGGAACCCGAAGAGAGTGTAGTCGTGGATTGCATAAACGGCGTTCGGCAATGGCTCCTCTGGGAATTGCCGGAAGTCCATGGCGTACGTGTTGCCGTCCAAAAACAATATATGATGGGGGTCCACGGCCCGAATGGTTTTGTCGAGCTCGGCGTAGTAATTCACAAGCTTGCTGTGGTCACTCAGTGCTGGCTCATTCAAAGGATTGTATCCTGCCACCCACTCATTGTCTTTGTAGTGCAAAGCAATCTCCTTCCAGAGATTCAAGATGATGTCTTGGAAGATCTTGAATGTCCAGAACTGCGCCTTGTGGGTCTCTGAATCCGAGTGCCAGTCCTGGTTTTGTCCACCTGGTGTAGTGTGAAGATCCAAAATGGTGTATATTCCGTATTTGGCACAAGAATTCACCACTCTGTCAACGAGCTCAAAGCCTTTTGGATTGACCTTAAACATATCTCCCTCGTCATCGAGAAAGTGTCTGTAATTGAAAGGGATTCTCAAGCAGTTGAGCCCTAATTCTTCAGCGAAGAACTTCGAGTCTTGGTCAGTCCAGAAGTATTCGTAAAACTTGTCGAAATAAAAGTTGAATTTTTCCTCCCCCATTTTGGACTTCATGATTTTCTTGTGCTCGGTCTCATGGCCTGGGTATCCAGTGATGAAGTTTTCCATGTTGAGATGGCCTCCAGTGGCAGTGCCCTTCAAGACTATGTCTTCGCCATCTGAGGTGACGATTTTTGTTCCTTTGACTTTCAAAAATCCCATGTTGCTATTCCTTTGATTTGGCTTTGACAATGTAATCACAGGAGACTACTGGAGCAATATATATGGTGTCGAAATAGCCAAGAAACCTGGTTGACAAATTGGCGCTGGACTTCCCAACCCAGAAGTCCAAAGCAAGTGTTCGTGCCCAGGCCAACCAACAACAGATTGAAGCAAGGGCTAGCGTCCAGGCCAAGCAACAACAGAAAGTCACCCCGAAAACGCTTCCCGAGTCGGATTCGGAAATGCAACCCACCCCACATATTCCTGCGGGGGTCTTGTGCGGGCACATTACGAAATTCGTCAGCTGATCGGCTGCGTTTCCTAATGCGTCGAGACCTCCTATGACGAGCTTCTTTCGCAAGTCATGCATTACCCCGCGCATTTCCTACAGACTAACGCGCATCTGGAGTTTGGCTTCTTGTTCAAGCGACCTCTACGGAGAAACAGAGTTCACTCGAACAATCGATCACCTCAAATTATCAAACAAAAAAATACTGAGGGCACTGTTACCGGACGAAAAGCTACTCTAGCATGAGGACTGCAATCCGAGGTAAGCCGCGGTGCAGAACTGCAGACTCGAGCAGGACGCGCGCCTGACACCCCAGGTGTGCATTCGGGAACGGACCAAGGTTGGAATGGGCGGTCTAAACGGCTGAGAAAAACTAAAATATATAAGATCATGATGTTTGCTGCTTTGCAAGATTCATTACTACTTCAAAAAGGTAAACTTATTCACTAACACTATAAAAATCAACTCTTATCTAAACACCAGACGAATAGTTGGATACCATGAGCAGTGTTGATTCACTTGACAACAAAGAGCCCTTGGGGCTTTTGGAGGCCCAGCCAGCTCAGCCTGTAACAATTCAGGACTACATGGCAGAAGAACGTCCCTGGTGGAAAGTGAGCCATTTGAGAGCCTTGAGTTTTGCAGTTTTTTTGATTACTCTCACGTCAACCAACAATGGATATGACGGCTCCATGTTGAATGGTTTGCAGTCTTTAGAGTACTGGCAAAAAGACATGGGTTATCCCACTGGCCAAAAATTGGGAGCTTTATCGAATGGTGTTATCTTTGGTAATTTTGCTGCCCTTCCAGTCGGACCATTCATAAGTGACAAGTTCGGAAGAAGATCACTGATCATGGTTGGTCAGACCTTGGCCATCATTGGAGCTATCTTGCAGGGTTTGGCTACAAACTACGGTTTTTTCTTGGGTGCAAGAATAGTTCTCGGCTTTGGTGTTTGTATTGCTACGGTGGCTTCGCCAACTTTGATCTCTGAAATTGCCTACCCAACCCACAGAGAAACAAGTACCTTCTGTTACAATACTTCCTGGTACCTCGGTGCTGTTATTGCGTCATGGGTCACTTACGGTACAAGGAATCTCAACGGAAAAGCCTCTTGGACGATTCCTTCTTACTTGCAGGGTGCCTTGCCGCTTTTTCAGGTTCTTTTGCTCTGGATAGCAGTACCGGAGTCACCACGTTTTTACATCTCCAAGGGCAAGCATGACAAAGCCAGAGCGGTTTTGTCAAAGTATCATGCCGGAAACTCCACCGAGCCTAGACACGTGGCTTTGGTCGAGTTTGAGATGCGTGAAATCGAGAGTTCTTTGGAAAAAGAGGCAATGCACAGCCAGACCTCTTACTTGGATTTCTTTACCCGCAAGAATCTCAGAAAGAGACTTTTCTTGTGTGTCCTGGTTGGCTGTTTCATGCAGTTGTCTGGTAACGGATTGGTGTCTTACTACTTGGTGAAGGTCTTGAACTCCATTGGTATCACGGACAGCGACAGGCAGTTAGAAATCAATGGATGCTTGATGATTTACAACTTGGTCATTGGTGGAACTTTGGCGTCTTTTGTGCGTCTATTCAAGAGAAGAGTTATGTTCATTACTTGTTTGTCGGGAATGTTAGTTTCTTACATCATTTGGACCGCTTTGTCGGCAGTGAACCAGGAAACCCATTTCTCCAACAAGAACCTTGCAAATGGTGTTTTGGCAATGATTTTCTTCTACTATTTGTTCTACGATGTCGGATTGAACGGCTTGCCATATCTCTACATTACCGAGATTTTGCCATACTCGCATAGAACAAAAGGTATCAATATCCTTTCATGTGCCAACTTCGTCACCCAGATTTACAATGGCTATGTGAACCCCATTGCTATGGATGCCATCGAGTGGAAATACTACATAGTCTGGTGTTGTATTCTCGTGGTTGAGCTTCTATTGGTAATATTCTTCTTCCCCGAGACGTCTGGATACACCTTGGAGGAAGTTGCACAAGTTTTTGGTGATGAAGCACCTGAGCTTGGACACAGGCAATTGGAGAGTGTGCCGAAACCTGCAACTCAACACGAAGAATACGCTTGAGCTTAGAGTCAGCAACTGCCTATATTTGGAACATGGAGTAGCACTTATCTGTAAAATATAAGCATTTTTTAGAAAGAATTGTAGTCCAATGCCTAAAATTCAATATAATTGTTGAGAGTTCATTTCTCTTGGAAAAATGCGTAAATATATGAGAGACTATTCATAAAAGCTAGATAAAAACACGAAGTAGTACACCAAGCAACACGATCAATAATAACGATTTACATTAATAAATGGAATGAGCCCGATTATTTGCCCAAGCTCTCAAAAGTGCAACAGCCGTTGAATACGATGACTAGGTGGAGTGAAGGAGTTGTGAATTAATGGTATATTACAATATATAAAGCTTAACACCGGGCCAAGTACAAATGAACCTCCTCGACAGCAACGGTGGTGCCATCAACGACTTCGGTGAAGGTTGAAGTAGAGGAAGAGTAGTAAGAATGAGCGTCCAAAGTTTGAGCACTGGGGGGGCTCGATGTAATTTTTGCGGCGAGGTTCTCTACATCGGAGCTAGTCAGTGGTTCTGCAGTGACGGAAGGAGCTGAAAGAGTCAGAGTCCTGTCAGTGACGGAGGAAGATGGAAGGGGCAGGCTTTTGTCAGTGACGGAAGGGGTTGGAAGAGTCAGGGTGCCGCCAGTGGCGTACACAGTAGTCAAGTGGCCATTTGTGGTAAATTGGTACTCTAAGATGGTGACCAACTCTTCGATGGTAGAAGTAATGACGGTGGTGGTAGTGTCCGAGTCTGCAACAGTGAGGTGGAGGCCCAGAAGAAGAAGAAGACACACAGAAAGAAGTTGGTTCATTGTGCTAACGGGGACGGAGTTAAAGGAGCGTGGGGGAGGAACTGGGTGAAAAAAGCGTTGGGGAGAAAACCGTTTGGTTAGCAGCACTTGAGCTTTTATATGGGTGGGGCACCGTTGACCAGCGGCAAGCAGTGAAAATACGAGCCAGATATGCACGATCATGCACAAGCCGTGGAAAAAGCGCTGGCAAGCCATCCGCGCGAGATGGTCCTCGAAGGCCGCGATTTCCAACATTGCCGTAACAGGGGCTGTCTCGGCACCGCACAAATCACTGTAGATGAGCAGGAGGTTTATGTTTTGGTCTCCTCCCCTTTAACTTCCCCTTGTTGAAGTCGCTAGCCTCGCACGGATCTGTTGAGACCAAAAGCTGGGTTCATCCAGCAACGAGGGTTTCTTTGCTGGTGGCAATGTGAGCGCACCGTCGCTGCATATTACCGAATGGGCTGCATTCATGCGTGAGAAACGGTCGCGGCGAGCTTTAGAGGCCGGTTGCAACCGGAGGGAAGGCAAGCAACCGCGAGGACCACGAGGCAATTTTCCACAAACCAAAACGCCCAGCCTTATCAGACAGTCTGAAAGCTTTGAAACACATCCAATACGAGGTGGGCTGCTAAGTAAAGAGAAGGCGGTAGCTCGGGCCGATGTATGGTTTGCTGGCTGAAACGCGGAAAAGATAGCCCGGCGCGCGCACAAAGTGCGCACCCTTTTTTTCATAGCCAGCCGTCTGCACTGTACACACGCCGCAAATCCCGTTCACGTGCGCAGATACACGTGCAGCAAGCCATGGGCTGGCGGTTTGGCAGTCGAGTTCGGGAGTTTCCACCGGCTCAACACACTGGTTCGGTCATCACTAGCAAAGCAGCATAATTGGCACTATCATCAGAAAAGCAACACACTTGGCTTGGCCGCCAGTCTTTGCCGCTAGTCGCGTCACAGATGTCAGTTCGACTAGGTGATGCCAAGAAAGCCAGGACTGTCAGAAAGTTCAAATGAAAAAGGTTTGCTGTAAATTTCCATGGAAAAGATGTCCGGATACAGTTTGAGCGTTGACAGAAGCCGCAGGCAACCCGGTCGCTAGTATGAGAACCTAAGCAGAACTGAGTTCTGACCAACCCAACTCGTCAGCAGAAGACCCAAGGACAAACCGGAAGCAGGGATTGCTCTAATCCGCCGTAGACTTTTAACAATCCCGCACAATGAAAGCACCGCAGTTGAAGAAGCCTCCCACTGGTTCCAGAAGCATGTTTCGGAGCAGAAAGGGCCAAGTCTGGGGCAATATCCTATGCCGCCAAGAGCCGTGGACTCCCAAAGCGCCGAGAACCGTGGACCCGAGTGTGAAGCCCCGCACCTCATTTGCGTTGAGCAGAGCAAAAGCGGGATTGCAGTCAGTGATCACACGAGTCGGCAGGCACCTAGCCGTCCCTCGGGTCTCTCGGACGGTCGAGTCTTGCCCGGCTGTTGATGTTGTCCACGCCTTCCTTGAGATGCGGAAACTCCTCGACGAGCTTGGCACCCAAGACCTCCAGAAGCTTGCCGAAGGCCGCCATTTTGCCCTTCAACTTGGCATTGTACTTGGCAGTGACCTCCACGAACTCCCGGGTGTAGATGTCCGGGTTTCTCCCGTCTTCGATGTAGGTGAGCACGTCCACAGGAATGGGGTATTGCTGCGTAAAGGGACTATCTGTGAGGCCAGAGAGCTGGCTGACGACCTGGTTGGTCTTTTGCGTCAAGGCGTTTTGAGACTGCGCCGTGCCCTGGTTGTCGTGCACCAACACGCCCAAATCGATGAGCGACTCGACAAGAGACTGGATGCGTGACGCGGTGGAGGCTAGCGCCTCGTTGCTGCCTTCGGGCGGTAAGTACGATGTTGTCATGGTGCACTGTAGTAGGAAGCTGAGGACGCCTGAAGTGGTAGCATTGCCCGCGGAGACACTGACCTGTCACGTGCACCTGGTCACGTGCAAACAGAACTGCCGGCTGTTTGGGGCAGTTGGCCGTGCCGGCGCCACAGGGAAGCCGAGACAGCACGTTTAGTGTTGCTGTAAAAGGCAGTGGCTTGCGATTTGCCGTGCCCCCGGCGGAGGTGATTTGCACTGACCCGGTTAATTCGGCCTTCGGCGCAGTGTTCCTACAGAAAACCACTCGCTGGAACCAAAAAAGAAAAAAACCCCATAGAGGCCCGGCTTTTTTGCACCAAGAGATCGTTCGTTCCCGCATGGGATTTTTTTGAGCTTTGCAAATTGGCAGATTGATTGAAGCCGTCTCGTTCCGAATCGCCCATCTCAAGCCACCTGACAGGCATCCCGGCCACCATGCATTTGTCCATGGACCCTAGCCATGTGGTCATTCGATACAGTCCCGCAAAGTGGGCCCAGGCCAATGACAGGCGACACCACGAATCGCCGTCCAAATTCGTCACATTGAGCTACACCGCCAAAGACACCGACCTGACGTCGCCCTCTCCCACCCGGGCTTCGTCCTCAGCGCCTTTTGCGCCACCGGCTTATGCTGTTGCACCCGCTCCGACGGCCCGAAAACGCTATCTCCGGGCGCTCTCCTCCCAGAGCCTCGAAAAGCCCGTGCAGCAGTCCTTGGAGGACATGGCGGCCTATGCCGAGGCCGCCCGCCGCCAGCCACCTGCCGTGGTGGAGGCTGCCTGGTACCTTGACGTGAAGAACGTGGCCCAAAGGCTCAAGTTTCTTCGCGAGACTTACAAGGTCATCCAGTCCGTACGCAAGCGCAAGATGATGGGCGAAAAGGCCGATTTTCTGTCGCTCTTCGAGGTGCGGCCGCCCGCCTTGGGTGCGTCGCATCTTGACGACGACAGGATCCCTCGTCTCCGGTCCGAGGACGACAAGGACCCCTACTCCTTGCAACGCCAGCTGCCGGCACCAACCGCAAACCGGAGGGGAAGACCCCGCAAAAAGCGCGGCGTTGACCGCAAGCCGCCCATGGCCAGAGCAGACCATAAACGGACTCGTGCCAGTCTTCGCCGCCAAGAGTCCACGGATTTGCCGTCCCTGCCGCCCACGGATCCTGCTGCGGAATCAAGAGAAGAGTCGGAGCTTGTGGCTGCTTTGAAGCCGGCTCTTCAGGATGCCTCGATTCCGACCACCGCCGACCCCACCCTGCAGGCCACACCTCATCCGCCGGCCTTCAACATTCCTTACAACCCCGACCATCACTTTAGCCACCCGCCAGTCAGCGAAGGGCCCTTTTCAGAAGGCCCGCTGCACGCAGCCCCGGACACGCCAGCCACCGCCGCATTGTCAGCCAACGACCGGGCTTTCTTGGCGGCGAAAGATGCCCTTGGGGACTTGCTCACGGGCAGTGCTTCGAAAGACTACGAGTTTGCCCGCTCCAGCGACCGTGACCTCATAGAGAGCGTTTCGCAACTGCTACAAGAAGACACATCACTAGCGTTCCGTGAGCAGGCACAATATGAAGCCGCCCTCGAAAACGCCGCTCCTCCGGGCAACATCGAAAACCCTCCGGGAATCGCTGCTGCGGGCCCTCAAGGCTCCCTTGCGGCCGCCGATGGCAGCGGCCCGCTTCATCACTACCCGCACAAGCCACAGCCAAATGTCCAGCCACACTTTCCTCATAAAACTTCAAGTCAAAGCACCAAAGATTACAATTTGGCGCAGCTACCCTATCAAATGACCCCAAAGCCACAAGATCCAAGCTATATGGCAGCAGCTTCTAATGAGTCGGATATGGCCGGGCGCCAAAATAAACCCGCTGGACCCATGTATGGTGTTTCTGATCTCCTAGGCACGATTCAGGGACCAGGCTCTCTCGTTCCGGGTAACGCATCAGTGGAAAAGGCCAGCTCCATGCCTCAAGCCGCTCCTCCCCAAGAGCCATATGCTCAAGCCGCAAATCCCATCAGGGCCAATGACACCGTCAAACAAAAGCACTTTCTGACAGGGTTCCCTTTTGACGGCGATAGCCACGCACTCGAAGGTGCGCCACGCCCCAACGAAGCATTTACGGTCAATACAGAACCCGCAGAGCCTTTTCCCGGGGTGGGCTCAGGTTGGATGCTCGATTTGCAGCTAAATGAGGCGCGCGACCAACCAGCCCCACACACCCAGAATAGCATGGGCAACCCCGACAGCACAAGAGAATTGGGAAATCAAGGGAGTACATAGTTGTCGGCTCAAGCCTTTCTCGAATAAACACTGCATCGATTTGTTTGCTGCCTGGCTGCCTCGTAGACGGGCGCTACAACCTTCCGCAAGTGACGTGGTCCGCGCAGTCTAGACCGCAATGCGATCAGCACCCCAGCAATTCCGGCGCCTCCTGCAGACAGCAGCCGGGCCGTCCGCTTCGATTTCGCCTGCTCAGCCGCCCTTTTGGAACAGCCGTCCCCTTTGGGCCGTTTTGAGTTAGCACGGACTAGGTCCGCCAAAAGTGCAGCTGGTCACGTGTGGGTGCTGGCCTCCCGTTGTTCTGATGTTTTGCGTGTGCACGATTCCTCCGTCTAAAGTCGAACGACTCTGGGGTCGCACACCGCTCCTGTGTCGGTGCACCTACTACCCACCCCCACTTAAATTAGGGTTCTTAGCCACAACCAAACCAGCGCCCTCCCCCAGTCCAAGCTTGTCCTGCCAGTCCAATTTTGATAACAGACCCATCTAGATAGAAAAGCAGTATTATCTGAAAACAGTCGGTATGTCGGACCATCCAAAGAGGCCGCAAGTAGGCCACATGGCCACCTCACCTGACTTGACCAATTACCTTTCTCCGTCTCCATCAGTAGATCATGTCGTCAACAATTCGGAGCAGAAAGAGAAGAGCCCCAATGACTCGGCGGAGACGCAAAGCGCTCGCCACACTGCCTACAAATACCAGTCGAATGCCCAAAAGTTGCTTGCGGAGCTAAAAAACCGGTATAATAAGGACTACAGAGACATCACGTTTGAACCTCCGTTTAAGAACAACCCGGATTACGAGCCCCGCGTCTCCTTTGATACCATTGACCTCCAAATCTTGGATAATGACCCCGACTTCGCCGATGACGAGCATGCGTCTTATAGACATTCGCTCCTTTCGGAGCACTCGGACTTTTCCAGAGGTCGAGGCAGGGACAAAGACATGTTGCACGTTCCGTCTCCAAGCCACTCACCCGGCACGTCGCCGAGCCGCATGAAGTCACCATCGCGTATGGACAAGTTCTTTGCACCACACTTGAAGTACCCTACAACCCCGATTCTCACCCGCAGGTGTTCCCTGATAGCGAGAATGCATTGCCACTTTGAAGATCTCTATCTAGGCAAACTCTTGAAGCAGGGGCTCTGCGCAATCTTGCCCGGCAGAGTCATTCTCATCTACATCAGCGCAAGACGACACACCTGGGTGGCCATTGACTGGATCATGCAAAACTTCGTTCAGAACGGTGACTCTATCATTATAGTTTCGTCTCTTCCTCAACACTTGGGGGCCTCGCAGTCCAACAATAAGAATTATCCCAACCAGCAGAACTTCTTCCCCATGACACAGCGCATGCGCCAAAGACAGAGAAACAGACCCGAGTTCATAAAGCAAATCGCCTCCAATATCATGAAGTATGCCTTGTGTGTGGTGAATCCGAAGGTCATTGTCCGGGTCGTTGTCGAGATTGCCGAGGGAAAAACGAAAGATGTTTTGAAGGACATGTACAAGCTCTATGAGCCAAATATAGTGGGCATTGGCTCCAAAGCCAACTTCAGGAGCAGTGCTCCGTTGAAGTCCTGGGATTCTTCCCGTTTGAGTGACCGGCTAGTCAAGAACTTCCCCCTTCCTGTCATTGTGATACCTGCTTCTAATCTCAGCAAATTCGAGACCCAATTGAAGAATCAGATTTCCTGCGAGCTGAACGAAGCGGATCAAAGTTCTGGCGACGATAGCAACAAACAGGATGACAATCTAGCTTCGCCACCCGTGTCATCTTCTGATGAATCTGACATTGGCTCTATTTCTGATCAGTCAGTAAGCAGCGAGCACAGTGCCGACAGCGAGTCTTCTGTTGAGTCATACACATCCTTTGACGAGATAGCCGAGCTCTACACTGACTACAAAACCCTGATAAAGGAGAAGATTGATACTTTGAGAACCAAGTCCATCGACGAGGACTACTACGCCAATTTCATCAAAGCTGTCTCAGACCAGTCTCTTAGGTTCTGTGAGGAGTTGAGAGATGTAGACCCCGACTTTAAGAAACAAGGAGCCGTGTTGGCTCGGGAGATTACCGGCTCAAACAAGTTTGGGGCTGTGCCCTACAAGACCAAGTCGATGTTGCCTCCAGTCGAGAAACCAGTGAGTCACAGCGGAAGCACAACTCCGGCTATATCCTACAGTGAAATGAAGCGAAACTTGAAGTTGAACGCCGAAAAGGCTAAGGAAAACGCCAAGGAAAACGAAAAAGCCGGCGCGGATACGCCAAAGCCAACTGCGTTGAAATTTGCCGAAAGCGAAAAGCCCAGCAGAAGATTGAAGCACAAGCCCTTGATGAAGTTTTTGTCTAATGAGGATGCGTCGAGCAGAAAGCTCAAGATCGAGCCCTCCAAGTCGCATCCGAACATCAACAGCACACCCACGGCTGATGACGACAACAAAAAGAAAAAAAGAAAGAGAAAGGGTTTTTGGAAATTGTTCTAGCGGCAACGCGCCGAAATCGTTGCGGGCTGAGTGTTTGCAAAATGATGCGTCTTGTGTACTGAGCCGGAGTGACTGCTGTCACATCACGGCGTGAGTAAAGACACCTTGTGGGGAGTACTGAGTGGAGTCTAGCGCAGATAACTTCAATGTCGCTCCGCTTCGATGCATTCACTTACCCGCGATATAGTTGCCATTATAATGTCATTATGCGGAGGATTAGAAATACTGCTGATTTAACGGAAGGCGGGTGTCCATCAGCCCCACTAGTAGCATTACTATAGCACTGATGCATTGATCATACAGTGCGCGAAATCACCGTATGCGTAGAACCAAACCAAGGCCAGTGATTTCTCATTCCAGTCAGCGTGAGAGCAGCAACCAGGACCAAGACCATTTGAGGCAAAACCAGACAAATCACTTCAAATGCTAGGGCACAAGCTTGTCTTCTTTTGGGTGACTGTTTGTCTCTCATCGTTGGCGTTTGCCTTCGATGACGCGTTTCTGGACCCATTCGTCTACTACGACCTTCCGAACCTAGAGTTTTCTGACGAACTCCTTCCTAGGGACGTGCCCGGGATTCGGGTTAACCATTCCGGCTTGCACGACTTTTTGCCTGTCCGAAGCGCCATTGAACAGAGCGGGACTCAATACTACTCGTTTCCAATAAACTCGTCTACTGGGGTGGGAGAAAACTACAATGCCTTGGTGTTCCTCTCGGGAAACATTTGCACCGAACCGACAGATTTGTCCGCTAGTGCAAACCAGAGCTTGACAATATACTACTCCTACAATGCACTGATGTACGAGAGTTTTGAGGGCTCACAAATGAGTCATTTCGAGAAGGGCTACTTCTATGCGCTAGCAGAAAACCAGGCCACGCTGAACCTGCTGATCCTTTACATTGCCGTGCAGGCGCCCGAGTCCACCAACACATCTGCAATATGGAGCTACGAGATCGGCGTTTCGCAGAACCAGTTGGTGCACGAGTGGGATTCCGTCTCATTGGTGGAGTTGACAGATACAGATTCCAGCTCCGCCTTGATCACAACGAACAACTTGACTGCCAAGGCTGGGCTCGGCTTGTCCGAATACAACATCCTGGAATCCACCTACAACCTCTTGGTGTTCGAGCATTCGCTAAAGGGCCCCTTGGGTTCCGTCAACAACTCCTGGTGCGCTGTCCGGAATATTCCCTCTCTCTTTTCTTCCCATAACCTCACCACTTCGTACACCCTTCGAGGCGGGGGCTTGCACCAGCAATTCTACGTGACTGGGTTGAATTCCAGCTCCAGGTACATCGGCGTGCTAATATCGGACACGAAGGAGGGGAGCTACGGGGGCATTGTCTATCAGCAGTTTGAATTTGTGACCCAAAGCATCGACGCATGCTCTTTGATCTATGACTTGGAATTCTGCGACCAGGTTGCATACTCTGTGCCTGCCTCATCGTTGGAGCAATACCAGGATCCACACTCACTCAAGAATCTCTACGACGACAGGGCCAAGGACCTTTTCCAAAACTTCTCAAAGTCGCTCCAGCAGATTGTCTGCGATACGACCGAGGACTCCATATTCTCCCCTTTGGGCTCTTGCAAGACTTGCAATACCCTGTACAAGAATTGGCTCTGCGCGGTGACCATACCCAGATGCTCCACAAGCAATGTGACCGGAAACTTGCCCCGAAGTACTGACTCTTCCCGGAACTCGTTCATCAACTCTGAAGTCAAGCCCCCTTATGATTACTACGAGGTCTTGCCATGTTTGAACGTTTGCCATATTGTTGCAAGGGACTGTCCTGCGGACTTTGGCTTTGAGTGTCCCTCCAATAACGCCTCCATTGCCCTATCATACTACTGGGATGATACAAACGCCTTTGCTCCTTGCAATTTTGTGGGGACGCGGGTCATATCCAAGAGCTCTGCGCACGCGACCAGAGTTGTGTGGTCCCTTTTTCTTGCCACATTAGCGTTCCTAATGTTTCTGCTATGAGCCTGTTCGGGTGGCTACATTTCACTCGAGTCGTACGGTAATGGGCTTTGGGCGCCACAAATTATCAGTAGAACATGTACTACAGGGGGTTTTAGTAGAGACATTATTAACTGAGCGCAATACCTTGAATATACGAATAATTTTTTTTTTGCTGTTCGCACGCAGAGCCCGATATGGCCAACAAAAAAACTTATCGTTCGTACTATCGTTCGCGATAGTACATCTGTCAATTTTAACAATACAGAGAAGATTAGCATTGTCCTTGCATAAAGATGACACGCTATACAAAGAGATTTACACATTTTTTTTGGCAAATCCCTGCGCCACCAACCCCAAGAAGCCCCTAACGTTGGGGAACAGAACGCAGGCAACCACACTCAACACATTTGCTAAAAAACATCTCCAGTTGATGTTTAGCTAGCGCAGGTGCGATTCTCCGAAGTGACAGACGGGGAACGCGGGACTCACGTGCCCGCGTGTAGCTTCTTCACTTCACGTCTCAATCACGTCTTAGTTCACGTCTCCACTACAATCAACCATTGACTCACAGACTGACACCATGTCATCGAATCGTGAGAACCTTCCCTGGTATGTTTCCTGCTCTCTTAGGACTTGAATGATGTATACTAATTATTAGGGTTGAGAAATTTCGCCCGACATGCTTGGAAGAGATTTACGGCCAGGAAGAGATTGTCACTACCGTAAGGAAATTTGTTCACGAGGGCAGGTTACCCCATCTTCTTTTCTACGGACCACCCGGAACGGGTAAAACATCCACCATCACAGCTTTGGCCAGGGAAATCTACGGCCCAAGGTACAAGAACATGGTGTTGGAGTTGAACGCTAGTGATGACCGAGGAATCGATGTGGTGAGGAACCAAATCAAAGACTTTGCTAGCACGAGACAGATCTTCAGCCTGGGGTTTAAGCTCATTATCTTAGACGAGGCGGATGCCATGACGGCCGTGGCGCAAAACTCGTTAAGGCGAATCATCGAGAAGTACACCAAAAACACCCGATTTTGCATTCTAGCCAACTACTCACACAAACTCAACCCTGCCCTTCTCTCGCGGTGCACGCGGTTCCGCTTCCAGCCCATTGCACAGGAGGCCATCCGGGAAAGTGTAAAAAACGTGGTGACAAAGGAAAAGTTGGTGCTCTCAGAAGACGCGGAAAACGCATTGCTCTCCTTGTGCAAGGGAGACATGAGACGGGCAATGAATGTGTTGCAGGCCTGCAAAGCGGCGCTAGACAACGAGGATGACGAGATCAATATCGAGATGATTTACGACTGTATAGGAGCCCCTCATCCGGCAGACATTGAGGCTGTATTGGACCTGGTTTTGAAGGACGACTGGACGACGAGCTACCGCACGTTCGAGAAGTACAAGGCAACTAAAGGATTGGCTTTGGTGGACTTGATCCTGGGATTCGCTGAGATACTAGCCAATTACGAGTTGAAACCCAAGGCGAGAATGGACATTTTGAAGGGCTTGGCCGACATAGAGTACGGCATCTCCAAGGGCGGCAGTGAGAAAATCCAAACAAGTGCCGTGATTTCCGTCGTGAAGAGCGCCATGGAGTCCCAGGCATAAGCGGGGCTGTATCTTCAGGGTCACTGCCCTTTCGAGGAACAGGCATCTCCTGCGCCCATCGGGGGCCCGGTCCATCAAATCAAAGTGGCCCTAGCCATACGAATACTCCCGTTCTGCAGTCTCGAGCTGGCGGAACATAGACACTGATTGTAATAGACAAGTCTCATGAGCTGGCGTCACAGCAAGTGTATGAAGAGCAGGAGACGACTATGGGCAAGGATTTATGCTGATTTATGTCTCTCCGGCTCCATTACTGGACCGTGGGAGCAAAAAGATACCGATCCAGTTGTGTTGTAGCTTACTTTGCCAGCACCACCGGCATGGACTCTTCTGTGCATTCTGCAATACCATCAATCGCACGAATGGGATCCCCTAGAATTTGTAACCAACATGCACAAGCTTCAGATAGTATAAAATGACGAATTGGACGCAGCTAGAAACCCAACTAGAGTCACTTTCAGACGTGTTTCCACAATATCCGCGCAGTGAGCTTGCCAGCCGTTTGCTATGTGCTCCAAATCTCGAGACTCTAATGGAAGAACTCTTCAAAGAACAATCCCGGTCCCAGAAAAGCGGCTACGACGACAATGTCAACGCACTCAAGGAGATGTTTCCGGAATTAAAAGTCTCGGAGATAGCCAGTCAGTACCAGGTGAACAAGAACAATTTTGAGTTGACATTGAGCAATCTTATGGACTCAGATGCCCTTGGCAAAGCATGCTCCATTACCGGCCTCGACGAGTCTGTTGTGAAGCCCTACATGAAAAGAAACCAAAATGAGCTTTTCAGAACTTTAGCCGATATTGTGTCTCATCACAGAGAACAGAAGAAAGCTTGGACCTCCCGCGTTCAGGACAGAAAGACCTCTGTCCTACGGGACGCATACACCTTTGACTCCAACAAAGACGAGACTCGGGATTTGAATGAATGCATAAGAGCGGAACCAGCATTGCAGAAGCTTAATTACGACTTTTTGGCCAAGCTGCTTGTTTTTTTCAAGGGTAATGTCTTCAAAGCCCTCGACGTAGCCCGATTGTTCATTGAGGCAAAAAAAGAATCGGTATCTTTTGATCAGAGCCTAGGCTTCGAACCCAAACCAACCGGAGAATACAAGCCCTCTGCCTCTGACATTCTCAAGCAGAAGCCCAAACTAAGCATAAACGATTTTCCCCTTGTGGGTGCTTCCAACGGCTCGAAGCGCTCCCTAAAAAAGCCTGTGACTGTCTACAACTCTCTGGCAAGAGGCGGAGACACCAGCGTCTTTGGAACCCCTTCATTACAAAACACTAGCCTGGTTTCGGTGGCCGGCGCGCAAGGCCCGTCGGGATACGTCACCGCAGGCAGCATAGACTTACATGGCTTCACAGTGGCTGAGGCAAAGAAACTTACCAAAGCAGCAGTTGAGGAGTGGTGGCGCCGAGAGCTTGAGAGTCGAGTTTCGGAAGGCCTTCTTGAGAAACACGGCCCAAAAGCCGACTTTATGCCTCCTCTTGTGATCATCACGGGTCGTGGTCTTCACTCGACTGGAGGCCCGAAAATACGCAGTTCGGTGCTACGTATACTCGGAGAAGAGCGATTTTTATTCGACGAAAATGTGGGAAATATTTCCGTCTTTGGAAAGAAAATTTAGAACTTTGCAAGCCATGTTCGGCTTACATCATTAGTTGCGTTCTAAATCCGATGTGCGCGGGCCTATCGTGGTTTAGTGTTACTCAACGCCAATCTATATCTAATCGTAGCGTCATTGTAACTCTTCTAACTTCAGTACACCAGCGGCAGCTCACCTTGGTGTTGAATACAGTGGTTTCAAACTCAAAGCCACTTCTTCAAGTCGACACTCAAAAGAGGAGTGTTGCAGTCTTCTTGAAAAGACGTATTACGAAGCACTCCTTTTACTTACCAAAAAAATTGGAAAATTCCGACTAATTATGACCATCGTGGTTTAACTAAGCCAAAAAGACTGTTCCTATTGGGAGCAAAAAGAATTGATTCCGCCCAGGATCGAACTGGGGACGTTCTGCGTGTTAAGCAGATGCCATAACCTACTAGACCACGGAACCATTTCTTGATTTTTGAGGCACGTGGTTCTTTATATCACATTTATTATCACTGCACACTTCTTTTTGGGACTTAGAGGAACGTCTTTCAGAAAGATGTAGTTGAATGGAGTAAAAAGGAGCTTACTCGTGGAAGATAAAAAAAGAATTGATTCCGCCCAGGATCGAACTGGGGACGTTCTGCGTGTTAAGCAGATGCCATAACCTACTAGACCACGGAACCTCTTCGTGATTTCCGGGACGTTGTTTTTTTTTGACGATTGATTACATCTTCAAATTCAGTGAGGGCGTTCCTGGATTTTTGCTAGTGAAAAAGTTTTTCAAAATCCGGGCCTTAGAAGGGCCGCACTTATTTCACGTCAGGCACGCGGGGATATTCTTCCAGGTCATTGGGAAATGTGATTCGAGGCGGATCTTCAAACAAAATCATTCCCGTGGGAGTTGTCCGACTGTTTCAATATTAGCTAGCCTTCAGATAATAGTGGACGCTGAAGGTAAGGGTTTGTGAGTGTGTGATTCATCTAATCTGTTTCTTAGCAATATTGAAAATTTGCTAGATTCACTCACTTTCTCTCACTATCTTCTAACAAGAGAAAAATGTGAATTTGAAGACACGGCCTCATTGGAAAGGCCGAGAGACAGATCGCCGAACTGATAGAACTTGAATTGAGGCCCTTCACCGAATGTATGGGTTTAAAAATGGCACCACCTCAACTTTCGAAAGAACTTGTCTATTTCGCTAGACCGGCGTCGTTTGAGGCTTTAGAAACCAGAATAAGAATAGGGTCATAAGAGAAACATAATTCCCATCATAATCAAGCCGGGCCAGGGTTTTTTCTGGAATAAGCCTAAGGTCAAAAGCATTCGTGTGTTGGAATATTCATCCCAGTGCAAATACGGATGTGGCCTTGTTTTGCACGTATCTGACACATCATCCATGGAAACGAACACATGCCTTTAAATGCAAATTATTTTCCGACCTCGCAAAGACAGACAGATCTCACGATTGTGCTGGCCGGGTCGGCTACAGAGAAACAGGAGACTCGCGCCATATTGTTGGCCTCTATTAATCGTCTCGCCACTCCACATAGACTTCGTCCGTGCGGAATCTTTGGGTACACACTGTGTCTTCCAAAGAGTTTGTTTGACCCATCCGGTAGGCTAGTAAGCCAGCATGGGCTATCATGATGCCGTTGTCGATGCAGAACCTTTCGTCAGTTGCAAACACCGACCCGTTTTTTCGGTCTCTCACCATCAACCCCATCATTTCCTGCAAGCGCTCGTTGGAGCCAACCCCACCCACAATCAAGACCTGGTTGCTTTGCACGTGTGCCATGGCACGTTCCGTGATCTCCACCAACATGGAGAAAAGCGTCTCCTGGAGGGAAAAGCAGAGGTCAGCCTGGGTGATCGGCTCGCCTGTTTCGGGATCGGTGAGTGCTTTTCCCTTCTGGCTGAACATGTCTTTGGCCACGCCGTCAATGTAGCCCAAGATCCCTGACATCGAAAGATCCATGCCCTTGACCGTGTACGGCAACGGCACTAGAGACTTGCCCTTTTTGGCCAACTGCTCGATGTTGTAGCCTGGCGCCGGGTCGTTGGGAATCTTCAACGTTCTGGCAAAGCGGTCCAAGCAGTTTCCGATGGCGATGTCCAAGGTCTCGCCAAAAATGCGGTATCTTTGCTTGGAGTAGGCGATGACCTGCGTGTTGCCTCCACTGACGTACAACACCACCGGGTTCTGGGCCCCGGTGATCTCTCTTCCCATCTCAATGTGGCCCACACAGTGGTTGACTCCCACTAGCGGCAACTGCCATAGCTGTGCAAGGGTCCTGGCGGCAATCACCACACTCTGAAGGGGAGCACCCATTCCAGGGCCCTGGGTGAAGCAGATGCAGTCCAAGTCTGCCCCCAGAACACTGGCATCGGTCAACGCCTGCTTGATGATCCTCACCACCCAGTTGCGGTGATGCCGCGCCGTGTCTCGAGGGAGGAAGCCCTCTCCGGGCGGAGTCACGTATGTGTCACGGACGTTTGAGAGCACCAGGGCCTTGTTGGTGGCGGTCAAAGGCCCTAGTTGATGTTTGATCACGCCGACGCCCAACTTGTTGGCCGACCCTTCTAGCCCGAGCGCCAAGTAGTAGCCCTTGCCAGGTTTGGCGTATTTGTCGAGGTTCACAGGCATCAGTGGTTCGGTCTAGAGAGTCCTGAAGCCAAAATGCGCATGGACTGAAGCCAAAACTGTGCGCATGGAGAGGTCGCGCTCGAAGCCTGGGACGCCTGAGGCCAGGCAAGACCTCCGTGCCTCTGTATTTCACCACCCAAGTGGGTTCTACAGCCATGCTGTTCCGCAGCGGCAGAGACGCCTGCTGTTGCTCGCTGCTGGTGACGGCGTATCACAGTCTACGTGGTACTACATGGTAGCATACAAATTTTCGTGTTATAACCATTGTTTTTGTACTGTAAACATTGTTTTTGTATTGTGAAAATTGTTATTGAATTGTAAAAATTGTTATGGAATTGTGAATCTTGTATTGTATTGCGACTATTAGCTGGTGTTGAGCATGTCCGGACGCGGTGCACCGGAAGCAGTCTTTGCCGTGGCTAGTTGCTCAGCACTTGCACTCGGTGCACTGGCATTTGCTTTCACATTTGCACGATTGGCACGTGCAAGTCTTGCACTCACACTTGCCCTTGCACTTGCAGGCTTCGGTTTGTGTGGTGGATTGAGGAGAGCATTGACAAGACATTTTAGGTTGAGTTGGTTGGTTTTATGAGAAGACGGAAGCACTGGGGCACCTGTCGCAGTATATATATTTTTGCGCCATTTGTGCCGTCATGCGCGAGGCTTCCAAAGGATTCGACCTCGCTTGTATGCACGCCTTCCATTGTAGGCTGGTGCTTTTAATAGGGGTCGTCCCTTTTGCCCCTTAGTAGTACTGGCCAATCAAGTGGTTTGCATGGGACCCTGCGATGCTCTAGTCTCTTCCTTGCGGCGATTTTTGGCTTGGCGTCGATTTCCCTCCGCTGGTGGCAGACTGATGCGAACGACACTGAGCGACTTTCGCTGCTCCGAACCAGTCCTGCAGCAAAGCCAAGCAACAATGAACGCCAAAAGTCACGATTCTGGGGAGCCCGGAACACCCAGTTCTTGGGGCCTCCTGTCCAGCCACCTGCATGCATTTCTGTCGATTCAGGCGTACTCAAGGTAGGCTGTCAGAAGCAGCAACTATTCATTATACATGAGATATTTTTGGAATCAGACATTCAAAACCAGATAAAACCAGACATCCATTATCAGATTGAATCAGACATTCGAACCAGATTCAACCAGTCATCATCAGACATTCAATATCGACATCCAATGAATTCAAAGATAGTTCAACTCTATGGGACCCGCTGGACTTGTTCGGATAATCATTGTCCTAGCTTTTTTAGCGGATTCACTTAGTCAAAAGAGACCTCGAGCGGTGTGCCGTCACGTGCAGTACGCAGACACCCGGCCCTCACCAACACCATCCCTGCACCTTCCGCATATCAAAACATAAACCCACCTCCAAGTACCATCTACTGCCCTAATGCAAGACGCAATGGACCAAATCCGCGAGCTGTGCCAGCAGATCCAAGCGGCGCAGTTCCGTGGCCCTGGAATGTTCACAAACGCCATGCTTTCCGAACCCGAGGTCACGACCTTAATACGAGACACCCTCCCAAAAGAGAACAGGCTCTACAAGATCACCAAAAGCAAAGGGTTGAGCAGCCTGATGGTTCTCGACGCGGGCAAGTCAAACAGTGAGGGCTCCTTTTACAATTTGAACCCCGAGCGTGTCGACGGGCAGTCGTCTTTTGCCGATCCCGACCCCTCTTCAGGAGCCTCGGCTGCCGTCGGCATTCCTCTTCTGGTGGCGCCCCTGAGGTCAATCGCCCCCGCTTCCCGAACGTTGCTCTCCCCCTCCAGAAGCAGGCCAGCGTCCCAGCCAAGACTCGTGGAGGAGGAGGTCTTGCAGAGTGACGACATGGACCTAATGTGTGCCACGCTCATATCTGTGATGGAGCAACATCCGGGGCTACTAGCCACAAACGTATCCAAGGATGCCATCAAGGGCTTGCAAAGCGAGTACCAGACCATTCTGGGTGAAGTGGCAGATCTTGAAAGAGAGGTCGCCGAGCAAGCGATGAGGCTCGACCGCTACAATGACAGCTTGAATGAACTACTGCCGCAGAGAGGCGACTTCTCGCCGAAGAAGACACTCTCTATTGACGAACAGATACAAGCCGAGGAAGAGGAGATCCAGCGGCTCGAAAAAGAACTCGATCAGAGTACTAGCTAATTGGTCGAACCACCGTCTCTGCTGGCCAGGGATCAGGACGGCCGTCTGGCCACTAAGTACAATACTTTACATACACCGAGAATTTGTCAACGAACTATATTAAGAAGAACAGACGCAGGCCCCCTCGGCGCAGAGCGCACACGAGAACTCACGTCAGTCATAGCTTTGTATGTACTGAAATTAGATAGCGGACAAAATGTCAGAGTCACCGACGTCCAAAATGGCCATGGTACCGACTCTGAACAACTTACCGCAAACGGTACCCAACTCGTTGTTACCACCTTGGAAGTAGTAGACTTGAGTCTTGGACAACATGGCGTAGTACTCCAACTCAGACTTTCTCAAGACTGGGGTGTTACCGGCAATGATAACCAACTTGGCCTTACCGTTTCTGAGAGCCTTGACGGTGGACTTGTAACCCAAGGAGTACTTACCAGATTTGATAACCAAACCTAACTTGGCGTTGACGTTTTCGGTAGTCTTAGATTTTGGGGCCTGGAATTGTTAGTAGCGTTCTTGCTTGGTCTACGCGCTGGGATTGTCAATGCAATCCCCGCCGATTGTTATTCAGATTATACGGACCATCTCTGTGAATTTAAATGTGGTATAACACTCCGGTCTGATGAAGAGAAAAGTCTTTTAGCGAGACTCGCATCGAGAAAATTTGTAGCCAGTGCAGTTGCATGCACAACCGCATCTTTCGCGCCGTCACACTGCCTCACGTGCTTCGCTAGGGCTCGGCGCGCTGCCCGCGTTCCCCCACTCCTACAAGCACCTTTATTCGCCCACAGAGCGCCGAGTGAGAGTCACGGCGCCGGTTTCCTGGTGCACTGATGTTTTAGCTGAGAGTGGCGTTTTCCTGGCTTTTTCCGCTGTGTTGCTCGTCTTTTGTCTTACCTTTGGGCCCTCACGAAGTGGATCTTGCTGCTGCCAGCAGCGGTGCGCCGTGGAGCAGGCCGTGGTCACGTGCTTGCCTCCGCGCGCAACAGGTGCGGCCTGTAGAGCGCTCCCCTACTGGTCCTGTATGGAAGGCAGGGTTCCCAGAGGATGAAAATTTTCTTCTTGATACGCACTTCCACCTAACTTTCTTACACAACTAAGCTGGTATGTCCAAATTTCGGGTGACAAGTCATGGGTCGTCCATGCATGCTATCGCAAGAAGTGGGCCACTGCATACCTCTAAATCGGTCCTCATGCCGTTATCTTGTCTCGCCTAGATTGTCTGCCCAGCACCCTTGAGAACAGTGGTGCTTTCTTTTATTGCCGGGTACTTGGAATTGTCCTTAAGTGTGCTGACCGCATGCATCTACAACACCATGCCTTCTATGGGGATAAGCTGCCACATTCTCGACTGCGGGGCGGACCGACCTGAACCTAATACTAACTAAGCCAGCACAATGAAGCTCGAAATCGACTCTTTTTCCGGTGCTAAGATTTACCCAGGTAGAGGTACCTTGTTTGTCAGAGGTGACTCCAAGATCTTCAGATTCCAATCTTCCAAGTCTGCTTCTTTGTTCCACCAAAGAAAGAACCCAAGAAGAGTTTCTTGGACTGTTTTGTACAGAAGACAACACAAGAAGGGTATCTCTGAGGAGACCTCCAAGAAGAGAACCAGAAGAACCGTCAAGCACCAAAGACCAATCGAGGGTGCTTCTTTGGACTTCATCAAGGAAAAGAGAGCCCAAAAGCCAGCTGAGAGAAAGGCTTCCAGAGAGGAGAGAATCCGCAAGGCTAAGGAGGCCAGCAAGGCCAAGAAGGCTGAGAGAAAGGCTTCCGGTGTCGTTGCTGACAAGAACAGCAAATACTCCAAGTTGGGATCCAAGGGTGCTTTCCAAAAGGTCCACGCCACCTCCCGTTAAGTCTATCAGTCTTAACGAACTTCTTCTGTCCGAAGCAATTTGTTAATTCAATACATGCAAGTTACCCACGTCCGTGCGTAGTCGTTCTTTGTTCTTCCCTTCCATATCTGCCTACTCCCAATCCGTCCACGTCCGCGCTGCACTTTGTTTCAATTTAGCTTGTATTCGCCATGAAGAAACGTGCCCACGGGGCCGTGGTTGTAACTAAGTACAGTCTCAACCTTATTTTGAAGCTTGAATGCAAAATGAAATGACTCTGTGCTATGGCAAAAGACAAGACGGGCGCCGTTTTCTGACCGTATGATGAAGATGACACCCAAGTAAATGATCGGTTGTAGGTCATGATCCACTGCTGCGAGGGCATACCCTCTGCTTTTTTCCTCTATAGTAGCCACTAGGAGACTCCCGAGTTCATCACAGGTCTCGGCTGCCGCTATCTTCGCCGATATCGAATCGCACAAGTAGCTTGCCAAATTCATTCGTATAATATCGTCCCCATTTCCACTGCACATGCAACAGGCCTCGATGCCGTTGGTGTTTGCAAAACCTATAGCTGACCCGGGGACCCCTGCGCAACTAACACGGCCCGGAAGCCTGTAAAAGCTTCCTCCCGATGACGAAGTCATGTGAATGGAGCCCCCGGGATTTATCCCCATCTCCATGCCTCCGACCGTGTCCTCCACTGTATGAGTCTGGGTTGGTATGTCCTTGGGAAGATCGCTGGTGAGCGGATCTCTCGCATTATCATTGGAACCCTGTTGTTTTTCGAGGAGCTCTGTATAATCCCGGTATGATGTGAAGTCCTTCAATGCCTTCCTCAGAGTCATGTTCTCATTATTTTTGAATATCTGGGCAAGATCAGTGTCCCTCGCGGCATCAGTTGCTCGAATGAAATTCTCGAGAGAATCATACTCAATGACGACGGGTTTCAGTAGCCCTAAGAGCCCTCTTAAAGCTTCCTTTGCGAATTGCTGGTGGAGCCATTCATTAACTGCATGTGTAAAGGTTGATGGTGTGGACTGCCTCTTTATATTGGTGACAGACAAAATGTCCACGACCCTGCCGTCCCTTGCTTTGAGTAAGCAACAGTCAGAGGTGGCAGTGCCCAATGCATCGAGATTCGATCCCACTCCCGTGTTTGTGGAGGTGTTCCTTTCTATTGTTTGCAATGCCTGAAGAAGCAGTGCAGTTCGAAGCGCATCTGAGAGAAGCTTCTTATACTTTTTGGAGTGTCTACTCAGAGACTGGCCCGCTCCAATATGAATGATTGTTATAGATCCTGACATTCCCAACAAAAAGTGGATGGGCTTAAAACGTTTGAAAATAAGCGGAAAATGACAAAAAAAGAAGTGGTCCCTAGCAGGATCGAACTGCTGATCTTGGCGTTATTAGCACCACGCCTTAACCAACTGGGCCAAGGGACCTTTTGTTGAATTCTGCCAGGCTTGCCGCCTCCGGTCTAGCAAATTTTTTGCCTTCTCAGGGTCAAGACTGGTCAAGCAACTTCCCATTATGCAGAATTCCGATTTTTGCCTTGATTTTGGTTAATTTTCAAGTAGTTTCTTCTTTCGCTCCCCTAGCCGAAAACTAATTCGGACAGGGTCGAGGTAGGGCCAAGCACCAGGGGTTGCGGGCCCAAGTGCAGCAAAATTGTAAAACCACGCTACTAAGAACAAAGTAAGCTGCTTCTCAGTACAAAAATGAACAGCAAATTCAAATCAAAAGATCCAGATTTCAGCGACTACGATTCAAAAGCGCCACATTGTCAAACTGATCAATACTCACTCGAATGATCGGACGATCAGAAATCACTAGTTGACTTTTTGAGCCCTGTTTCGTGGGAAAGCTCAGCTCACTTTGATTATGGATGGCCAAGGCTATTTGCAGTAATAACAAGAGATTTTTTGAGCTTAATTACGAATGAGAAATCGAAAGGAAGCGAAGTGGAATGTGACATGAGAGAGCATCACCTTTTAGAGATGGTGGCCGCAACACTCGCCCTGTTTTGGGAATCCATCCCATCAAGATGTCATATCGATGACACCAGAGATGAAGATGCCCATGCAAGGACTGATTAACCGAAAAAAAGAGTTTAAGAGTTCAATTCGAAAAATGAACGAGGAGACTCGAGAAACTAACAGCATGATGAAGCTCCGTTTTGGTGAGCCCATTAGATCTGATTCAACACTTATGGATCCTATTATAAATCGATGATGCTATGGGTGTTAATGTGCTTCTTCACAACGAGCCGCCAACTTCAACAGCTATGTCACAGGTTGCAGCTTCTCGTGACAAGGAAACGAGTGCGGGATCAGATCCAATCTCTCACCGACGTCCTCAGCAACGGAAGGATGTTCCCGTTTCTTTCGGCAATCAGTGGAGACAGGCTTGGAACATTGGTTGGAAGTTACAGATAGTCTAGGGATTTGCAAATGAATGGATTCTATGCCATCCTCCAAAGTTGGCCCCAAACGGTGAAAGCGACCCAAATTCCCAAAGAATTTGGACAAAGACCCGGCTCGATTATATGGCGTTATGAGCAGTGGGAGCCAAGCTTTTTAGTAGCCTCTTCAAGTTTCTTCTGGTCTTCAAGAAAATAAAATACCCCATCATTCCAAAAGAAGGTCCTCGTGTCTTCGGGGTTTTATCTCCAAGAGAATTATATTTTGCGTTCAAATGGCTTCAAAATCGAAGAGCAAGGAATTGATAACGAGAATGCACATTGTGAGCAGAGCCAACTAAAGGATATCAGCTTCGTTTTGTTTATCTAATCAGCAATCAAGGGGACTCTCTGGATTTCTCCTGTTTTCCTGACTTGTTCTGACGGCGTATCTGACCCTGGATCACACTGGGGTCTGAGAGGACAACTGCTAAACCTGCATTTATATACACGCCTGTGGTGCATGTTTTGCAGCCAGCAAGAGTCCTGCCCATTGCTCGCATAAAGGCGATTGTTGGGTGTCTGATGAATCGTTTTCTGCAACCAGGAAAGGTAGGAATTTAAGCAAGGAGGAAAAATGTATAGGCATTTGCACTGTTTCTCTACCAACTTAATTGAGCCGTGTGAAATCCAAAAATGACTTTTGCTCCAGTACAAAAATCTTGAACGATCGAAGTGAAGCGGAGTAAACCGAATGCATGCTACAGCTAAGGGCTTCCGTCAATTCTCTTGAAGCTCTTACTCCGATCTCCAATGATCCTTTGTCAATATGTGCTCGAACCTATGACGTCAGATTCAAGGTGAAGGTAATCGTACAAGGGTAAGAGAATACGTGGTCGTAGCTGGAAAGAAGTATTAATTAATGGCCACAGTTTCAAGTCCAGTCCTGGTCCTGTTAATATTCTAATTCCTAGAGCGAAGTGACTAGAAATTTTCATAATAGTGTGACTAGTCGTGTCGAGTTCTACTAATTGAGCGAGTGCGCTACCACTATCTTCTCTTTTAAAACGTGGGTCAGAATTGGCGAGCAATTGTCAAAATGTGCACTCCGGCTTCTGTGCTGTAATCTAAATTTTTTTTAAAAAAAAAACTAGGCGTGATTATAACAGGTTACGAGGGATAGAAATAACCTTTGTTCTTTAAATTTCTTTCCTTATCTAGATCGCAATTGGCTTACTTAGCCGCTGTATCATTTACGGTTCAATGGCCAAAAAGCTAGGTCTTCACGGTTTATCAGTATAGATATGCGGTTCCGCACCTCACTGCATACAAGCTAATGATACTATACGGGTACAGCCGCTTGGGGCGATGGCACGGTAACATGGGCCAAATATCTTTTGATTACAGTACCTTCTTTCGGGGACTCTAATGAACGCTAATGGATTTGAATGACAACTAGACATGCTCAATTTTAGGTAGTGCAAGCTACTAATGCAACTGAAGGACTGTTTTCAAATAGTGTTGCGACCATTACGAGGCGTAGGGCTTAGATGCATACCCTGAGATGGGAATTGAGAACGCAAGCATTTGCGGTTTTCTTCACATCATCAGGTAACATGCCCGCCCGTCCCCAGCTACTATGGGGCAGAGGGATATTAACCGACATCAGGGCCAGGCTGCGATGCTACCTTTCCGACTTTACGGACGCCTACAATTACAGGGTCGTGCCTTCTACTGTGTTCATATTCTTCACCAATTTGCTCCCGGCAATCGCTTTTGCCCAAGATATGTTCGACAGAACCTCCAATCTGTACGGGGTGAATGAAGTTCTTATGAGCTCGGCAATTGCAGGTGTTGTTTTCGGTCTTTTCTCGGGGCAACCTCTATGTATCGTCGGTGTAACGGGCCCCATATCCATCTTCAGTTATACAGTATTCGATATAATCCAGCCTAGGGGCACTCCATTCTTCCCGTTTATGTGCTGGATCTACCTATGGTCCATGGTAATGCATATCATAATAGCGCTTATGAACTGGGTGTCTTTTATGAAAATCGTATCCAACTTCTCCTGTGAGGTTTTCGGGTTCTTCATATGCATGGTCTACTGTCAAAAGGGTGTGCAAATGTTGAACAGGCAGTTTCATGAAGAAGGTGCGGCTTCGGGGTTCTGTTGCGTCATGATCAGTCTTTTGATGGTCATCTTTGGGCTTGGCTCCTTCGTCTTTGGTTCTCAGCTACATTACTTCAAGCCCTGGACCAGAAAAGTCTTTGTGGACTACGGTGTACCCGCCTCTGTGATTTTCTTCACGGGTTTTGTGCACTTCGGCGGCTTTCTAGATGCCGTGCAGCTAGCTCGTTTACCAACGACCAAAGCCTTTGCTCCGACATCGCTGGCGGCGGAAGTGGGCCGCACTCATGGTTGGTTCATACATTTCTGGCCTGGGGAAAATATATCGGTGGGTGACATGTTCTTGGCACTTCCTTTTGCTGTGCTCCTTACATTTCTCTTCTATTTCGACCACAATGTTTCCTCGTTGATGTGCCAACTGAAAGAGTTCCCTTTGAAGAAGCCAGCATCATTTCACTGGGATTTCATGCTTTTGGGTATCACGACAGGCGTTGCGGGGATTTTGGGGATTCCTGCTCCCAATGGTTTAATTCCACAAGCGCCTTTACACACTGCCTCCTTGGTGGAACATGATAGCGCTACAGGCGAGCCAAAGGCAGTAGTGGAACAACGAGTGACAAACACCCTTCAAGGTGCCATGACGTTTGTCATGATGTCAGGCCCTTTTTTAATTTTATTGGGATTAATTCCACAGGCCATATTGAGCGGTTTGTTTTTTATCATGGGTATATCTGGATTGCATGGAGGTCCCGTCGTAAACAAGATCAGGTTCTTGTTTGTCGACAAAGACTATATTAGAAATAACCCCGCATGTCCACAACTCTGGAAGGATCTTCATCTAATTCCGAAAGACAAGATGAGATACTTCTATATATACCTTGCTCTCCAAGTTATTGCAGGAGTAGCGGAGTTCGTTATCACATTGACAAAGGGTGCCGTGGGTTTTCCAGGCGTATTGTTGTTCTTTGCTATATGCGCTAGATGGGTCTGGCCCCTTATCATTCCCCGAGAAGACCTTCTGTATTTAGATGGCGCTGTGGCTGAGCCTTTCATCATCAAAAGTTTAGAAGTTAGGCCGAGGTCAGAAGACTCGCTGACCTCCACGAGCGATGTCGACAAAGAAGTATAGTCTTGTTGTTCGAGACTTTCCTGTCACGTAACTAAAAGGTTTGACGCGTTGTTCATTGATGTTCGATTCTAATTAAATAAATATACCGAGGGTAATGTCGGACAACATGAATTTGGATAGTCTGAATAAATGGCTATAAATACAGTATCGTAAAATGCGAGTAGTGGTCAAACAACCAATTGTCATAAATGACAGCTTAGCGGAGACGGTTTTGGCCCGCAAACTTGATTAAACATCAAGAATATTATCAATCAAGAATATTATCAGGGGATTTGCAATCATGGCGGGTCGTCATGATCTAATTTCTCTTAAAAAAAAAAAAGTTTCAAAAAAGGCAAAAAAATTTAGATAAAAAAAGCCCACATATTTAGCTTTCTTAATTTTCGGAAATTATCCACTGCTCGAAGTTTTGCTTTACTCTCAATTGAATCTCTGTGGCCTTGGCGTCTGTGGGTTCTTTTCCATTCAAGTATCCAATTTCCAAGTTTTGACATTGCTGAACAGACTTAACGACAGATTCGTCCAACAAATCCTCTTTGGCAGCTTCATCAGACTCTTCAATAGAATTTTTGATGCCGTTCACGATAATCTTGACTCTTTTAAAATTCAAGATTAAGTCTAAGTCAACCCATCCTTCGGTTCCCATATTCTTCCTCAAATAGACATCTCTAATCAAGTTATCCAAGGAGAAATAGTAGTCTATTTGCTGGGTGAGTGCTTGCTGGGGGTTTTGTTTTGGGCTAATTGGTGGTGGAATTTGCACAGGCACTGGTGCACCATATGGCATTCCCATCATCGGCTGTGGATGCTGAGGAAGAGGCACGAAGGGCACGGATCCCATTGGCACAAAACCGCCATTTTGCGGAGAAAATTGGTTGGCACCTTGGTGGATGTTTCCGTTGCTGTTGTTTCTTCCAGCTAAAGAGCCGTTGCCGTTTGGTCTGAACTGTCTGTTGCCTCCATGGAATTGCTGTGGGGAGAATGGCTGATAAAATCCTCCTTGCTGGCGCTGTTGGGATTGAGATCTAGGATTTTGATGACCGGCTGCTTGACCGTTTTGGTTGTACCGTCTATAAGCTTTCTGTTGCTGGGAGTTGAAGCGTCTGTTTTCCGAATAGTTTTGTTGGTTTTGTCCCTGTTCGGTGATGTTGTCCTGGATATCATCGGGATGGCTCAGAGACTCATCGGTCTCGATGCTCTCGTCGTCCTTGACGGAATCATCGCCCTTTCTTTGGCCGTAATTTATGGAGGGGTCTTGCATTTGGTGCAGAGGGGTTTTGTTTTTCCTGGTGTTTTTGTTCTTTCTCTTGTTTTTCAGTTGGTTTGCGGAGCCGCTGTTATTCTGGGCGTTTCTAGGGCTGGGCAAAACCACCTTAGCGGAGATTGGCACCCATTTATTAGGCTTGATGAATTTCGATGCGATGTTGGTCGAGGCTTTTTGGGCTTGCTGTTCGATTTCTGATATTCTGTCTGGGGTGGGCCACTTGTGCTCATCAACATTTTGCGCCAGGGACAGGGAGGCGGAGGCCCCCCAAACCGACTTGGAGGGCACTGGTGCAGGCGTCAATGTCTTCTTTTCCTCCTTATTGGTGGGGAGAGCAGCAGAAGACTCAGCAGACTCAACAGCAGGGGTTGTGGATGCGGCTGCACCGGCCTCAGGCTTCGAGTCCGGGTTAGTCGAGGGGTTTTCTGGAGATGCAGAAACAGCACTCGCAGGCTCGCTCAATTGAGGGGACACAGCGGCGCTGGGCAGGTCAACATCGTCGGCTCCATGCTTTTTTGCGGCAACATTGGCGTATGAAATCGACATGACGGATGCTTTTATCTTGTTTCACTCGGACAGATAATGTAAGGTGGGGGAGTCAACAAGAAAAACAGAGAATGAAAAGGGGCCTTGGGGAAGTGGCGAATGAGGGGTTCGAGATCAAATGGGACTGGTGCTTTTTTGCAATGCCCGAGGAGTCAGTGGACTATGATGGCAGGCTCGCTTGGAGATAATCTAGAAGATCAGACGAAGCAGGATACTGTGACTAGATCGGTCAGTGGGTGGCAGCGAGAAACTTCTTCGAATAGCCTTTCTCAAAAGAACGCTTTTAAGATCTGTCGTGGAATAAAAAAACCAGAGACAAAATTTTTCGACTGAAATTTTTCCTCACTAGACCAGAATAAAAAAAAAAAAAAAAAAAAAGGAAAAATTCTAAAAAACCACAAAAATTAACAGTAGAATGCGAGTATTGTAAAAAGCGAAAAGACGTCACAACCACCAGCGAGTCAGACACACATCGAAGAAGCAATGGGTACACGCACCCAAAAGAAGTCTGATCACGTGAGGCGACAAGAGCATTGCTCGGACCGGTAACTGTTTTCGGGCCTTGGCCTCTGGCATTTGTTGCTGGGACCAACGGTTCGTAATCCTGAGCAGAGGTGGACTGGGTGCCGCACCAAGCGTGCGCGTAGGCGCGGAGCGTCTTCACGACGGCACTGGCAAGGCCCTGGTGACGGAGATAAAAAGCAGAAACAGCTGGAATCATCAAAAGACACAGCACAAAGGCAAGGACACAGGCCGAAGCGGATTCTACGGAAAACGAAATCACGGGAGACTGGGAACAGAAGGCACCATTAGAGACGACTGAAACCGTCTGCCCGCAACCCATGTCGCATCTCATACACATCCACGCACATCCTACAAATGGGCCGCCTATGGCACCCAGAATCCGCGCGCACAGCAGCGAACAGCATGCGGTTGGAACAGGCAAACCGGAAAAGGAGCGTGCTTTACGATCCACCCTCGCAACAAGACAAACCCCCAACGTAACCCAACCTCGTAAAACCCCCAACTTAAACAACCTTGTAAAACCCCCAGCACAACCCCAACCTTACAAACGCCCAACTTGCAAAGCCCCAACCCTGCAAATCGACCAACCTTGCAAAACTCAAATGCCAACCGACCAGCCTTGCAAATTGTATTCTGCCCCGTACAGCCTCAGGTGGCGAGGTGTAATGCGGCAGAACAGCATATGCACTGGCACATGCCTTAGGGCCTTGCCCAGCAGGGTGCGGCGCGCACCAATCTCCACCCACCCGACGGAGGCAGCCCGGGTCTCCACATACAGAGAGGTACCGCGAGGCTGCTCCTCGGCACGCGCACTCGCACCCGCTCGGGCCAGGACTTTTTAGCCAGGACCACCACGCACCCCTAGTCCGCCGTTGCCCGAACGCCTCTTGCAACACATCCCCATCTCTACGCCGGCCGTATGTCTGTTCTCGCCAACCCGCTGTTCCGCCCGCTCCTCGAGGTCGTGCGGTCGTCCCGAAACGGAATTGTTTATGGGGGCAAGATTCGCTTCTCGCATGCTTTGGTGATCAACTTGCTATATAGGTCGGGTCCCATGGGGCCGCGGCTCAAGCAGGTGCTCAAGGCCACCAAGGAACACTCCATGGTGTTGGCGTCGTTCGCCGTGATCTACAAGACCCTAGTCAACTTGTTGCGCCAGGACAAGTTGATGGGCCCCAACATGTCTTTGATCAAGTTCATCGCCGGCGCCGTCGCCGGCTGGGTTGTCTACTCGCAGCACTTTGGCTACTTCAACCCGGGAATCACCCACCAGATCACCCTCTACTGTTTTTCCCGCGTGTTGATTGCGGCGGGCAAGATCGCTCTTGACCTCTACCTACAATGCCGCCTGCCCTCTATTCGCATCAGCGGCGCCCCGGTCTCTTATAATGACTTGAGCACGGCCCAGGCCAATCGCTTCAAGTCCAAGATCTACGACAAGTCCTGGAAGTACTTTGCCGTGATGACCTGGGCGCTTGTCATGTTCATCTACGACTACCAGCCCCAGTATTTGCAGTCCTCTTTGAGGCATTCCATGGCCTATATTTACGATGTTGAGATGGACTCCTGGTCCACATGGCGTGAGTTTTTCAACCTATGGTGAGTGCCTGGCCGGTGTCTTTCTCGGTATAGGGCTTGCTTGCTGCACCCGCGAGCGGGTCCTTGCTCGCCCGTCGCCCTCCTTACTTTTGTGCTGCGAAACCCACTTTGTGCTGGTCCCCGGCCTTGCGTCTAGTTGCGTTTGAAAGGTCTATGCATCATCTGTCGTTCCATCGATTTGTCTCGCCGGCTACTAAATGTGCACAGAATGAAGGGATAAGGATATAAAGTAAATACATCGAAGCCGAAGGCAAATTCGACAATGCCCTTAGTGTGGTCAACGAAATGCAGAGCTTTGAAAAATCGCTCATCTGGCTAACGATTCTGGCAGCCCCGCTCAATCTTGTATGCCCATTTCTTTGATTTTGTCCTTCAACGACTGATTCTCGCTCTTGAGCACTCCGAGCTCGATCACAAGGCTTTGCTTGTTGCTGTGGCTTACCATATTCAAGAGCGCTTCGTTCTCAGACTGCAAAACAGACATCTTGTTGGTGATTTTATGTGCCAAGTCCTGCGCGTCGAATGCACCGTTGGCCGTGATGTTGCTGCCTTTGTTCATCACTAGGCCAACCAATATGGCCTCCATCCGCGACTTTGTTTCTTCCAACTCTTGTGTCCTTTCATTCAAGGTGTGCGTGAGGTCCCTAAACAATTGATAGTATGTCTGCGGCGCTCTGATCGTATCTTGTTGCTCGCTACCTGAATTCTCATCTTCACTCATCTCAACTTTGAGGCATGTGAGTTTGGAGTACATGGATTTGTTCACTTGGGTCTTAAGTAACAATTCCGCCTGCAACTGCTCAACTGCATCCAAGCTATTCGGATCTCCCGCGTGTACTCCTTGCCCATGCTGCATTTTGCTTATGTTATTGGTCCCTGATCGAGACGACGACTTTGTTTCGGAAGAGAGTGATCTCTCCTCGAAATTTGAGGCTTTCGAGTTGAAGCTGCTGGAATAAACTGTTTTCTTCCTCATTGCTTGCGGAGCAGCATGTGATTGAATGCCATAGTTGCTTGCATACAATTGTCTGGAATTACCTGGCGACTCCTTTGAGGTGGCCCTCCTGTTCAGATTGTTGTAGTCTATGTTATTGAATGGGGCTCTTTGGGAACTGGGAAGTAATTTCTCTGACGCGAGAAAATCATGGTCACTGGTTTCTAAGTAGCCTTTTGCTATGAAGCTAGGCAATTGTATGCCTTGTTCAATGATATGAGGGGAGTCCATCAAAGTTCCACCGACCTGGCCTGAGTTTCCGTAAGTTGTCAAGCCAACCGAAGGATTCCAGAAGCTCAGAGGGTTGCTATTCTGGTTCGCAACCTGGTACTGAGTGCCGGCCATGTTGTATTCGTAGGATAGCTTAGATTGGAGAGGCACTCCGATATCAGTGTCCATGCCATTCATGGCGTTGTATCCATTTGAATTTGAACCAGCAACGCTCCCCGAGCTGCGGGGATTGAATTCCATGCCAAGATAAGGTATATTCTGCAGCAGTATCCAAAGGAACTTGCGAGCAATAAGTGTAATACAATGGGATATTAGCAAAAATATGTTGCGGCATCTATGTGCTATTTATACAGACTGGCGTTTGCGTTTCAAATTTGCAGCCAGCATAGGGCGAAGGAGCGCACAAGCCCAATTGGGCCAACACCCCATTGCCGCGTTTTGTTTGATTTGCATATAAACAAAAACTTGAAACATTTCATGCGGATGCCAAATTCATGTAGAAGGGCCGCCACAACACTGGTTGTAGATAACGCTGCTGACAGGCCCAATTGCCATGTCAGAGATGCGTGTTCCAAAGCTTAATGATGTAAATGTATTATAAGTTCGCCATTTTTCAGATTGCGGAGAAAAGAGCCGCCTGGGGGTGTCCTACCCCACTCACAGATAGGAGTACAAACGCAACGTCCTCATCGTGTCACCTGACCGACAATCAGCAATCATGGATAATAAGCAGCCCCAGGCAGACACAATCTAGAATCCAAATCTTGCATTTCCCTGCAGACCCCCTGCCCCACCACCAAGCATTTGCTTGAGCATTTGACCATTAGGGTGTTCCAAAACTCGTTGCGGGAGATTAAGTATGCGGTCCTCGAGATTTTTACCAACCAAGAACTCAAGTATCACGTCGGTGAAGTGGTTACAATTATTTTCAAACAAATCGTACCCCGAGGCAGAGTACTTGCCTCCCTCGTGCTCTCGCAACTCGTCCAAAAAATCGTTGAAAATGTTGGCATCGATCAGAGTTTCCCCCATGTCTTTGACTTCCATGGGCTTTCCATATTTGGTGGTTCCGGGAACCTCACAAACTTTGATGCCCTGGTCAATATAATACTCCTTTCCATAGACGATTACGGATGTATGGTAGATTGCATCCAATTTCATCCCTAAAATCATGGGGGAGTATACGGCTGCTAGACCGTGAGACAAGTCATACACTGCAAGTTTAACTGGGAACAGTTCATCCATCCTCCGCTTAATATATCTAACTCAGGCAAGACAATGAAGAAGATCAAGAGACTTCGTTTCAATAAATACGAGGGACGTTCAATTTTTTAGGTGGCAATTCCGCGTGATGGCGGCCTTTTGGGTTTGCCATCGGTCTCTCTGAGCAAGCCCGCCAGATCGAACAGAACATCCTTACATCCGAGTCATTCTGGGCCAGAAATCGATCCATCCCGCTCATTTGGTTGACAATCCAGGAAGAGTTGGAAGAACTGAATTCCAGGACATTCACGCTTAGGGATTCCGCTGTTGGCAGATTTCTATGGATTGGAGTATACCGGACGGGAACCTCACTTTGATGTCGCTTCTTCGCAGTGCTTCTCAGCAGTCGCAGTGATATATTTGCATGAAAAAAGATCTCTCGCTCAAGCCACCAGTCAGTTGCAATGTCAGAGAGAGGAAGAAGCGAGGTGCGACCAACAAAGTGGGCCGGAAAATGCCGACGTTATGTCGAGATAAACGGGGAGAAGCTAGACACTATCATCACGGGCCACTTGACGCAAGAGCAGATACTGGCGTACCAGCAAGTTTTCCGGATTGAAGAGATATCAGATCTCTTAAGAAAGTCTGGAAATTCCAGAGGCTCTCTCTTGAAGCATTTGCCTTCGAGTGGTGTTACCAATTATAAAAGAGACCCCTCACCTCCCCCCAAATATGACCAAAGCGGCAATAGAACGAATACTCGGGAAATTCGTATTCAGGAGGAGATAGATAAGGAGAGACACGCTCTCGTTGAGTTGGCCATCACCAGTATCAAAAACTACGAACCACCCGGCGACTACAAGAAGCCGTCTAAAACCTCGGAAAAACTATACATCCCCATCAAAGACTACCCGGACATCAATTTTGTGGGTTTGCTTCTTGGCCCCCGTGGAAATACCTTGAGACAACTACAAGAAGACTCGGGGGCCAGGTTGGCGATTCGTGGAAAAGGGTCTGTCAAATTTGGTAAGCTGAATGACGGGTCGCTGGGCGTGGAGGATGACCTACACGTGGTGATCACAGCGGAGACGACTGCAAAAATCAACAAGGCCATTCAGCTCACAAATGAGGTTATTGAGAAGGCTATATCGTCGCCATTTGGGCAAAATGATATGAAGCGTGACCAACTTCGAGAACTCGCCGTGTTAAACGGCACATTGCGTGAAACAAAGCCGTTTGTTCCTCCCGAAATTTTCAATTCACAAAGAAGAAATCCAATGAGAGATGTGACTCAAATCGTGTGTCGGAGGTGTAACAAAGTGGGTCACTACACAAGAGATTGTCAAGCTAACCCCGATTCTCTAGATGAGGCTTACAACTCTGACCTATCTGTTCAAATACTGAATCCAAATATAAGGAGAGCAGAGACAGAAGAGCAATATACGCCAAAGCGTCAAAGAGTGGAGCAGCCTTCTTGGATGAGCAACCCAGAATCTCTCAGTAACGCAGGCTCTTTCAATAATGCCAGTTACGACGATCTGCTGAATTCGAACACTTATCAATCTCTGGGTCATGCTGCTAACGTTTCACACATCCCCTCAACATTACCACACTCACGCATGCAAACAAACTCGCAACATATCACAGGCGGAACTCATGGATACCCCTCATTTAAAAGTGACCCACCACCCCGCATTGCACCACCAGCACCTCCAGGTCTCAAACAGCAAGTGCCTCCGCCGCCAGGTTTGAATTCTAAGGTTCCCGTACCGCCAGCCCCACCAGCTCCACCAGCTCCACCAGCCCCACCAGCCCCACCAGCACCGCCAGCACCGCCAGCACCTCCAGGTTCAAAATCAAGAGGGCCGGCACCGCCGCCACCACCAGCACCACCCGCACCACCCGCACCACTGGCTCCGGATTCTAATTGATACTTTATCGCGAGTAAGATTGGGTCAGAGCGACACTTGCATTAGAATTTCAAATCTAGCTACATGTAAAATTCACAAATCATCAATTCAGCAAGTTCTCGAATTTAATCGAAAGTGTACTCAACTTTTCTTGCGTATCATTAATACGCCCAGTCTCTTGATTCAATAGGCGGCTAATCCTTGACCAGTTGGTTCGCAAACTGAGACTTGAGCTGGGACCTAGCGTAAATTCCGAGCTATCACTGAGATTTGATAAAGATTCTTTTTTGTCTCTTAAGTTTTCGATAATAGAATTCCAGCTGGGTTTTTCCTTATCCCCTTCATTGACCTGCTGGGTTATGCTATTGAGTTCTTTAAACCATGCTCGCTCAGCGTTAGATACCCCGAGGGGTTGTTTAAGCTTGGCTTGTCTGAATCTTTCTTCAATTTTGGATTGTAACGCTTCTTGTTTCTGTGTGAGAGTTTCTTGACGAGCGACAAGTTTGGAAATACGATCTTCGTTTTGTGCAATGAGTTTTGGTTTTGAGCAAGACAGAGAAATCTCGTTCAAGAGCAGTATTTGTGCGTTGAGCTTTTCGAGCTGAAGACCCAACTTTACTTTCGCAGAAATCAAAAATTGAGTTAGTTTTCCAAATCCTTTGAGAACTTCAGGTGTTATGTCCAATGTGTGTTCTATTATGTCAGATGACTGTCTCAGTAAATCCAGTGATTTTACGCCCGAGTATATCATTTGGAGTTCACTTGATGACAATACTGCTGGAACAAGGTCGTCATCGTATTTGAGGGCGGATGACTGAGTTGTTGAAAGTCGACTGATCTGCTTCGTTAAGCCATTAAAGGGTTGGAGCTGTATAGTTTTGACACCTTCTTTCGCCGAAAATGCCACAACTAGGTCGGAGAGACCCTCAATGCTGTCTTTCAAGTATGCAAAATTCTCAAATGATGCCGGGAGCGTCTTAATTTTGTATTCAATGTCTAGAGAGTCCTTAGAACCATCCATTAATTTTTTGTACGCATTTGAGGAATCGCCCAAAAGAAGCTTTCCGTCTGCATGAATGGCGAATATGAAATCATCTAGTAGTGTCAAGGAGTGGCGAATACTTTCCGAATGCGCAAAATCTGTGGCATCATTGGAGAGCAAGGTCAAACTGTTAAAAGACTCATTTGCAAAATCCATGTATGCACTTTTCATGTTATAGATATCGAGACTCTTCTCAAAAGCCTTCAATTCCTCATGGTAGTGAGCCTCAGCCGTGCTTTCTTTTGCATCACTTATGACTTCTAGCCCAAATCCTTTTGAAGGCTTCTTGTACTCTCCTAGAATACTCAGGCTGGTTTGAGGAGCCGGTCTTTGTGGAGGTGTTTCTTTAGGGAGATTCCAAGCGGATAACACGATGGGACGTACTTGGGATAGGACCTGGATGTTGGCGTTACCACTATCACCTTTAATAACAGCGGCCAAGAAAGGAAACTGGTCGTTGGAACTTATCATGCAAAACCCCGATTGTGGTCCAAGAGATGCTAGGGGGCCGACAAGAGTATTACCTGTAACATCAACAGAATGGGCCCACGAGGACACTTCTTCTTGAGAGGCTTCCTGTAAACGAGGATTCTCGAGTTGCTTCCTAAAGGCACCCACGAACTTCGCTTGCAGTTGAAGCAATTGGCGGAGGCCTTCAAAGTGTGACGAAGCAGGCAAAACATCATTGATCAGATCCATGGATTCGTCCCACTCACAAACGAATCTTTGAACGCTCGACTTGGACGCCAGGATCTTGGAGCCCTGGTAGAGAAAGGGAAAGACAGCATAGACAGCACCGCATTCGGTCGACAAGTATAGAGTCATTGCGCCAGCCAAGTGTTTTGTGGATCCAAATGCCATGGATACGACTGTTTTGTCTGCCAATTCGGGGTATTCGGAAAAAGCAATGCGGAGCATTGGAGCCGATAAAGAGTACACTATATCGTAAAGCAAGAGACCCTCATCAGTAAGGACAACAATCTCCGAGTTTAGGCTACTCAAGGGATGCCAAGCAACAGAGCGGATCTTAGAACCTGTGTTAGACACTAAGACGTCGTAACAGTCCCAAATGGGGCTTTCTACCTCGTAATCGGGAGGCGACTTAACATCAATCACCACAATCTTTTCCAGCCCTAATGCGGCTAGAAGAGTGTTGTTATTATTGAGAGAAAGGGATTTGACATCAAATGGAGTGGTGGAAGTGATGTTCAATATTTTAGCGTAATTCGGGGCAAAGATGACGGAGGTTTTGATGATGTTCTCTGTTGCAACAAACAACTGGGAGTCGTCCTTGATGGCAAGCGCCGAGTGCTTGTCGCCAACATAGTTCTTGAAAATGTTAGCGTGCTGAACCCATTCTGACAAATGGGGCATTGTGCTACAGAACAAAGAAGGTGATGGGCAGCGGTGAAGGGGGAAACAACCAACACGCGGTCGAATGCACCTAGGCGAAAAAAGCCCCGCACGTGACGCGGCACGTGAACACCAACTCACGGTCCGCTATCACAGCCCTGGGGCCACAGAACCAAGGAAGGCGATATGGTGGCTTGAACGTAAGCGAACTGCAATGGGCGGAATGAGACTGCTTTGATGCAAAGGCACAGCGCAAGCGCGACAGATAGAGTCCCCTTTTCAAACAAGACTGTAGCTGACCTCAGTTGTTGAAGGACCCGGCCCAATTTCGTGGAAGATGTAGGCTGCCCGTTTGCCTGTGGGTGTAAGAGGGACAGTGTCCGTAATCTTGGCCCTCGGTGGCTTCTTGAGTCGCAACGTCAGTAACGAAGTGGGACTTTCCGATGCGGCCTCCTCCTGGCGGGCAGGTTTTGACTTCAAGGGACGAGAACCGGCATGTCTCTCGTGGGAGAGGCTCTCAGTGTTTACTGGTATGCATGGCTGGGTTTGCTGTTTGGCTTGCAAGAGATCTTCGAGTGGGTGCAAGGCAGGCTCATCGCAGGTAGAATGGAGCAGTTTGAGCAGCTCAGGGAGAGCTATTGAGGCGATTTCCAGACTCTTCAAAACCGGTGCCGATTCAGGAGCCGTGCCTCTTCGAAATTGAAAATGGCTTGTCCTGAATTTTTTGAGCACAGCGAGACGAATCCTTTCTCTCCGGCTTCCGTTGGAAACTTGGGAGTCGGGAGACGGAGGTGCATTTGGGATGGCTGCAAAGAGACCCCAAAGGGCATTCCATTTGTGGCGAGGAGCCGATTTTCGATCCATCGCAGAGTCAAGCCGAGATAGTGGCCAAGTAAACAAGTGAACGAGGAAGAAGAGACAAGGCAACAAGGAACACACACAAGAACAAGTGTCAAGGAATAAGTCTAAGAGTGAGCTTCCTGGAACGGAATTGCGACAACTAACAGAGTAATCTACAATTTCAACAAACAGCGTTCAAAAGAACCAGTAGCTTGCAGCCAGCAAAAAGCCTGGCCAAAGACGTTTGTGCGTGCAGCACAGCCGCACACCCTGCGCTCTACCACTGACCCTACATGAAGGCCTACTTACCCTGCCGAGTTTTACAACCAAGTTGGGATAATGGGGACTGCAATCATTAACTAATTCCTGAACCCGTGTGCCTGTTTCTTGGGGGAGGACTGGGCACGGATGCCCAGGGGCCGGTCGCGGGGACGGGCCATCAACTGACGCGCAATACCTTTGAAGGTCGCCAAGACCTCGCCTTGAAAATGGCGGCGCAGGTCGGCCTCCAGGCGTAGCAGCAGCTCAGCCTGATTGAGCTGGGCCACCAAGCTGGTCAAGCTGGCCTGCAAAAACGCAAGAAGCACCACCAACACCGACCGGTTCTTGCCGTCGATCAACTTGATGCGGGCCAATTCCAGGTGGATCTGGGCAAAGCTATCGGCAGACTGGGGCGGGAACCGAGGCGCCATCGCATCGTAGCTGGCCGTGAGCACTTGCTGCATGCACACAATGGCCGCCTGGTTGGAGTAGCGGAGGGCTGCCAAGTCTAGGCTGGTGTGGTGCACCTGTTCGGTCACGCGCGTACACTCCTGCTGGCATTTTGCAGCCAAAGCGCGTGCAGCCTCGAGTTCCCGGCTCAACTCCGCCACTTGCTGCTGGCACTCCCGGGCATGGGCCTGCGCCTGCTCGTGTTTTTCCGCAAGTGCCTGCCGTGCCTCTTTCATTTCCTGGAACTCCTTGCGGACCCCCAAATTGAACGCCCGGTCCTGTTCCTTGTTCTGGGCGCTCTGGGCCTTGACTTCCTGCCATTTGCGCTCGCTGCTGTCGGCACGGGCCTGCTGCTGGCAGGCTTGTTGTTCCAAAACCGCCGCCCGCTCATTGGCCTGTGCAAGCTGTACCTTCTGTGCGGCCACGGTTTCCTGGGCCTGTCTGCTGTGTTCGGCCAAAGCTTTGTTTTCTGCGGCCTGAAACTCCGCCAACTCCCGCGCCTTGTGCTGGAACGCTTCAAGCTGCCGCTGCCACTCTTGCTTTTCCTGCTCCCACATGCTAGTCCGGGACTCCCACTCCTGCTGTGCCTGCTCATGGGCCTCTTTTTTCTCGTCTTGCTGGCGCTCAAGGTCAACCATCTGCTGCTGTAAGCGGACCACGTGGTCGCGCTGCTCCAGTACCTTCAGATGGGCCGCTTGGAGCTCTTCTTCATGGCGCTGCTCCAGGGCCCGGATGATTTGCAGAAGCTCCAGCTCGCGTTGTTGCATTAGGCTCTCCACCAGCTCGGATGGCAGCACCTCTCGCCCGGCACTGCGGCTCTCCCGTGTCCTTTGGCGCTCTTGGGCCCGTTGCCTGAGCTGCTGAATCTGCGTCCGGCCCAGCACAAGTTCCCGTCTCATGGCCAAAACCGCCTCCAAAACAAACCTCTGCGCCTGCGGTACACTCCAGTCCCCCTGGTCCATGTCCGTGTGTCCCATTGCAACGGCAACCAGGCGGTACATCTCGAGTACTGGTCCTGTGACGCACTTCTCCATGTCCATACTCAGCTCCACTTCGGTGGAGTCCGAGTGCTCGACACCCATGCGCTCAGACCTTGTCCCGTCATTGTGGATGTCCTCCGAAAAGAAGCTTTGGAGAACGTGCCCCGCCCTGTTCTGGCTACCAGTACTCCACTGGTCATCTGAGTCAGTCTCGGCTTGTCCTGGGGCCACCACTTCAGGACCACTTAGCCTGTGGTCGAACCCCAAAGTGCCTTCATATACCGCAGCCCTTGAGGGATTAGCTTCGAGCCTTTCTTTCAGCTCGTCCTCTGACACAGTGGCTTCTGGTCGCGCGCCGCTGCTGTTCCTACTATTGTTTGCAAAGGCACTTGGCCCAAGCAGCGGTCCCACACCAGCCTCAGTCACGCTGCTTGGACCCACCATTTGTCGGGAGGGCTCGGCTTTTTCGCCCGACGAGCACGTCCCCGTCCCAGTGCTGCTGCTATCAGTATACTCCAAAGATAACCCGTCCTGGACCTTTTGCTTATGGGCACGTTTCATTTCCTCGCGGTAGCTCACCAAGTCGTCAGCAAAGTGTACAGACCTACTCTTGGGCAACAAGGCGTCGCTTTGTGTTTGCGGCCGAAACTTGAACGAGAAGCTCTTTGACTTCCGTATCCGAGGGTGACTCTCGAAGGGATCTAAGGTGTCAGAGTGATTGGAGCCTGTCTCGACGGCTGCGCCGTTTACCTGCTGGTTAGAGTTACGAAGACACTGGCTTTGGACGCTTTGAAGCTCGGCCTCGGCCACGGTCTCGGTTTCGCCTGTTGACGAAGAGCTGGTGGCTGCCTTCACTCGGCTGCCCGGCTCATAGAAGCCAGTCATTGACGACCGAAAAATCTTCTTCAACATCGGCATTGGTTTGTGTTGGTGTACTTGGACCGAAAGTGACTGGGTCGCATTTTGCAACCTGCGGCGCGGCCCTGCTACACACTGGCCCGCGCACTGCGACAATCCTGCCTTCACATAAACTTAAATCTCTTGCTCCACACGGTTTCATTCTTCGGCCCTCCAACACCCTGCCAATGAGCAAGCAATTCATCACAACCGCGTCTGCTTCACATGCGCATCTGCTGGACATCCTGGCTGTCGCCATGACCGACAAGTACACCGTGTCGGTGTCCAGTGATGGCTACGCTGCATTCTGGGACAACAAACAAGACGACGGGCACAATCCCCTGGACCACGTGGTCAAGAAGCTTGTCAACCCCATCGGAATCCACCACGTCAGTGTGCTTGAAGACGCGCCTCCGGGCCTGGGAACAAGGGTATCCTTGCTTGCGTTTGCATGCTTCGATGGGTCCGTTCTGTTCTATTTCTACAAAAATCAAGACATCGCCACATTGGAGTCTCTTGACACCAAAAACCTATTCAAGACAGACTTCTGGTGCCCGGGATTCTACAAGGACCCGGTGTCGGTGCAACACTACTTTGTCTGCACCAAGGCTAATGGTACTACTGCGGTCTTTGAACTTCGGATATCCGTTGATGAAAGCTCTGGCATCTCCGTGGACTTTGAGCCGGCGGATGCTTTCAACGCCTCCAACAATTTCACCACGTTTCCCAACTCTTTGTGTGTCTCTTCTACCAAACGTGGTCTATGTGCTGTTGGTTACACATCAGGCGATGTTGTCGTGTACAGTGTGAAGGACCGAAAACAGGTATTCACTTTTTATTCCACTGACATCCAGGCTAAAGAAGGCAAGTCGTCGACCTCGATCCCCAGGGCGTTGTGCTTTTCTCCCGGCGGAAGTCTTCTCGCGGTGGCCAGGGATAACCAGTCCACTGGCTCAATCACTCTTTATGACGTGGAGTATGGGGAGAATGTCGGTTCATTGACTAACACGTCGCACTCTTCGAACAAGACAATTGGCGGTTTTGCGCATGATGGCTGGATCATGGGTCTCTCCTTCAATGAGGACGGGTCCATGTTGGCCTCTTGTGGCTTCGACAAATGTGTTAGGGTGTGGGACATAGAACTGCGGGAGAGGGTGGCCACCATAACCATCAGCAGCACGGATCTTGAGGATGACTCGCGTGACGATGTCGACTCGAGTGTTTGCAGCGGGGTCCTGTACATCGCAAAAGGAATCCGTGGTGGTGCTGGCGGTGATTCGAATGAGGGGCTTTGTGTCGTAAGCTTTGACAGAGGAGTTCGTTGGTATAGGGAAGCTGGAGGTATATAGAGGTACTCGCGATGGGAACGCTTGCTCGAGCGAGGCCTTGGCTGCACGTCTTACCAAAATTAATGCAATGTTTTTGGCCCGATAGGCAAGCCCCTAGTCATTTCCAAAATCTCTCAACTTGAGCACATTCATTAGTTGTGCTTTTTGATCAGGTATTATTCTTTGGAACATAAACACCAGGTCACGTGCCCCATCGAATACGCGACTTCAAACACAACCCGCGTCGCTTTCAGATGGATGACATGGCTTCCTCAAATGATATATCCGGGCTAATAGATAGTATAGAAAATGGAGGTCTCGGGAAAGATGAGCAACAACAAGCCTTGGAGGAACTTTGTACCACAATTCAAGGAAACGGTGCTACCGCAGCACATGTATCCAGGGTGCTAGCGATGGTGATGGAATCTCCGATCAGCCTGACTATCAAGACAAAATTGGTCGCGGGCTGTATGATACCTGCACCACAAACACGCCTCCCTACTGAGGTGTTTCTTCGTGTTCTCGGGTGTATTGGTGCCCCCGAAATCTATTGTAAAGCCGGGAAACAGCTCAAGCTGAAGCGGCTTTCTTTGCCTTTGCAACAGAAATTGCTACGGTGGCTCATCAGTGTGCTTCCATATTTTGGGACAGAATTGTATTCCATTGCACGCAAATCAATTCCTATTTCCCTCTGTCTCCTTTCTTACGAGTATCTGCGACCCTACGTGGCCACGATTTTGGTCGTTGGAACATCCAAAGGAAGTTCAATTCACCTCAAACAGAGCATATTAAAACCATGGCATGTTCAATATGTGGCAGACTTACTTTCACGCTACCCCTTCGACGACTCGCTAAAAACCTTGTTACTCCATTTCACAAGGGTCGATCCTCAACTCGACGTCCTATCTTACTTCAAGGATTCGCAAATGCCACAACTCACTACGAAGTCCATTTCAGTGGGATATGAACAAGTGGCGTCGCTAGAAATTGCTCGAAAATTACGTGGAGCTGATGCCAGTTTCTCGGCCTCGGCGACCTCGGCACTTGATTCCGAGTTGTCCAGTCATTTCCAGTCGCTTCTTCCATCGTTAAAGCGCAAATATGTAGGAAACGGTCCGAGCCAAGGAACTGCGGCCTCTGAGGTGAGTGTAGCAGAGACAGGAGATGTGCTGATCGTTGCTATTACATCAACATTCATGCTAGCGAACCATTTCGAGAAGATCAAGCTCATAAACCCCAGTTCTATTATAAGCGTGGCGTCTTCCAAGAATAACAGTTTGAGGTGCATGTTTTTGAGCCTCTATCTTATCAATGCGTTGCCTACCGACGCATCGTTCAAAAAGTTGATGTATGCGATCAACCATCATGTCTTAGGAAGGGTTCTGTCGTCAAGATTTGCATTTTCACAACTACTTTACTTCGGAATTCATGGGGGCCTCATAAATTTTGGCCCCGCAATATTACAGTTTCTACGGACGCTGGCCAGTCGGAATACCGAAGCTATTGTGGGACAGAAAATTAAGCTCTTAAGATTTATTCTGATGGACATTCTGGATCATAAACCAATAATGGAACAATTAGCTAGAGAAGCTATGAGCTGCTTCTCACACAATGCCAAAAGAGGTGACTCTCTCTTTGCTCGCCTCATTGACGCGATCACTCTTTGTGTGAGTAAGATGCAATGCGGGAATGAATCAGACAAGGCTTCAAAAACAGTCAAATTTGTTGAGACAATAACGCCCATAATTCTACGGGATTTTGACGAGGTTTGGGACTGTACTAGTCTAGAAACGAAACTAGCTCTAATGAGGTATCTCAGAATAATAAGGGCACCATCCGAAGATGGGACTTCGCCTATTTACGTTGCAGCGGATGTGTTGCTTCCCACACCTTTGTTCTATCGCCTTGTCTGCTCATCGAGCCCCATTGTCATATCGGAGACTTTAGGATATCTCTCGTTTTTGAGGCACATGGATTATTCCGACGATCCTCTATCTACAAAGAGAAAAAATGCGTTTATCATGGATTCGGCCAACTTCTTTTGGCGGGACTTGGCCTTCGAAGAGGCAAAGGAGAACGAAGCAGGCTTCATGTTCCTTGACCATAAATTTGTGGAGAAAATCCGCGAGCTCAATTTCTTCAACAACTCAGAGCTACTGCAGCTCAAAGCGGCTGGAAATATAATGAAGAGTCCAGCCTTCTCCTATTTATGCGCAGAGTTGGTTTGGAAATTCGAAGACGCCCAAGAGGGATTAACCTGCCGGCACCCAGGACCCATTTCTGAGTCCACGATCCAGCAGCTTCACGAGGACTCAGATGTTACTTGGCTTCCGTTGTCGTACCAAGCAATGAGACTCAACATACTCAACGGCTTGGATGCTATGGGCTATACAGGGCTTTGCGACCTTCTTTTTTCGTCCATCAAGTCTTTGACCGGAGAGAGAAAAAAGCAAAGCACATCTTGGCCAAGCAAGCTGCCTGTCTGAAAGTGACACGCCGTATCCCATGCCCGTAGATTACGTAACTATGTAAGTTCAGTGCTATTAATTACCTCTCCTTAATGATTAAACACCACCGGTTCAAGTGCCTTCGTCATGACCTAATTCGTAGGCTGCAAATTGGTAGTGTGCGCTGAATGCGCGACTCAAGGCCAGAAACAAAATCATACCTTCGCCTCAGTGAATGCTTCAAAAAACAAGGGTTTGGCGCCTGGCGTATCGTGCGCTATCACAGAAGCATGGAGACCTGCCATTGAAACTTAATGAAATAGATAAGAAATGGGCCGGGATCTGGGCTAAGGAGTTCGCCAATGGTACGCTCCACCCCACCCGAAACGAGTCAACTCATCCATCAAAGCCATTCTACTGCCTTACCATGTTTCCGTATCCTTCGGGACTACTCCATCTCGGGCATAACCGAGTTTTTACCATTAGTGACGTGATTTCAAGATACAAGCGGCTTCAAGGCTACGATGTGGTGCACCCCATGGGGTGGGACGCTTTTGGACTACCCGCCGAAAATGCAGCAGTGGAACGCGGAATAAACCCGGCAGAATGGACCGAACAAAACATTTCCAAGATGAAGGAGCAGATGAGTCAAATGCTTGTTGATTTTGATTGGGATCGCGAGGTCAACACAGCATCCCCGGAGTATTACAAGTGGACTCAGAAGATATTTACTTTGCTCTTCGAAAAGGGCCTTGCTTACCGAATGGGGGCCGAGATCAATTGGGATCCAGTCGACCAAACTGTGCTTGCAAATGAACAAGTGGACTCAAATGGCCGCTCCTGGAGATCTGGGGCCATCGTCGAAAAACGCACATTGGAGCAGTGGTTTATCGGTATAACAAAGTATGCTGAAGCTCTTAAGGATGACTTGAGTGTTTTGGAAGCATGGCCTGAAAAGGTAAAGACAATGCAGAAGCACTGGATTGGTAGAAGTGACGGCGCTGAAATCCGATTTCTCACTGACACCGAATCAAGTATTCTCATCTACACTTCCAGGCCTGAAACATTGTTCAGTGTGCAGTTCATCGCTATAGCTCCTCTGCACCCATTGGCCCAAGATCTGGCCATGAGTGATCCAGCTCTTCAAGAGTTCCTCGAAAAGTGTGCCGAGGACAAAGAGTTACCCGAATCCAAGATTGGATATGAGCTCAAGGGAGTGAAGGCGTCTATTCCAATCACGCCCGATGGAGACTCGGGAGAAGTCTACGACATTCCGATTTATGTGGCGCCATTTGTGTTGGGCTCATATGGTCATGGGGCTGTTATGGGATGTCCCGCCCATGATCAAAGGGATGCGGATTTTTGGAAATGCCACAAGCCGGACATTCCAGCAAAACCAACAGTGGGCAATAAAGATTTGGATCTTGCAAAAAGCGGCAACGGGTTGTTTATTGAGAAAGATGGAATCATGTACGATGGGCTGGTTTTACCACATGGACTTCCCTCTTTGGGTAAATTGCAAGGTCTAAAGTGCAGCGACGCAAGAATTGAAGTGATCAGGATGCTTGAAGCAAAAGATGCTGGCAAAATCTCGACTCAGTACAGAATAAGAGATTGGCTTATCAGCAGACAGCGTTATTGGGGTGCACCAATACCCATCATACATTGCGGCACATGCGGTCCTGTTGCTGTGCCCGACAAAGATCTTCCAGTTATGCTTCCAAACATAGAAGGCGAATCATTCGGAAAAGGAAATCCATTGGACTCTATTGAAGATTTTGTCAACACAAAATGCCCCACATGCAATGGTCCAGCTAAAAGAGAAACAGATACAATGGACACATTCATTGATTCTTCGTGGTACTTTTTCAGATATACGGATCTGAAAAATGAAAATAAAATGTTCGATTTCGAAAAGGCGTCTAAGCTCTTGCCCGTCGATCTCTATATCGGTGGAGTGGAGCACGCTATCTTGCATCTTCTTTATTTGAGATTTATCTCCAAGTTTTTGGGGGATTGCAATTTATGGGACGGCAAAAGCAGCCACAATGAACCCATCAAACGTCTTGTTACTCAGGGTATGGTACATGGAAAAACCTTGACTGACCCTGATAATGGGCAGTTCTTGAAGCCAAATGAGCTCGACTTCAAGAATCCAAGCTCGCCCATTGTGAAAGCATCTGGAAAGCCTGCCAATATCAGCTATGAAAAGATGTCAAAATCGAAGTATAATGGTGTTGATCCGACAGCAATGATCAATAAGTATGGATCAGACTCAGTTCGTGCCCAAATGTTGTTTTCTGCACCAGTTTCGGATATTCTTAACTGGAATGAAGACCAAATTCAAGGGATTGAGCGATGGCTAAAGAAGGTCATCAACTTGAAAAGCGAAATTCTTCAATTAAATGAGGCTACCAGTGCGCCCTCTAAACGTACCCTCAAACTCAATAACTTGCAAATCAATGGCAAACTTTTCAAAAATATTCAATTCAATGAACAGGAGTTAAATTTATACAACTCCATACAGAAATTTGCGAAAAAGGTGGCCGATGCGGTTGATGTTGACATTTCGTTGAATACCATTGTTTCCGACTTCATGAAGGCCACCAACACGTTGAATAGAGCCGTGAAAGAAGAACATGCAATTTCGCTGGACTTGTTGATGGACTCATACAAGAAGTTGTTGATCATGATTGCTCCCGTTACTCCTGCTGTAGCAGAGGAGTGCTGGCATGGTTTGTGCGAGGGATTGGGTCAGAAGTGGGAGTCAATTTTATATCAAACATACCCAAACTCTCCCCCAATTGAAACATCCAACAGGGCAGTGAACATCATTTTGAACGGAAAGAAAATTGACACAATCAATGTTGAGGAGGATTTGTGTGCCATGCAACACGAGAGACTAATGCTGCTCATGAAAGAGAACCCGAAGTTCACCGAAAAACTAGGAGAGAGAAGAATTGATAAGACGATTGTAAAAAAAAACGTCGTCAGTTTCATCTGTAAATAGATTGTGCATAGAGAGAAAATATAATGAACTGAATATTTCAATACCGTGTCTATTCTATATACAAGGTGTGACACGGAAAGAAAAGGCAATATATACATGTTAGTAGCCTCGTTGCATCGTGTACTTTTTGTAGTCCTTTCTTCTGATCTTTCCCGCGTGGGTTACTTGGGCTCTTCTTGTAATCCCTCTGACCGTCTTCGAAACCTTTTCATGGCCCAAGTGAATAGCTGCAACGTGTAACTTGTGCAATTCCTTCCAGGTCCACTTAAACTGGTACTCGGTACTCACCAAAATTGCAAGAGCGTCATCAAGTAGGTTCATATCCGTGAGACAGTGCACCATTGAAGTGGCAAAAGCAAAATCAAGAGAGTCCCTCAAAGGACGAGGGAGCAGAGTGAATGCTTCTGATTTCCTATAAAGCCCCCTCTCTTTCCAAATTAACTGCGAGAATGAGTAGTCCTTACTCTTGGCAGCTGCCTTTAATGCAATTGTGTAGGTTATTGTGTCTCTGGGTAGCTTGAAACCAGTCCCATTTGTGGTAATCTTTGTCAAGATTGGGGACTTCGTGATCACGGAGGGTTCTGTCGCGTTCGATTCCAGGGTCATGGCGCTGATTTCCTCCTCCACAAAATCCGAGAGGCTGCCCTCAACGATAGGCAGAGAGTCAGTTGGTTGATCAGGGATCCCGGTGTGGTCCAAAAAGGTGAATTCCAGAAACCGATCCTTGAATTCATTTAGCGAGCCAAATCTCGCGGCAATGTTCAAATACGTGTTGACATTGTCTGAGCTGACGAAATCCTTGTTGAACATAAGAGTGTGTGCCATGATGGCACTTGACTCAGATAGCAATTGGTCGACAGTTGTAAAAGACAGAATGGGCAAAAATGGAACAGCTTGCTGAGGATTCTCCATGGAAAGCGTATAGTTAGTCTTATCCAAAATATTAGCGCGGAACGTTCTCCCGTTCTCGTGAGATACTATCGTGGGCCGTTTGTAGGACAGGGTTTCAGTCACCGTGCTATTGGCATAGGCTAACATGAGAAAGCCGAAAGAGCGAGGAGTGGTGGCCCGCATGATGTTCAACTGTTGATAGAAAGCTCTCGAAAACAGCACATCGCCGTCTTTTGCGCTCAAGTAAAGGATATACTCAAGGGTTGGCACGGTGGGCTCCCACTTCATGCGATAAATTTCAAAGATAAAGTCCCAGGCCTTGTACTTGAGAGACTCCCGCATCATGCACCCTCTAGCAAGCGCCACAATGGTGTTCTGAGTCAATTCGATGCCATTATCAAGCATTTCTTGATAGAGATCTAAAGCCCTTTCAACGTCATTGTTATTGACGTAAGAGACTATGATATTCTGATACTCCCTAGTCGATGGAGACATATTGCCGGCGATAAATTTCATCAGGTCAAACAATTGAACCGCCTGCTTGTGGTCGCGGGACTTGTAAACGCAAGTGGTAAGCACATTGGAGTAGACATTGAAAGCAGGTTGGATTCCTTGAAGCTTCATCTCTTTGATGATGTTGTCGACCTTCATCATGTCTCCCCGCTTACCATGGGCCCCGATAAGAATCTCGTAGGTGTCCCTAGAGAGAATATTCTTCTTCGTCGTGGCTCTGAGCATTGCAACTTGTTCATCGACGAGAGTGATTGTTTCATCGGATATACTGTGCCCTTCTGTGAGACCACGGAGGTATTCGTTGACGATTTTGGGGGAAGTCTGAAGGTTGGCTTTCTTCAAAAGTAGAGTGATTTCTGGATACAATGCAACAAGCTCCTGCTTGGGGATAGCGTAGATCAATTTCCTGATGTCCTTCTCAGCAATGCCAGCAAGGCCCCCGCTCAAATCGAGCTGCTTGAAAACCATTGCCCAGTCTTGGTTCTTATGTGACACAAGGTACTTTACGGCAAGCCCCAACCTCTCTTGTATTGAGGGCGGCAAAGCCACAATAGGCGTGGCGAGGGATGTACCCGACGGATTAAAGTTGGCCGATTTCTTGATCTCTGGAAAAGTAGTCTCTGCGGGTTCTTCACCTAGGCTGGGGTGCGTTTCTTGCAAATTGGAGGGCATCTTGATGTCTTGTATTCGCTGTTCCTGCTGCTTGCGGGACTCCTGTTCTCTCATGTAGCCAGCGACATTGCGAGTCAAATCACGTAGTTCTTGAAGCTTTCGTGAATGCTCTGCGTATGTGGCCCTTGTCTTGCGGGCGTCATCCTTGTCTGCCCAGGCCCGCAATTTGTCTGGCCTGGCTTGAGGCTTTGCTCGTTTCTCGCGGCTCATCACGAACACCGTCCGCCTTGAAGACAAATGGAACGCGCCTCGTAGCCTTAAGATACAAGAAGCTTCGATGTTCATGCTAATAGCCAAAGTCAAGAATCTCGGGTTGACACAAAGCTTATGGCACGAAGCGAGCATCTCTTCGCGACCTTCGTGGCACTGCAGACAGCAAAAGAGCTGTTGTTGAATGGTGTCAAATGATATCGGGCACAAGGCTGGAGTAAGCTATTGTGGTTAGTAAATAAAGTAGAGACGTAGTTAGATTCTGCGAGAGTGTGAATGAAAATTTTTGGTCACGGGCTGCTTTTTGATTTATTGCAAGGCTAAGTTGGGTGGATCATGAGCACCAACAACTCACGCAGGTATAGTGTAGATTTCAGTTGCCATTCCCAAAGAAGTGCAAAACCAGTTGAGATGATTTCTGATGCTTTTTAATTAAGTCTTCATGATTTATTCGAGACCATTCGAATAAAAGCGCCTCAAATACTCAAATAAATTCAACCGATCTTTGACTCCCTCTAGACTTGATTCCGATACACCTTTGACGATCTTACGTACATTTTATATACATTTTACACACACTCGATTTGGATTCAAATTTGAAAGATAGATTTGTTGTCCACTTGATATTCGTCGTGGTTTTATGTACATCGAATCATGTTACAAAAAAAAAGTTTGCATCCAAAATGCCCGTATTGCCCATAAATTTACTTACCCAACAAACATCCATACATTTATGATGCATTCGTATTCTTCTCGCACTCGTTTACTCCTCTCGTGTGTTATGTAGTATAGGAGCCTTTATGGTCCACTAGCTAGGTTTGATACACATTTTCTAGGACCTATAGCTTTGGAGCTGACCGGCTGGCAAGCCAAGCAATGTTTGGTTCAAAAGAAAATTTTTGAGCGCTGATGTAGCTCTAAATGAATCCTTTCATTCCACTAGCTAGCTGATCCAGATCAAAGCGTAGTGGTGTGGGGAGCCATCGTAATCCCAGACGCCCAGGACCGGGACCCACTCGGCATTGAGGCCCATGTTTATTAGCTTGTGGATGGTGTCCAAATCTGTCAGGACACTGACGTAGCTACCACGGAGTGATGGGTTGCGCAAAAAGTGAATCAAGTCGTCAACACTGTCGCCAACAAGCTTCAGCAAAGTGTTCTCACCAACAGAAACGGTAGCACTGACAAAGCTGTGCATAGCGTCCATTCGACTTACCAGCTGGTGACCATTGGCAAAGTCGTCGTCGTCCTCATACATATTGACGGGCTTTTCAAAGGCTGTACCGGCCCATTCCACTTGGGCGTGACGAGGCAATTCTGTGGTTTGCAAAATTATGAGACGCTCGTAAAAGTCTTGGCCATGTTCAACATGACCGACGTAGTTTTTCCAAACCTCGGAGACGAGCTTCGGCGACACGCCCTCTGTAATGAAACACACGCAGTTTGCAAATTGCCTGGTCCCAACCAAGGACTTGACTTTATAAAGGTGCTGAAGAGACAACAACGAACTGAATAGCTGCGACTTGGGAGAGAGTTCCATCGTCTCGGGAATTAGTGGGATTTGTCCTGAAAGCGTTGAAATCTTAACATTTTCATTAGAGTGGGTTATGGCTTGGGAATATGGCCCGATGTTCTGCGGGGCCCAATACGAACGAGACCTGATGTGTATCCCTTGCTTGGGTACGCTTGACTTCAGTGCAGAGCACGACACCATTATCATACTACCGGCGGGTAAGGGTGCCTGGACGCACACTCGAGACGGCGGAAGGAAGCTGTCCTTGAAATACTCCAGGTAAACGGAATTGATACGAGCAAAGTCTTGCATATCTCTCACGTACACGTTCACGTGCTGAATGAACGAAACAGAAGAGGTCTCGCAGAGAGTTTTGAGCTGGTCGAGAATGTCCTTTGTCTGTGCCTCGACCGTCAGCAAGGTGCTAGCAATGTTGGCGAAGAAAATCCGGTCCCCCACAGCTGTAGTATAAGCCGCCCAGGAAAAAGTAGGGGTTTGCAAAGTTGGTGCAGCGCATCCCGGAAGCGACCCTTCGTTGGCCATCATATCTTCAATCTCCTGGAACGCAGGGTTAAGATGAGGCGGGGCAGACACCAGCGAATCAAGTGCCAGTGACAGGGGTTTCTCCACCACCTCAACCTTCACCGACAAAAACAGAGCGTCCAGCGAGTGAGCAGTCACGCACAGATCGGTTACTTGGAGCCGGCGGCGGAAGAAAGGTGCATCCAAAACCAAGGTCTCGAACTCGCCGCCTTCGCCGCACACATGCACATCGTAGATGGCATTTAGCTTCGTCAATATGGGAAACATCTCACTTATCAGCTTCCCCAAGTGGCGTTCGTCCAAACCCACGGCAGCCACTTTCACAAGAATGGCATCTAGCCCCAGAGAGCACATCTCCGCCATAAGCAGCGGCTGGTCACGTTGCCAAAGGTACGTCAAAGAGGTCAACCCCAAGCGGTCGCAGACATTCTCCACCCGAGTCCGCTGGTAGTGGGAGAGAATGGCCCCACAGGAGACGCCCTGCACCTCTGGAAGAGCCTTCTTCACTTCCCGAAGCAATTCATAGAGGTCCTCGATCTCATCGTTGTTGGTTGGCTCGTATTCGAGCGCCACGTTGGCCGACTTGCCGCTAATCGCGCGGCGAAAAAGCGGAATCCGCTCGTCTACGCACTGGCGGTACGACTCAATGATATCATGGCCCACGGTTTGGAACATAAAGGAGTCGAGTTCATTGACGGAGGGGTCATTCGGGTGCAAGTTGGCCAAAGCGACGAGCTCATGGCCATTTTTCGTGCAGTGCATAATGTTGAAGAAAGAGTCCTTTCCTCCCGAGATAAGCGCCACGAATTTCATTTGAGACGGATTTTCGGGCACGGCCTGGTCAAGCGCCTTTGGGTCCTAAACGGTAGTAAGTGGGCAACTCTTGCAATGCGCTCGGTGCTGTATACAGCGGCCCACGTCTGGGGCGAGGTGAGACAAGCCGCGATGCGATGCGATGCGGCGGCACGGGTGCCGCGTAAATGTCAGACCATGCGTGTGTGCATGCCAGTCGAAAATTTTTCATGGGCCCGCGACTATAAAGCCTCAGGAACCCGCACCATTTATTTTTTATATTCTCTACCACTCATAAGACACTATGCCTCGTATGTTTCACAAGAACAGACTTCGGTCTTTCTGAGGTTTCGGGACCTCGCAAGGAACAGCAAATACGGGTGTATGTTGGAGTGTGGCAGATCTAAGGCATCCCCTTCACCGCCGTCATGGCCGTGACTGAACCCCGACACTTCAGTTACAATAAGCTCCTGCTATAGCAGCCTGGGACCGATTGTGCACCGCATGCTCGGCCTCGGGCTCTATTCTGCTCGTGATACATCGTCTTGGCCCAGCCATGGCGCTGGCGCGTTCTCCAGCTGTTGTAAACCGAAGTTGTCCAGAGCCCAAGGTCACCACATCCCATCTACGCCCAGCTGTCGCGTCGACTAGCTCGTTACTAACAATTCTTAGGCGCTCCAAGAACTTACTCCAAGACTTACTCTGTCCCAAAGCAACCATACGAGTCTGCTCGTTTGGACGCTGAGTTGAAGTTGGCCGGTGAATACGGTTTGAAGAACAAGAGAGAGATCTACAGAATCGCTTTCCAATTGTCTAAGATCAGAAGAGCTGCTCGTGACTTGTTGACCAGAGACGACAAGGATGAGAAGAGATTGTTCGAGGGTAACGCCTTGATCAGAAGATTGGTCAGAGTTGGTGTCTTGCCAGAAGACAAGATGAAGTTGGATTACGTCTTGGCTTTGAGAATCGAGGACTTCTTGGAGAGAAGATTGCAAACCCAAGTCTTCAAGTTGGGTTTGGCCAGATCTATCCACCACGCCAGAGTCTTGATCACCCAAAGACACATTGCCGTCGGTAAGCAAATCGTCAACATCCCATCTTTCATGGTCAGATTGGACTCCCAAAAGCACATTGACTTCTCGCCAAAGTCTCCATACGGAGGTGGCAGAGCCGGTAGAGTTAAGAGAAAGAACGCTCAGAAGGAGAGTGGTGATGCTGAGGAAGCTGAAGAGTAAATCATGCGTGGTTTATAGTCTAGTCTTTAATAGCATTTGGTTAGCTTTCCAAACATGGGCCCGGGTTTGTAATTACGATTTTAATGGAAATACTTTGTATCATGGTGGGAAGTAGCAGATGAGGATGCTCTATGGTGCACCGCGAGCCTCTGGATGCTTAGGGTTGCAGCCCTACAAAATTTTCGCACCTACTCCAAATATACTCACTAGACATCTTTTCGCCCGTACTTATTAACAAACACACACAAAATGGGTAAATCGTATGTCACCAAATAGAGAGGGGCCATCCAAGCGGACCTAGTCTACGTACGGCCAGACCAGGCCCGAATTCCGGCCTCGCCGGCAAAAAGCACACCAAAACATCACTGCAACAGAAGATACTAACCAAGCAGACGTGGTTACAGATCTGGTACTCGTTACATGTTCCAACGTGACTTCAAGAAGCACGGGGCAATTCCATTGTCCACGTACTTGAAGATCTACAAGGTTGGAGACATTGTGGACATCAAGGCCAACGGATCCATCCAAAAGGGTATGCCACACAAGTACTACCACGGAAAGACCGGTATCGTTTTCAACGTCACCAAGTCCTCTGTTGGTGTCATCATCAACAAGGTTGTTGGTAACAGATACATCGAGAAGAAGGTCAACTTGAGAGTCGAGCACGTCAAGCACTCTGCTTGTCGTCAAGAGTTCTTAAACAGAGTCAAGTCCAACGCCGCCTTGAAGAAGGAGGCCAAGGCCAACGGCACCCAGGTCTCTTTGAAGAGACAGCCAGCTCAACCAAGACCAGCCAAAATCGTGTCCTCCGAGGGCAACACGGTCCAGACCTTGGCTCCAGTGGCTTACGAAACTTTCATCTAGATTATAGGAAAATGCATGGGTCGCATCTGCTCCTTTGGGCTGGTGCTTTACGATTAGTTGCATGTTGTCTAGTAGGCTTCTCGACGCTTTTAACGGCCCGTCAAGGCTCGCTTGGGTCAGGATATTTGGCTATAGTGCTGGCCCACTGGATGGCACATAGACCCGCGCCGGTTTTGTTGTTCCGCACCTTATCACACGTCACGTAGTACTTCCCCCAACTAGCGCAGATGGAAACCAATGCCAACCACGCTTTCGAGAACGCGTTGCAATCATGGACGGAGATCGATTTGCCCGCCGTGCAACGCAAGCTTGACGAGCAGGGGATGGAGCTCAAGGGCGAGCAGAAAGTGTTTTTGAGTAACCGCAAGGAATTGGCCCAGAAGACCAAGGACTTCAAGAAACTAGACAACGACCAGAAGCTACTGGAAATCAAGCTGCTTTTGAAGCTTTACCAGAACGAAATCGACACATTGGCCTCCCGACAAAAACGCAGCGAGAGCTTCTTCTTTGGCTTCTACCGCATTATTGCCGAGGCCCCCGACCCACGGCCTTTGCTCGAACTGTCGCTACATACGGTGCTGGAGCACAATGAGCTGGCCAGGCTATCGCAAGAGGTCTTGCGCTTGAAGGAAGAGCTCGCCCGCAAGGCCGACTACGAGGTGTTGAAGCAACGTTTGTTGAGAAATGAGCAGAATTCGGCCGAGCTTGTTGCCACGAAGCTCAAGGCCCAGTCTGAGGAGTTCCATGCCTTGTTGGACGAAAAGGAAACAAATTGGGCCAGTGTGCAGAAGCAGCACGAAAGCCAGCTTGATGCCTACAAAACGACCATTGAGGAGCTCAAGACTGCAAACGAGGTCACGACGCTCCAGCTCAACTCTCACAACAAGCAGCTCGGGACCTCCAGCTCTTCTTCTGCCCCTTCGTCGCTATACGAGATGAACATTCTCACGCGGGAAGTCGAGACGTGGAAAAAGCGGGGTTTGGAACTTGAGAAGCGAAACGAGGACTTGCGAAAAGAGCTCTCGGTGCTCAAAGGAGACTCTAACAAAGATGTCTTGCGAGAGCAGCTTTCGGACAAAATCGCTGGAATGGAGAGTGAAAACGTGCTCCTAATGGCAAACTTGAAGCAGGTGAAGGAGAAGATGGCCAATGTCGTAAAAGAACAAGATGCAAGCCATCAGGCCATGACTCGCGAGCTTCATCAATCTACCCAAGAGGTCAAGAATCTTAAAGCCAAACTCGAACAAAGAGGCGACTATGATGACTTGAAACAGGAGCTAGTGTTGATGCGCCAAATTCAGTTCGGGGAGAGCGACGAATTCGACGATAACGCCAAGAACGTTGATTCTCTTTTGATTGAGCGCAACAGGCAGTTGACCAAGGAGCTTGCCGAGTTCCGGGCCGAGCATGATTCCTTATTGTCCCGAATCGCCTCTCTTGACTCGGAGTTGAAGGGTGCCAGCGCACGCCTCGAAACAGCATCCGCATTAAATTCAAAACTTGAGAATGACTTGGCCTTCATGCAAGAGTCTGGAGAATCCAGCTTTAATGATTCCATGAGTATGATATCGGGTTTCCCAGGAAAGCTGAGCCTCCGAAACGGTGCTGCCGCTTCTTCTACTGACGATACACTGATTTTACCCATTATCACAAAACAAAGAGACCGGTTCAGGGAGAGAAATAGAGAGCTCGAGGACGAAGCTCGGAAACAGACCAGTGTGGTCAGTGACTTAAGAAGGCTTAACAAACAACTTCAAAGAGACAACGAAGACCTCTACGAAAAGACCAGATACATGGCTTCCATGCAAGGTGGTCCTGGAGACCGAGCACAGCGTACTCAAATGCTGGGAAGAAAGCTCACTCCAAAGCCTAATGCCAAAGATTTGGAGAACCCTTACCAGGCTAGCTATGAATCAAAGCTTCATCCCATTGAACAATTTCGCCAGCGCGAGCAAGAGAGAGTGAGCTCGAGGCTCTCACCTGTCGAGAGGTTATTCATCTTCGTGACTCGTTCGGTTCTCGCGACCAGAGCGACACGAATGCTCTTCATTGGCTACTGCCTCCTTCTTCATTTGGTTGTCATCTTCACAACAATAAACTCGCTAAATCTCCACACCAGACTGATTCCGGAGGTGGGGATGACTGGAAGCACTGGAGGTGTGACGGGCGGTACAAAGCACGCCGTGCAGGAAGCGCCTTTACGATAGTGTCGGACGCTTTCATTCTTTCGGAGCTACTGAATAACCGCAGCGGCAAGATGGCTGCTGGAAGCGTTACTAGAAGTAATTCAGATCTAATTACATGCATATAACAATGCGAGTGGCCGCCGGGTGCAATTGCCGCAAACCAGCGCTCATCTGTAAGTCCGTACCTCCTAGATAAGCTCACTGTTCCCAGAATCCATCAGCGTTTCTCTTCCCCAATGCATTCCGTGACTATTCACAAGTACACCGATGTTTTAACGGCAATTGAATTTTCCCCAGCGACTACTGTGCCAGAAAACTTTTTGTTGTTTGTTGCAGGCCTTGGCGATGGCTTTTTGACGGTTCCATACCTTCCTCAATTGTCAGAGGCAGTCAGTGCCATTTACGGCAAAAAATGGGTCGTCGTACAAGCATTGATACAATCTTCCTACCTTGGATTTGGAACTGGGAGCTTGCAAAGAGACTGCAAGGATTTATCCCGTTTGGTGAAGTATCTCAGAACCACCCGTGGCTCGCCCACCTCGAAAGTTGTTTTGATGGGTCACTCCACTGGATGCCAAGATGTCATGGAGTATCTTTCCAAATTCAGTAAACAAGAAGGGATGGATCCTCTACTTTTTGTGGATGGAGGAATAATGCAAGCGCCTGTGAGTGACAGGGAAGGCCTAGTGAATAGTGCCAACCAGAAGGAGGTTGAAAGCTTAATGACTCTCGCTCGTGGGCATATCAGCAAAGGCAATGGCAAAGAGCTACTCCCATACACGGCACTCAAATACACATTTGGGTCTCCAGTATCTGCCTACAGATTCAACTCCTTGGTCACCCCTGGCGGCGACGATGACTACTTTTCGTCTGACTTGAGCTCCGAGGATTTAGAAAAGCTGTTTGGAAGTATTCAAGTTCCTTTGTTGACCCTATATGGAGAATGCGATGAGTTTGTTCCCGCAGCAGTGGACAAAGAAGCCCTCTTGTCTTCATGGCAATCTGCGTGTGCTCCTCAGTATTGGAGCAGCCATAGCAAGATCTTGCCAGGCGCTACCCATAAGGTTGAGCCCGAATTCCACCCTGATTCTGTTCAAGCGTTGATTGGCAGCATTACAGGCTTTCTTGCCGAATATTTTTAAGTCACGCAGACTCATGCGTCAATCATCAAATGTCGTCTTCAACCCTGAAGTCTCCCAATCTCTCTATGAGGTCTTCGTAAAATTGCTTTTGGCTCAAGTTGTCCTCCTTCGAGATCGGAGCCGATTTCTGCAGCTCGCCGAAAAAAGACCACCATTTGGCTTTCAGCTTCACGACCCTCTTGACCTCAGTGGCGTCAGCTGGGTGTAATCTAGCCATTAGAAATCTCGCTTGAGAGTGGCCTTTTTGAGTGATCACCACAGAGGACTCAAATATGCGGCCCTTTCCCAATTCATCTCTCACAAGACATAGCACCTGTGAAAGCTGACTTTCATTCTCATCGCCGTAGAGAAGGTCTTCATTGCTCGAGTGGTGCAAATCCAATTTGTCCTCGGGGTTTTCGAAATTATTAAAGATTATGACGTTGAAGCCACTGTCAAGAACATAATAACACGATTTGCCGTTCGATGTCAGTAAATTCTCAATATCAGGAGACAACTCGGTCAATGCGTTTTCGTCCACTTTATAGAGTTTCGGTGCGATCATTCGACATGACATGGAGCTGTCAGATTTCAAGAATAGGTGATGATTGAATGCAGTCTCATCCGGTGAACTGTTGAAGATCCTGACAAGCTGTGGGTTTCTGCGAAGGCTGTATGAGTAAGCAGGCAAGTCTTTGAATCTGTGGCTCATGGAGTAGGTCTTTTCTAGATCCAAGAGAGGATTCTCTGCAGCGGAAGAGCTGACACGCACACCACCAAACACTTTAAGGATTCGCATGAGCGACTTATCCACTTCATCCACGACCTCGTCGAAAGACTCGAAGCCAAGAGTCGTATCAATCTTATTGATAAGGAGTCGAGTAAAGAGAGCCATCCACGCCTTTGCGTTGAAACTCTCCATCAAAGCCTTCTCTTTCATGATATTGCTTTTGGTGTTGACCAAGCGGTACGTCCCGTTGCTTAACTTGACTTGATTCTCTGCGAGAATCGCAAGAGTGGTGAGCCTCTTTATGGTCACAACTCGTAGTATGTGGGCGCCCCGCTCAACGTCCCAGTACTTCAATTGGAATTGGATGTAGGCGTCCTTGATTCCGGTGGCAGCTTGTAAAGCAGACGAGGAAGAAACAGTTTCCATCTGAAAGTATAGAGCAACCGTTTCACCAGCGGCAACATTTCCTAAGTACCACTGATTTGTGAAGTTACGCTTTTTCAAGCTAGAATCGTATCGCGTGACAACATCAGAGATCTTTTCGTGGTGAAAGTCCATGAGCTTCGAGGACTGATACGAGGATTGAAGCTCCGTACAATCCGCAATAGCCTTCATGATTTTCAAACCGGGAGAAGTAAGAACAGTAAGCTTGCATTTTTGCCACTCAGAACTGAAAGACCGAAAGTTCCTGTTTAGAATGTGACTGAACCTTTTCGTTGCAAAACTGTCACATAACACTAGATTTCCGCCGCTGGCATCGGCTAGCTGCTTCATTTCGTAAATGCCAACCTGATCCAAAGAGCCAGAGTAAATATCTACCGCAAACTTTGGCGACGAGTCGGGCACAGTACAATCCACCAATTTTCCTCGGGTGGTGTAGACAGCGTTGTAAGCATCCAGTGCCCTGTAACCACATAATATGTAAGAAATGCACCGGTAAAACTTGCTTGCCGGCACGAAAAATGGGGCCTTAAAGTTTGCCACGTCGTGATGAGACCGAATGTGAGAAGTATCGTCAACAATTTTTCCTGGGTGGGCGGTGGCAGGCCCCGAGATAAACAAGTTAATCTTTCCGTACGTGTTGGGCGCTGTGAAGCGACTCACCATCGTTGCAGTGAGAAGCAAGGCTGAGCCAACCTCTCTGGGTGGTTTGAAAGAAGATGTAAGCTTGGGCAGAATGGTCTCTATATAGTTCAAGAGCTCCTGAGAATTTGCCAGTAGATATCCCATTTCTTGTAGCTGCGTGTTTTTGCTGCTTGGATCAAATCTCAAAGAAAGACGATCCGCAAGCTTTTTCACCAATGTATCTTCGGTAAAGCATCGCAGGTCTTCTGTGCCACCTAGAAGAGACTGGACTGAGACTGCCACCATCTCGTTTTTAGAGGGCAAGTGCACCTCTACCGCATCAGCAAAGGATACCAAGAGAATGCGCGTGGTCGGCGGAAGGAGTCTCAATGCCGCAACGAGGTTCTGCTTTAGGGCGTTGAATTCATTCAAGTGCAAGGCATCTGTCGCCTGGTATCTGTCTAAAATGCACGCAACGATAGGACCAGAGCCTGTATTAGATGCAGACTGCGATATGTCATTGGGAAGGACGTATTCAATTGTATTCTCGGGACAGGGCCGAATCTGGATTGGGATCTCAGGGTCAGGGCAACTTTTGCGGGGCAACTGGAACGAATCGGGGAAAAGGGTTGTCTTCCTGCAAAAAGGACACCACCACATGCGGTTCTGCCGGTCGATGCGGATATGCGGGTTTATGAGTGCGCCGCAAGCGCTACAAGCGAGGGCTTCTTCCCCGGTAGTAGGAACGGGAGACCCAGAGAGAGGCGTGAACATGCAAGCCAACGGAGTCAGCATGAAACTCTCCTCGAGCTTCGTCAGTGGGAAAAGCTCCCAATTGAATTCAACTGTACTCATTTGGAGTCGGGAGTAGTCGACAAGACAGTGTGATCAAGTAATCAAGAGCCAGAAACGATGGGAGTAAGTCGTTGATAGTATGCGGCCTGCACCGAGACAGGGCGGTTTTCACCGACAGGCGCGATAAGCAGCGGGAGCGACGGCACGTGTGCGCGCACGTGACTGGCGCGATGTGCATTGAGAAAAGCAAGAGATGAGAAGCACTACCTCATACGAGATGGCAGTAAGCAAAACCAAAACGGCGAAGAGAAGGGAGACACAGAACAAGACTCGTAGCATCGAGTCGGAGGTGACGAGTGACCTGCATGCGCGGAATCTCTTGCAAAACCAGCCCAAGCTAACGGAGAAATCCAAGGTGAGAAAGCCGTCGAAGGCGGCAGTTAAGAAACAGCAGGCAAAGGCCCGATTGTACGGCGCCAAGAACGGGAACAAGTACAGTGAGGACCAGTTGGAGATCCAGAACTTGAACCGTGCGATAGTTCCTGGAGTGAAGGCCAGAAGAGGGAAGAAAGGAAAAAAGTTTGTGGATGATCATGACAGCTTGAAGCTCAATCTTCTCGTCAAAAGCATCAACGACAAGCACGACCAGCTCAACGAATCGAAGTTGGAGAAGTCGCGAAGATTGGAGGAGATCCGGGAGTTGAAGCGCAAGGAGTTGCAGCGGAAGGAGGACGAGAAGACGCAAAAGCTCGAGGGCAAGAAGGCCGAAATCAAGAACAAGGCCAACGTGGCACGGGCCGCCCGGCGCAAAAACTCCCGGGATGCCAAGAAGCAGGAAACAGAGAACGAGGCCACAGACAAGCCCAAGAAGAAGTCTGTGTCGTTCGCATAGACTCTCCTCGAAACACTTACCGATTCAAGCATTACATATTGATAGCAACTTGCAGTCAGCATTACCTACCACACGACCCTTTTGCGCATGTTGTCGCGTCTTTTTCTTGCGTAGTACCAGCCATAGATGATGCCGGCCACACTTCCGCCGAGATGGGCGCCATAGTCATAGCGACCCCATCTGAGAGCAATGCCGGCTGCGTTCAAGGCTATGGAGCCCAAGAAAAGCACCCAAGCACCGCCGGGCACGGGGAAAAAAAAGAGGGCGATCGGGGCCTTGGGGACCAAGTAAGAAAAGGCGCCAAACACGCTGAAGAGGGCGCCCGAGGCGCCCAACGACGCCACCGAGAGAGAGCTTCTCATCACCACCGGAATGGCCACCGAAATGAACGACGAGATCACCGCCGAGTTGAGGTACATGGTGAGGAAGTTGGACCCGCCAATTGCCGTCGCAAACGTCGTTCCAAAGGAATAAAGCATTAGCATGTTGAACAAGAGGTGGAACGGATCCTGGTGGGAGAAGGCCGAGCCTAGAAGCGACCAAGGCGTGCGGATGTTGTCCTTGAGGAGAAGGCCGTAGCGGGACATGAAGCGGGCCGCCATGGGGCTGCGCCACGCGAGAAACCCGGCCACGTTCAACCCTATGATCGTGTAAACAATGGACCGAGGATGCAGACGGAAGTAGGAGAAGGGCGGGATCTTCATCAAATACGGCGTGGCCAACGTGGTTCCTAAGCAGAATGCCGCCGTGAACAACGCTGGCTTCTTGAGCAAGCCCCAATTGATCCGGTTGCGCCCGTAGTGGCGGTTGTAGCGGCTCCAAGTGGAGGCAAACCGGGAGAGCTGGCCCGGGGAGCGCGTTGGCGGGGCAGCAGCAAGCCGGGCACGTGCAGGGTACTGCCTCGTGAGCAAGCTGCGGATGGGAGACACGAGCGGCCTGTTAGCAGACCAGACCCGCGGAAACGTAAACATCTAGACGGGCTTATCTATAGGTTTGATAGCAGACGTGGGGCCGGTGCAGGAGTAGGACGTCGCGAGGTGGCGGCATGGTGCGGACCCGTGCCGCCGAGGGTGGAGCGCACGTGACCGCGGGGGCCGGGGGGCCCGCGCGGCGCGCGCGGCGTGCGTACAGCGCGTGTGACTGTTTTTCGCACGTGATCGAAAATTTCTTCACCGCACTAGAACTCGAGCCACGGGATTTTCACGTACCTACAACCCCTAATCATACAATGTCTGCTGAAGCCTCTGTTTCCTACGCTGCTTTGATCCTCGCCGACGCTGGTGTCGAGATCACCTCCGACAACTTGTTGTCCGTCACCAAGGCCGCCGGTGCCTCTGTTGACAACGTCTGGGCTGACGTCTTTGCCAAGGCCTTGGAGGGTAAGGACTTGAAGGAATTGTTGTTCTCCTTCGCTGCCTCTGCCCCAGCCGCCGCTGCCGGTGGTGCCCCAGCTGCTGCTGGTTCCGCTGAGGCCGCTGCTGAAGAGAAGGAAGAGGAGGCTGCCGAAGAGTCTGACGACGACATGGGTTTCGGTTTGTTCGACTAAACCTTTCAAGTACACCTCAATAATACCGCATCTGGAAGTTCCGTCTATACTGTAGCAAATTAAGCCCGGGTGGCGGCTAGTAAGCTGTCGGGCTACCACACATCCGTGCCCCTGTAGATCCAGCCGAAGTTGCGGCCTCAGCACAGGGTGCGGACTCAACTTGTGGCGGCCATAGTGCGAGAGCAGAAGCCGCAAATCTAGTCTTGCGACTTGTGCGCATCTTGGGTGCGACTTCTACTGCTCTTCATAGCATGCCGATGCTAATGAGTGTCGTCCAGGATTGGTGAGTGTCGTGCAAATTAACGGGTGTACAAAATTGTGATGGATTGTGAATTCGTACAAAAATATGATGGATTGTGGAAGGGTACAAAATTAGCGAATTTGATCTTACTTACTCGACGGCTAGCGAATCTGGCAAGATCTAAGCCTATTGGGGCTGCTTTTGTAGTTATTTCTGTAGCAGCAAAAGCGACTCACAATCGAAATGACATGAGCCAAGGCGACTCAAATTGGAAACCCTCAAAGTGACTCGTTTCTCGTCAACCCCAAAGCGACTCGTTCCTCTTCAATCCCAAAGCGACTCGTTTCTTTTCTGTTCGCAGTCGTTGCTTTCGACCGCTTCTGTCTCTAATGTGTACGCCGCAAACCCGACCTCATCTCAGCTGCAATTTGTGTGTTGGTTGCGGCCTCCGCGTTTCGGTTGCGGTCGCGCTGGTCGAGGCTCCCTTGACTGCATTGGGCAGTTGCCGCTACGCGTCGCTTGGCCCAGCCTCGCTTGGCGGGACCGGCCGGGACCGTCCCTAGATACGACCCATCACGAGAGTTCTGGCGGAACCGCCGGAACCACCGGGTCACCGCGCTGGCCTAGTTCGGCCCTGGATGTGTCAATCTGCGGTGCGCCTAGATCGGCATGCTCGGTCAATGCGGCCCGCGCGCTTGCGGCCCCGCGTCGTTCCGTCAAGTCTACGCGGCGGCCGCGACTCTGGCCCGGCCGACCCTCACACCCGTACCGCCGAACTTGTGCGGGCCGCGAGAAAAAATCTCGGCTAGCGGGTCGGAGAGGATTCCACGGAACGGCCAGGGTCCCGTCGGTTCGGGCAACGATCAAGGGCTGCCGCTGCTTTTATTATCGTCGGCTTTCGGATGTTCGGGTTTGCGTTTGCGTTTGTGTTTGTGTTTGTGTTTAGCTTCAGTTGTAGCTTTGGGCCACCCCCTCAGCTTTCTTGCTGCCCCAGACGGAGCTTTGCGGAGCCGACGGAGAATCATCTCAAAATGGGCGCATCTGCGACTTTGTCAGCTCTGCTGTCGGAGATACCATAAAAAAAAAAAAAAAGGATGCAGCCGCGTTTTCCTCATCAAGGTATTTAGCAATCATAGTATCTCCGAGTCGCCGCCGCAGAAGTACAAGTCCTTTTGGCAACTTTTTCACTTCCAACGAAAGCTTGGTCGACGGAGAATCTAGGGGCCTGCTCAATTTCGAAATTCGGGGCGAAATTGCCGGGCCCCTGGCTCCTCTGGAAACCCGGGCTGCTCGGCGCTCATGCACCCATATGCGGCTCGGAATCAAAGTGAGCAATTTCATGTAAGCCGAGACTTACTCCAGTTCGCACCGGCACGGTTTGTCATCCGAAGCGCAGCGATCTGACTAATAGACGCAGGCTTTCAGCGCACATATATAAAACACATCCGCAGTCATTGTCTTTGCTACTCACAACTTTCTTGTTTGACTCAGATATCCTCACACTCGGTATCAAAACATCTTCATCTTCTGCTTTGGCAACCCCGGACAACCTTCACCACCGGAACAACCTTCCCCTACCCCTACTACATCGACATGTCAGCTGCTGCCCCCATGTCTTTTGCATCGACATATGTGTTGGCATCCCGAGTCAGATCCAAGCTCACCAAGCAGGCCGCCGACCCCAAAAGCTCCTTGAGAAACCTTGTGCTTCAGGCCAACATGTTGGACAACCTCATGGACCACATCTCGACCAAGACCAAGAACTTGAAGACCCAAAGCTCAGTACAGTTCTCCGTTCCCGAGCCTGTCAAGCACGAGATGCACGCCGCCGGCGACAGAGTCAACGGTCCTAGTGTCACCGAATACGAGATCGACTCGGACCTGGACCTGGACTTCGACTCCGACTCCGACTCCGACTCTGAGTACGACTCCGACTCCGACGAGTACAGCTACTCCGAGATGGACACCGTGGAGCCTGTCTCCTTTGCCCGCAAGAACACCATGCCCGTGATCGACCTTGCTAGCGATTCGCAGCTTCTGGTGATCGCCGAGGAGGTTGACGAGGACGAGGTTCCTGACTTGACGCATCTGATGTCGTCCTCCGAGTCCGAATCCGACAGCGAGGACTCGTTGCCCCACTACGTCTACACGTCATCCAAGTATGCGCAGTCCAACGACAAGCTCGCATCTATCGACTCTGTTCTCCGCACTGGGGGTGCCAACTTTGCAGCCCACCACGAGAGACACGATGCCATCTACTCGGTAGAGTCCATGATCTGATGCTGCAACATGATACCCGCCTTCGTCACTTCAATTCTTGCTACTTCACACTGGTTGTGATATTTTCAGTACATAGTTTTAACCTTTTTTTGCAATTATCGTCTGTACTCTCGGTTCACTCACATTTGTTCAATTCGGTCCCACTTCTTTCTCACTTTTGTTTCACATTTGTTTCACTTCTTTTCCGGTTGTCTCACTTTTGTTTCACTTCTTTTACGGTTGTCTCACTTTTGTTTCACTTCCTTCGCTTCCTTCACTTCCTTCACTGTCTCATTGTCTCACTTCGCCACTGCTCTGCGCGCTTTTGCCATCAGCTCGGCTGAGTCGGCATCCGGCGGCAGTCTTGCATCAGAGGTCCTGCACCCGCGGATAGGGGAACCCGCAAGTGAGATCCGGAAAAGACGTCACCTTTTGCCCGGTCTGGCCTGTCTCTTTTGTCTTAGGCATGCCCCTTTTAAAGATGGCCTGATCGGCGCCGGCTTTCCCGGATGCTAGCATGTATTGAACCTGCGGGTGTATCTGGGCCTGGCCACTTAGTAGCCCTAGTCGGGAGTAGTCACTAAAAGAAACGACATGATAAGAACGCACAATCGGCAAGAAAAAAAGTCGGACAAGAAAACAGAATCGGCAAAAAACCTTGGCCGTCACAAGAACGGGCAAGAAGTGTTGGTGCGACTGAAACGATCGCCCAACCCCACGATCCTACAAAAAAGGCCCATACTATCGGGTGCCGCCACTCGGCTTCTGAAATGCAAGTCAGTGGTTCGGCGCCCAAGAGGCCGTTTGACAGAACAGCGCTCCCAATGCTCGCGCCGGTCTTTGCACGTGCTGACGCAGAATGCGGAGAAATCCAGGGTGACAGGTGGACGAAACCCGTGCCGCCGGCCATCTTGGAACGAGACGCTGCCAGTATTGGCGGGCGGCCCGAAGTGCAAAGTACGTGATTCTACATTCGAGATTCGTGGAACCGTTAATTAAGAACTAGAGTGGCCCCGGCAGAAAGGCGTGGAGGCGATGCATGGAAGAGATGCGCGAAGCCCCCGCACAAGCCAAGCCCCGGAGGCCTGGGGAAATGCAATGAAGTCAAGCGAAGATGCGTAGAAAAAAGAAGCGCTCCGACAAAAATTAGGAAGCGCAGACAAAATGCCAGAATTGCTGGCGAAAGATAGAATGGCCAGTTTCAACCCAGCGACTGGTCATAGACTGTTCGTTCAACATACCGAGGGGTGGTGTATGTAGGCACGGGCGAGACGATGACATTCCGCTTGTTGATGAAATTCCGATATGTCAATCACATGTTGACACATGGAGGCAGGAGGAATGTAGAACAGTCATGCAGAAGTATTTTTCAGCCGCAACGGAAACTGAATGTCCAAAACAAGTAGTATAGGTAGGACAGGCCATGATTTTTATGGCCTCGATACCCCCAAATGACATGGACTCAAATGGCATGGACTCAAATGACATGGACTCAAATGACATGGACTCAAATGACATGGTCAGAGAATACATCTCAAAAGGGAGTAGACCGGGGAAAAGGACTCAGAGAAACTTAGCGTGTGTAGACCATGGCAAAGATAATCAAGCCCACAAGCACCATGAGAACCGCCTCCGAGTCAGATCTCCAGCAGCTCATCCATAGCTGCAAGCGCAAGATTGTATCTTCGTCCACGCCAAGAGTCTTGGGTGAGGCACGAGGCACCTTCTTGCGAGGATACGGGATCTTGGGCTCTCTCATCCGTAGGTCGGTGAGCTGGGAACGATAGAGCAACACGGCAGCCCGTCCTCTCTGCGGTTTCTCGGACTGTTGTGGTTCGAGCCCGTTCTGGTCCGTCTGGTACGGTTTTTCGGGCGGCACCTCGGGCGTGGCCGCACGGTCACACGACTCCCAGTACGAGGGCGGAAGAGGGTCTTTGGAGTCGGCATAGACTTTTTCGGCCACGAGTCCCGATGCCTTCGGCACTGCTGATGGAGGGAGCACGGGGTCCTGCCCTTGGTGGTGCCCGCCGGCCTTGTCTTTGCGGCTTTTTGCTCCGAACGGGCGCTTTTTTCGTAGCCGTCTGGTGTATGCTAGTAAGATCTTCATGCTATGGAGGACGTTTGTGTCGTCACGGCGGGAGTGGTAGCGAGACGCAGGGATTCGGGGCTGCTTATGGTGTTTTCCTTCTTCCGGGCCGCACTGTATACAGCCGCTCAGGATGGCTTTGTCATCGGGGTCTAGCCGCTTTAGCCGTTCGGGCAGATTCCGCAGAGCAAGGTTACTGGAAATGCTGCGATGCCACGCCACCTAGTGGCAGCACCGTTATTTCGTGGTATTTGGCACCTTCGATGTTAGCTTCCACGGCCCTCACCTCGCCGTGTACCTTTTGTGTCTCTGCTCCAGTTCCAACAGTGTTTTTTGCAAAAGGAGCTGGCTTGTTGAGGCTCTGCCTGCTTTTCGGTGCTGCGCGCCTGGCCTACATGTGGCCACATTGATGTCACAGGCAGCAGCAGTTGCGTCCTTCCGCGAGGCCGCGAAGCCGCGGCTGAAATAGACCTTCTTCTCAGACATGCGTCTGGCGACGCACCCTGTGTTGCTTATTAATAATGACGTGCTATTTTTGTCGATGCAGCTAACCACGAACAAGACCACCGGGTGTCTTTGAATTTCTTGGATACGGCAGTGTCCGAGCAGCGCATTGGCGTGCTACAAGAATTCCCGCAAGCATGCCGTTCCCTGCTCTCATGCTGTTGGTATGGTAACGTTGATTTTCAATAATCCCGAAATTGCCTCTTTAGCTTAGTGGTAGAGCGTTGCACTTGTAATGCAAAGGTCGCTAGTTCAATTCTGGCAAGAGGCAGTTTTTTTGACGGCGCGCGGCCCGTCGGTCATGTGATCCTGGAAAATCACCTGCTCCTCATAAACACTCCCTATCAGCTGTGCACCAACACGCTTCTCCTCTGATGATCCTAAATTCGTCGAGGCTAGCTGCCCGGCGTGCCCTTTTTCGAAATCATTGCCAAATTAAATGCTTCCATATAATTGCCGCCAATTCTCGCAAACCCCGCTACTCAAGCCACATGGTGGCAAATGTTTCCGGGTCCAGGAACATCAGTTTTATCCTGGCCTTGGCCAGAGCTGCCAAAATCCCGGGCTACATCGGCGGGACTATTGCTTTAGGCGGTAGCTACTTCGCTTACAAAGTTGAACAGGCTTCCAACTACACAAATGAAACGGTGTCCTCGATTAAGGATTTCACGACCGACATGCTTGGGTTTTTCAAAAAGCAGTCCGGTGGGGGCCGGAATTCGAACGGTGACAATGGCGGCGATGGCGGCGATGGCGGCAACAGCGACTCGGCTGCCCTAGGTGCCACTGCCGCTGCTGTGGGACTTAGTGCCGATGACTCTGAGACGTCCTCCCAAGTGGGAGACACCGAAGACGACGATTTCAATGATGATGATGAGACGCTTATAGACCAGTCGGATGATGAATCGTTTGACATCTCCACCGACGAGACATCAGACGAAATGCTCAGTCTTACCAGTCAAATGATTGAGATCAGAAACATCTTAACCCGTGTCGACAGTGAGTCTCAGACTTTAAAGCTCCCATCCATCGTTGTTGTCGGGTCTCAGTCCAGTGGAAAATCTTCAGTTCTTGAAGCGATTGTGGGTCAAGAATTCTTGCCCAAAGGTAACAACATGGTCACCAGACGCCCAATCGAGTTGACCTTGGTCAACTCCCCCGATTCGGCAAATGAATCTGCTGAGTTTCCTGCTTTGAATTTGTATAATGTCACTGATTTCCAACAAGTCCAAAAGACCCTCTTCGATCTCAATATGTCTGTGCCTGCTTCTGAATGCATTTCCAATGATGCCATTCAGATTACCATCAGGTCCCCAAAAGTTCCTGACCTCACTCTAGTGGATCTTCCGGGCTACATTCAAGTCGAAGCCGAAGATCAGCCCCAAGAACTCAAGCTGAAGATCAGAAGTCTTTGCAATCGTTATTTGGAAGCTCCTAACGTCATCCTCGCAATCTCGGCTGCAGACGTAGACTTGGCGAACTCTTCCGCTTTGCGTGCTGCAAAACTTGCAGATCCTAGAGGTGAACGGACCATTGGGGTCATTACCAAGGTTGACTTGGTGGCCCCCGAGAAAGCACGCGAGATTCTTCTCAACAGAAAGTACCCTTTGCGAATGGGTTATGTCGGGGTGATCACCAAAGCCCCTCTGGCTGGTAAGTCGACATCCACCAGTTTGTTCAGCAGAAAGCAACTCACCGGGTTCCAAGCATATGTGGCACAGCAGAGTTTCGAGTTCAATTACTTTAAGGAAAAGAAGGAGGATTTTGTGGGGACTACCACAGGGTCTAAGAATTTGAAAAAAAAGCTCATGAAAGTTTTAGAAAAATCCATGTCTGAAGCTTTGAGACCAACCCACCTTGCCATCCAACTGGAATTAGAGGAAGCTTCCTACAAGTTCAAAGTCGAGTTCAATGACCGTCCACTCACCCCTCAAATGTATTTGGCTAACAACATAGATTTGCTAAAATTGGGCATCAAAGAATTGAGTCAGAAATATTCTAGGAGTGAACTTAGAGCGATTTTGAAAAACGAGCTCGACCAAAAGGTTTTAGACTTGTTGGCCGAAAGATATTGGAATAAACCATCCAGTGGCAGCTCCAAAGATTCGATCTACGCTTCAATTGAGCCCAGTCTAAAAGAGTTAAGCCAGCTCAGTTCAGTGGAGGAAGATAGTTACTGGCACAAGAAGTTGGACTTAGCCTCGAACTCTTTGACAAAATTAGGTGTGGGAAGATTGTCCACATCCTTGGCTTCCGATGCTATGGTTACCGAAATCAATAATCTCGTGGATAAAACACAATTAGCCAATCACCCCATGGCAAGAAAAGTTGTTGAGGATGCAGCTAAATCTGTGTTGAAGTCTAAATTTTATTTTACCGCGGACCAAGTCGAGAATTGCATAAAGCCCTTCAAGTACGAGGTTGAGGTCGAAGCAAATGAGTGGGTGGGCAGCAAAGACAGTGCAGTTGATCTACTCAAAGAAGAGATGAGGCAGTGTGAGAACGTTCAATCGTCCTTGAAGAGACAGATTGGGGGAAGAAAATTGCTGCAAGTAATGAGGTATTTGGAGAAGATCCGAGCCCAGAAGAACGATGACAGCTTTGTTGAGTCGAAGGAAGCTCTTGGGTTTTCCAAAGCTCTCCTTGACCGAGGGGAATATGCTCTCTTTCTAAAAGACCGAATGCGTGTCTTGAAAATGCGATACCAATTCATTAAAGGCTCAAAGAAGTGCAGAAGTCGGGATAACAAGTATCTTTGTCCTGAAATCTTTCTTGATGCGGTCTCGAACAAATTGACGTCCACGGCTATTTTGTTTTTGAATGTGGAATTACTCAGTGATTTCTATTACAACTTTCCCAGGAAGCTTGACGAGGAATTTTTCACGAACATGACAAAAGAACAATTGGAGAGTTTTGCAAAGGAAGATCCAAAAATCAAAAAGCACATCGAGTTGCAAGAGAGGAAAGATCTTCTCGAGGAAGCGTTGAGGAAGATCGAAGGCGTTTTGGCCGTACAGAATCAAAAAGGAAAGTCAAATCATTCTGGTAAATGGTGGTGAGTCTAAAGGACCACAAGGCTACATTGTTGCAGAGTCTTGAAAAAGTGAATTAATTGTGAGCAAAATGCATGGTCTATGGATAGGAAACTTGAGCAAAGTAAATAGAAGAAATCAATTTTACTGAACGAGTTGCGTGATTCTCTCGAACAAAGATTCCAAGCTAACTCCATCCGTGTTGGCGAACACAGGCTGTAACAATGAGACATCGATGGTTTTGTGATAGGCCCACTTGTCAGCGTTTTCTTGCGTTTCAGCGAGCTGATTCTCTTCAGCAGTACGAGCAAACATAACACTGGCAGCGGCCTGTGCATTATCGAGCATTTTGCTCATCTGGGACGTCAAATCATACTCCGAGGCATCATTTGACGACGTCTTCATTTCTGGCAACACCAGGCCTATTCTCGAATCGGTATCAATGAACAAGAACCCGGCTGAGGTGAACGCCACTGATGCTATAGGCAACGGATGCGTCGAGGTGAAGAACGGTTCAATCGAGTCTGGTTTGAACATGAGGATATTTCCACTAATAGACTGTGGTGTCTCTGCTGAGACCTCGTTGACTGCAACAATGATAATCTGATTTTTGGTGTCCACTGCTATGAGATTCCCAGCACCAGGAGCAGAGATTTGTGTGCAGAAGGCTGTCTCGCTGGCAGATACCAAATCAAAAGAGGCGATTTTCAGTTGCGATGCAATGATCAAGTAAGAACCTGCTATTGTAAGAGACTCGACTGGCGTGTCCATGACAGGGAGCTCAAAGTCTATAAGGTTGAGCAGACCCGGTTCGTACACCTGGATCAGCGTACCGTGAGACACGATCAAAAGGGATTTGTCCGGGGAATAGCACGCTGTAACTATGCTTTTTGTTGCGGTAGGAGGTCTCACTCTGCGAACAGTCCAAACGGTTTGAGTAGAGGTGTACTTTCCACGCTTTTCGTCAGAATTACCGCCGATGTGGTTTGGCTTAGGTTTCCAGATGCGAATCCCGCCGTTTGTGTCGACCGTGGTGAAAGAGTCTTCTACCTCTGAAATGATTTTGCCAATCTCAAAACCAGCACCATGAGGATCGACAACTTTCAGTGCAAGCAGCCATGAGCCTTCCGTAAACTTCCAGAACTTGAGCGCATAGGCCACGTCGTTTTTCAGCAACAAGTTGTCGAAGTTCAGTGTGGGCATTGAGTCGAATGTCGCCATCCAAGAACCATCCGGTGTGAAGGCGACTGAGGTCACGACAGGGTCTGACACCTGGGTTTCACTTTTGACTCTACCGGTAGAGATCTGCGGAGCAGCATGTTGCACAAAAGCTTGCTCGCCCTTGACAACATCGTAGGCTTGAATGGAAGAGCCAAGGGCAAAATAGAGGTGCTTTGAGGTGGGGTGCACGGCAATGGGAGCGGTTATATCGTGAGTGAGAGTTCTCGGGTCATATCTTTTGGACTTCGATTTTTTGGTGGAGCTCTTCTGGGAGTGTGCCGCGTTGGCGTAGTTTGGACAGATAGGGCTAACCGAAAGTCTTGACACAAGGTCTATGGCCAGTATAGTCAAGATTTCATGCGAATTGATGCCCTTTGGGCCCTCATACACCCTTAGAGCAACCGAGTAATGATCTGGGCGATTTTGATCAACATATATGCGGTCAATGGGACCGGACAATCTGGGAAGAAACTGGGTGCGGTCCAGGTCCAAGTGCCAGAAAACCAACACCTTTTCCAAACCCCCCGACACCAAGTAGACCTCGTCTGCGGAGAACGCGAGACAAAGCACAGGGTCAACGTGCCAGCGAAGTGCCCGCTGAGGCTGGCCGGTCAACACACCTCCGTAGATCAAGTCGATAGCACCCAGCAGGGAGCCCAAGGCGATAAGACCCGAGTTGGACACTGCCATGCAAGTGACTGACTTCTTTGGGAAGGGAAAAGACTCCTTTGTGCTTGAAATGGTTGTCTGTAAGTGGTCGCTTTCCAACGTGCCATTCACAGATAATGCTGCCGAGATATCATAGAGGCACACGGAGTCGTCTTCGCCCAACACAGCAAGTCGCTGACCATTGCTGGAAATGCACGACCTCGACACCCCGTCAACCTCGAAAAGTTTAGACGAGCTGGCAGACTCACGGTCAATTCGGTACACCAGGTGCGTAGATCCACACGTGGCACTGGCATAGTGGCATGAGGATGTAACTTGGAAGATTTCCCTGAGGCCAGGGATCTCTGGCTGGATATGCTGTCTGGCGACAATTGGGCGGTCGAGCTTTTCCTTCCAGTTGGCGTAAAACACTTCGGTTCGGGTGAAAAAGATCACCTGATTCACGTTTTCTGGGTCTAGGTGCACCGCTATGGCTTCGGTCAAGTCAACGTCGACCGTCCTGATACACTGTCTGGTTTGAAGAAAATACACTCTGAGCTGGTGAGACAAGCAAACGATGGCAAACTTGCCGTCTGCAGAGGACACTGACGGGAAAGACAGCGCCCCTTCGAACAATAAGGGATTACCTCCCGAAGCCATGGTGATGGCCCATCTGTTCATCAAGTCTGCCATGGAAACAGTGGTGAGTTCTGGATGCATGGGAGGAAAAAATCAGGCATGATGAGCATGGAGCGATGGACCGGAAACCCGTGCATCTGCCGCGGGGAGAAAAACCCAGTCCCGCGCGACAAATTTGATCAACCATCGCTCATCTAAACCTCTCTTAACCACGCCATGATTATCCCCATCCGTTGCTTCTCTTGTGGAAAGGTTGTCGGCGACAAGTGGGAGACCTACTTGACTCTCTTGCAGGACGAGACCTTGACCGAAGGTGATGCGTTGGACCAGCTCAAGTTGAAGAGATACTGCTGCAGAAGAATGGTGTTGACCCATGTCGACTTGATCGAGAAGTTCTTGAGATACAACCCGTTGGAGAAGAAGGAAATCAGCTAGAACGGTTCCGGAGATGCCACGTTAATGGCCGTCCGCTCAGAATGTGCTCAACGCCTGTGATTGTCTTCTCTCGAGTCATCTGTGTGTTTCTTGAGTCGTCTGTGTCTTGTTGAGTTGAAAGCCGTCGTGGGGCTCACCTTAGTATACCCAGGGTTATTCTGGTCTGACGGTCGCAAGTTCCACTCGAAACTCTGTTCGCTTCACCGTGGGGTGGGCCGGTGGGCTGCTACAGCTGTTGCATCTGCAGTTAGCAGAATCACCGCTGACTTTGGAGTGTTTGTAACACTAGATACAAGGAGGTATGTCGTATAGCATTTAGTCTAATTACACGAAATCGATAAGCGGATGTCAGCGTCGCTCGTTGTGTGACTTTTGATACAGACTCCTGTGTGGTTAAGCCTCTTCCGCGTCTGCAGTGTCTATGACCTGGATGTATTCGTAATACCATGCGGTCAACTGCAAATGAGCATCGAACAAGATCTTTTCGTCGACACTATGGATATTGTTTTCCATCAAGTTCAGCAACATGGGGCTGAATCTGAAGATGTGGCGCGTAAGGTTCCAGTAGTATCGGGTGTCTGTGTTAGCGGGCATGATGCTGGGTGCCGTCACAAGGGGGTAGCCCAACGACTTCTCGAAAACCAAGTCTTCAAACACGTGCCTGTTGGTTGACGCCAAATATTCCCAGACTTTGCCTTTACTTGGACTCACTGGCGCGTGCTCCAACTCATGCCCATCGCTTGAGATGACAAACTTGCCCAAGCTGTGTTCAGGTTCATATACTGTCTCTCCAAAAGCTTCCACTGTAAGCGAGTATTTGTCAGCAACTGCTCTTACTCTCTCAGCAAAATGGCTCTGGATTTGTGCAACACTCATACCAACAGTGATTCGGTGGTTTACCACGATATGTACCTCTTCGGGCAAGGCATTGGCCTTTTCTCCACCGCCTATTAAATCAATGGCCTGTGAGGTCTTTATGAGATACTCCGAAAGCCGGTTTTTCGAAAGAGCCTCGACAACTTTAGAGTTTGCCAATTTGTCGAACCCTGCTCTAAAAATGGCCTTCTTTTGCATCTTGCCCATTCTTTTCCCACTGTGTGAAGCTAAACACTGCAAGTATCCGAGAATAGGGTTTTCTTCGATTAACAATGGGGAGTATTGGTTTTTCTCGATATTATAAATCAATTCTCCCATTATTCCAATTGCCCCGTGGTCCGGTGGGACAGAAGAATGGCCACCCGCCATAAACAATTCTGCCTTGATGTCCGCATACCCCTTCTCCCCTGTTGCAGGAGTGGCAACATACATTCCTGTCAGTTCATCCTTCGTGATACCTGGTCCCTCATCAATGATCGCGTAAATAGAGTCGTTGCCGAATTTCGTCTCCAAGTGTCTGGCAAGGTGACGAGCACCATGTACACCTGAAGATTCCTCGTCGAACCCAAACGACACAAGCACACCCCTCTCGGGTTCGTATCCCTGCTGCATCAATAAGTCCAATGCCTCCATTACTGCGATCAACAGATTCTTGCAGTCACTAGCACCTCTGCCATACACATACTCGCCATCGTAGTGGCCCTCAAAAGGTGGGTATGACCAGTCCCCGAGAGTGTCCTTTTGGACAGGGACAACATCCTGATGGGCCATGAGCAATAAAGGTTTAAGAGAAGCATTGCTCCCCTTCCAATGGAACAAGAGGCCGTAGGTGTTGACTTTCTCGAGAGAAGCTGTTGCATAAACTCGAGGAAAGGTCCGTTCCAAATAGGCATGGAAGGCGCCAAATTGTTTCCAGAATTCGGGGTTTTCCGATACATCGGGCAAATGGTCGGTGATTTGAGTGTCCACCTGAACTGCCTTGGAGAGTCTTTTCACCGATTCCTTCCTGTAGTCTTCGTCATGGAGTATCTTCAAAACCGTGGATTTGTCCTGCTTGAAATTCTTGGGTGCCCTTGACTCATAGACAGGGCACAACTGCTCGTTACGGGTTGGTTGGATAGCGATTTTTACATAGCTGACGAAATTCGTGAAAAAGATCAAGGCAAACGCAATTGCCAATATCCCGACAATCGCTGACCTTCGGTTGGAGGACATCGTGGGACTCATTGGGAAAACAAGGGTGAAGTAGGCGGCCAGTGGTAAGGTTTCCGTTCGCATGCATGCAGATTGCCAATCATGCATACCGGAGGTTCACGGTCAACTTCCGGGGAAGCAAAGGGTGCAGGACACGGCCAACAACTTACGAATCCAGGAATACGAGGCATTCTTTTCGTAAATACAATTATACAGATTCTGAGGCCGCTAGTTGTCGGCCTTCTTGCTGTCCACGACCTGCAAGTACTCGTAGAAAAAGGCAATGATTCTCAAGTGATTGTCGACACCAATCTTCTCATCGACGCTGTGCACATGAGACTCGCCCATGAAATCCTTGGAGATGAAGGGAGTGTAGCGGAAAATGTTCCTGGTCAAATTCCAGTAATGACGCGTATCTGTGTTGCCCGACATGATTGCTGGCGCTACAATGACAGGCTCCTTCATGTCGGGAAACACCAAGTCCTCGTAGATGTGACGAGTCACACCAACCAAGTTCTTCCAAACATTGTCGTTTGTGGGAGTCCTGGGCGCAACATCTAAGCTGTTACCAGCATCACGGACCACGAAGCTACCTTTACCGGAAGCCTCCACCAAAGTGCGGTTTTGCGCCACAACCCCAAGGCCATGTCTTTTCGCAACCTCCACGACTCTATCGGTGAAGTGGTTGAAAACTTCATTGATGTTGCTCTCGATGGCAATGCGGTGATTCGTCAACAAACTCACGAATTCTGGAAGGGCGTTATTCTTCTCACCCCCTTTCACTATGTCCATCGCTTGCGATGTTTGAACCAAGTACTTGGTGAGTTGAGAGCTGCTCAAATACTTCAAGGCATAAGAGTTGGCAAGTTTATCGTAGCCGGCACGAAGAATGGACTTTTTCAACTTTTTGCTCATCGTGTTGCCGCTGTATTTGGCCACGCATTGCATGTAGTCGAAAGTTGGATTTTCTGGGGTGAAGACAGGCGCGTACTGGTCTCTTTCTATAAGCATCTGCAATTCTCCCATGATTCCAATGGATGTGTGGTCGGGCGGGATGGAAGAATGGCCACCAGGAGTGGTGAGCTCTGTCTTGATATCCACGTAGCCCTTTTCTCTTGTTCCGGGCATGGCGAATATCCGCCCGGTCTTGTCGTCATACGTAAGACCCATACCTTCATCGATGATGGCGTAAAAAGAATCACGTCCGAAGGCCTCCTCCAAATACTCACCAATATGACGGGCACCGTGCATGCCTGAGACCTCTTCGTCCATGCCGAAGGCTGCAACAATGGTTCTTTGCGGTTTGTAATCATTTTGAATCATCAAGTCGAACGTTTCCATGATCGCCAGAAGGACATTCTTGCAATCAGAAGCGCCACGGCCATAGACGTACTCTCCATCAAAGTGCCCGGAGAATGGTGGGTAGGTCCAGTCCGCAAGAGTTTGTTTCTGTACGGGAACCACATCTTGATGAGCGGTTACGAGAACCGGTTGCAAATGCTTATTGGAACCTTTCCAGACAAAAACGAGACCGTATGTATTGATCTTCTTCACCTCCATTGTCTCATACACCCTAGGGAAAGTTTTCTCAAGGTAGCGATGGAATTTCTTGAACTTATGCCAGTATTCCGGGTCGCTGTCCACCAGTGGGGGTTGGTCGTAGATCTGGGTGTCAACTTGAATCATCCCTGAGAGTCTCTCTACCGAATTCAATTTGAATGTTTCGTCATTCAAAATGGACAACACTGTTGAATTGTCTCTGATGTACGAATCGGGTCTTTGAATATCCCAAGTTTTGCAGATTTGTTCTTCGTTCACGGGCCATAACAAAATCCTTAAGATGGAGAACAAGTTGGTTCCAAACACAAGTATCACAAGAGCAACCGTAGCCGCGACGGCGACTCCATAATTCCTCCGCTTCTGAGGATTGTCATCAAGGGGGAGCCCAATCATAGTGTGACTTAGAATACGAGAGGATAACGGAATCCCCGGTCTTATAAACTCACGCATGTTCTATCTGCAGGCGCATACATTGACACCGGCCCGTGCCGTGTGTTCCTGAGGCTCTTGGACTCGGCAGCACTGCCTAGTTTCGAATTTCGGGGCTGGTGGTGTTTGTATTTTATTCCGTTTTATATGTACAAGATTCTTCACGCTATGAATGCTTCTTTGGTCCTGATCACAGTCTTGACACTACGATCTTTGGGGTTGAATGTTCGGATGGAAACTGCATGCTTGGGGAGCTTTTTGGACTTACCAGCTTCTAACACAGTTCCTGGGACAGATTCGGGCAAGACCCGTGGCAAGTACTCGATGGTTAAGTTCCTGCGCTCGTCTCTGGAGAAAAGACCAGGCTCGGCTATGAGCTTTCTGATGGCTGTTTGAGCATCTTCATTAAGAACCTTACCCTTGAACTCGGAAAGCTTTTGGTGTATTTCTTGGGCCTTTGCAGCCTTCGATGCTTCAGTGTAAGCTGGATGCACTGCACCAGCAAAGTCCACAGACACCTTTGAATCGAACTCGTCAAACAATTTTAGCAATTCATCCTTTTTGCTCTCGAACTCGGCTTGTTCGATTTCTTTTCTCCTCAATGAGAGCTCCAAGTCAAAGATATTGTTGAAAGTAGCCTGCTCGCGTATGAACTTTTCGCTGGTCTCAAACTTCCGCTTCTGGTAAATAAACATTAGTCTTTCGCCCAATATGACCTTCTGTTCATCAGTATATTGGGGAGCAATCTCAGAAATAGCGCTCTTGAACTCATCAGTCATCTTCTTGGAAAACTCTGCTTCTTTCTTGGCTGCCGCCTCCAATCTGGGTTGATCCAAAGCTTCTTTTCTCGACATACTTGCCTCCTCTGCATCTGCCATCTCGCCTTCCAAAGAGATAAATCCAAATCTTCTAACTCTAGGAGAAAAGTGGGGTGTAGGCAAGGGCAACTCCTTCTTCAAAGATACACCGACAAACTTTCTCAAGGGATGGAACGGATCTAAGTAGAAGCGAACGTAGCCTGGTTCTAAAGCGAAAATTGTGAAATCCCTTCCAATTCCAACATTCTCCCCCGGATGGATCTTGGTTCCTTTCTGCCTCATGATAATTTGGCCGGGCTTAACGAAGTTGTTCTCATAAACCTTGGGTCCCAATCTTCTACCTGCAGAGTCATTTTTATTGGTTCTCGAACCTGCGGCTCTCTTGGTTGCAGTACGAATATGGATCAAAGAACCGACTGGGTTCTTGAAATAAGTTCCAAGATGGGACTTAATACCCGGCTGGAGCAGACAAGACATGAAGCGTAACGGTAATGTAATCGAGTGAGCTCCATTCATTTTTTTCAGACATACATTGTGCTGACGTTTACTCTAGTGCGCGATTTCTGACGTCGAACATTCTGAAATTTACAGCAGAGCACTGATTTTTAAAAAAAGAAATGCGCAAGCCCGGAATCGAACCGGGGGCCCAACTATGGCAAAGTTGGATTTTACCACTAAACCACTTGCGCATCGAAAGCTCCGCGACGGGGAATTGAACCCCGGTCTACCACGCGACAAGCGGTAATTCTAGCCACTAAACTATCACGGATTTCTTGAAATTTTCGCGAACCAGCTAATCTGGAACAAATATATGCAAGTCTGGAATCTTTGTACATTTATTACGTTTTCAAGGCTAATTAGAAAACATACGGTTGAGCCTGGTCGTACGGCCAGACATTTCCGAAATTATTTCCTCAAGCCACAGCTCTACTCACAGGCGATTGGCCTGATTACCGACACATGCCATGGTCTCGAAGACCTATTCACTAAATAAAAGAGATGCCGAGCCTCTTTTTGGAGGATCAGTTCCCTTAGTATGTCGAACACGTCCTAGGACACACTGCCACATCAACAATCTAAAATACTTCTCAACAGAAAATACTTTATAATTGATATTTATTTACTGGAATTTAAGCTCTTTTTCTGTTTCTTTTTTGCCTTAGTCTCCCATAATCGTCGTTTGATGTTTTTGTTTGCTATCTCTCCGGGGCTAACCTTGATAAAACTAGAGTAGTTGTCAGATGAGAATGGTTATCAGCACACAATTTTAATTTACTCTTTTGGAACGATGACATGAAGACTTCGCGAGTAAATTTGGAGTTTGACAAGTCCTAGCTGTTATTTGCAGCATACCTAAATGCATTCTTTAATGCCACCATTAAGATATAGCTTACGACAAAATGAATGGTAACCTACCAGTCTCAATGAAAAAAAATACTGTTTAAAATCCTATTAGTCTTGATTACGACTCATTCAATCGTATGTGACAACTTCCTTATATAGCTTAGGTTTGAGTGATAGATTTGAGTTTTTTGTTGGTTAAGGTTCATCCGAGCCATATGGCTTAACTATATCCCAATGACAACGACTACCTTCAGTGAAACGGCCTTTTGCCAATTCAGAAACGACCACCGAAGAGACGTAAAGCCAAATGCACACGGTAGCTGATTCTTCTATCCTCGTCAATAGCAAGTGGTGGCTGCACTGGCTGGCCTTGGGCATCGAGCTTAATCTCGGCAGAGTCGACCTGACTTTTTGGTTCGAAGTCCTCTAACTGTAATTCATGTGCATAAGTCATCAAGTGATCAATTTCCCCACGCATCTGCTCCTGCAACTCTTTATTTTTGGTCACAATAATTGCGTTGCTTTCTAAGTCCAAGCTGTACGACCTTTTAGTATAGTTGGATGAGCCGATGACAGTAATTGAAGGTAATTCTTCACCAGGGACTTTGAGCCAGATTCCTTTAGCATGATATGTCCAGCCCCCAACTGTATTGACAACTCCATTTTGCCATTCATATAGCTTGATCAACTCATCTTTTCCTCTTTTGCGCACTTCTTCGAGAAACTTTTTGGCAATCAATAGATAAGCCTCAGGAACATAATAAGAGATTCCTGCGGACTTGTAAAAGGAGTTTGCTTTTGCGGAGGCGGTTATTAATGTTCCTGGAGCAAGACCACTGAGAACTCTTTCCTGTATTTCGGGTAACATGTTGAAATAACCTGCGGTGAACCACCAGCGTGTTTCAGGAGAATCCAAAAGCGAAAAGAGGCGTAAAATGCTGGGTTTCTCTGTAGACAAATCGTTATTGGGCTGTAGTAAGGGTGTAAATTGAGATACAGCGTACACATATGTATCGCAGTTCTCGAGCTTTGGTTCGACTTCCTCTAAGTCAACAACAGAATGTTGCTTGATCAAGGGCTCTAAAAGAAACGAGGAGTCGCTGATGAACCGGTGTAGGTTAACTCCCGGCTCACACGAAGCATTGGACGTCGGCCATGTGAGCCTGAAGTTATGGAACGCACCAGAGTTAGGTGCGTGCACTAGCTGATAAGATAATGAAGCCACACCCGAGTGTATTTGGAAGTAGTAATCGGTGATGGCTTTGTCTTTGAAAATGTAGTAGCGGTCTTGACGGTCGGTGAAGTAATCTTCAGACAAGTTTGCCCCGCTGAGAATGATCTCTTCGTCAAAGCCATAGAGCTTCATGTGTTGTAACCCAAAACTTTCATTGAGGCGTTTAGGTGCCCAGTTTTTCTTGAAACCTGCCAAGTGGGGAGTATGATACATTCTGATGTTCACCCTGTGCTTACCGAACTTCTCCACGAGACCAGCAAGCAACAGGGCCAGAGATTGCAGGTGGGGTGCTTCCCTTGTGCCTCTCAACGCATCGATCAAGATGTGGACCTCTAAGTCTGTGGTTCTATCCAAAGCATCGTGCAAGCACTCCACGAGTTCGTCTTGCGTCTTACCTAAGTAAAGAGAGCTCAAGAATATCTTTTTTTGCGCTGATCCGATTTTGCTTTTAAGTGTTGAATAGAAGTCGGCAGGCAGAGTGAGGACCTCAATCGAGGAGCTGTTTATACTGAACCTGGGAGCTATGCCGTCCAACAGTTGCATTAACGCTGAAAGCCTTGGGTTCCAAAGTGCCTGGGTGTCGGCGTCCAAGGTCACGTTATTGGTTGAATACGATCTATGATCCTCGAGAATCCCATGGCGCCCAAAGAAATAGTTGTAAATGGTTCCGATCATTGGAGGCCGAGCTTGAACTATTCTTTTCGAGATTGCAACTAATACCATGAACTATAAGTGGCTAAAGTAGGAACGTAGCCACAATGAATATCTGATATGTTTCTGGTGATGGCCTCTTTGATGGATTCTCTCGAATTCTTTTTGTAAGGATGATGGGGAAGTTGTTGACGCTGTTGGTTGAACTCGCTCTGTCAAAATGAAATGTGACGGCTCGAACGCGGAGAATTTTGGTGGAAAAGAATGTTCTTGTTCTTGCTCGGACTCTTTGGGGTGTTTACTGAACGAGGTGATAAGATAAAAGACGAAAAACGTTGGACGTCATATAAGACTCACAGATATCGAGACCGCTTGTTGCAAGCCAAAATGCAATGTAAATTCCTTTAGCTAGAGGTTCTATGTCCGCATCGGGGTAGGGATGAAATCCCATCCCCGTGCTGATCATTCTATTTAAATGCCTGACTGATCGGCATTACGTCTTTTGTCTTGTGACTTGTCCCCTCAAACGAAAATATCCAAAACAGGTATAGAGAACGCGACTCTGATCGTGACAGGGTCTGCCCTCTGGCACCGGGCTATCCGCGCTTTCCCAGCCCCTCGCGCATATTAGAGCGATTTTGAAACGCTTATGGCTGTTAAGAGCCTCTTCTGCTAAACGCCAAGTCTCTATTTGCCCGTGCTCGAGTCTTATGGTCTGTTGCCAAACATGGAATCTCTTCCTGCATAGTCCCGGCCTCTGGGGGAGCCGCGGGCCCTAGCATGATGGCCTGCCGCCTGGCTCAACAGGCGTTTTTGCACCCAATTGCAAGGAGCGCTTTTGTTGTCCTGGACCCCTAATAGCGCTGGTATTCGAGATCTCTTACTTCTTGCCCCCCGCGGCCTTGACCACCATCACATCTCCGTCCTCTACTTGGTATGACTTGCCAACTCTGAGCTGCTTTCCTCTCGCCTTGAGACTGGCCTCATTCAACGGAGCCTCCTCGTCCTTTAAATCCGCCCATTTGTAGACCTGCGCCGAGATGAACGTTTTCTGGAGGTCGGTGTGGATTGCCCCCGCGGCCTCCGGTGCGGTCGAACCCTCACGTACGGTCCACTGGTGGGCCTCCTTGGGCCCGCAAGTGTAGAATGAGATCAACCGAAGAGCCTCCCGGATCAAGTCCACTGCTTTTGGCATGGCGCTGTCAAGTGATCTGCCCGAGTCTCCTGTCTGAGTCTCGCTGAGCTCCCGCTCGTGGGATGCACAGAACAAGAGCAACTTGTCTTGAGGACAGTTCTCTTCGATCCATGTCTCCACGGCATCTTTGAATTCGTTCGTGTTCAGCTTGTAGTCTTCCAATTGGACATTGAGCAAAACTACCGTGGGCTTCGCCGTGAGAAGATTGATCGAATTGATGACCTCGATCTCCTCATCGGACCAGGCCTCCGAGGCTACTTTGCGCCCCTCATACAAGACGTCCAGGAGCTTCTCCAAGGTATCGATTTCAAACTGGATTTTGCCTTTGTCCATTTGAGGCTTTTTGAGGTTTTTTCTGGCCATCTCGAGCGCTGTCTCGATGTAATCAAGGTCCTTAAGAATAAGCTCGTCAGTGACCACAGTCATATCTCTGACAGGGTCGACAGTGTTTTCGATGTGGGTTATCTCCTCGTCTCTAAAGCCTCGTACAACGTGGAATATTCCGTCCACTTGCCTGATGTCCGACAAAAACTTGTTTCCCAAGCCCTGCCCACTTGCAGCATTTCGGGTCAACCCTGCGATGTCGTATATAGTGAGGGAAGTCGGAACCTTTTTCTCCGACGCATAGAGCTTTTGGAACAAGTCTAGCTTGGGGCTTTCCACAGACACAAGGGATTTCTCAGCGTCAATGGTTGCAAATGGGTAATTGGCGGGATTTCCGAGAGTCGACTTGGTGATGGCCTGAAAAAAGGTGCTTTTCCCCACGTTTGCCAAACCTACAACTCCCAGTGACAAGTTGTTGCTCAAACGTCCCAAATACTTGGCCTGCTTGACCGCGGGTTTTTTTGCTTGCCGCCTGACCGTGGACGAGAATGCCCTTGAGAAGAACATGCTATAATTTGCTAGTTCAACTATACATTGTGTGTTTGCGAAGCGCACTGTTTTTACATGAGGCGCATCGCAAAAACCAGTAGGCGAGATCTTGGGCACCCAGAGCCGTTGGATGTGTTTCCGAGTGAGCTCATGGTGAAAAAATATATGTATTATATTTAGAACAACCTTATTTTGAGCCAAGGCTCTTGTGTCTAACTTGGCAACTGGGGTAGCCTTTCTTGACGACTCGGAAGATACCCATTAGTCGAATAGAGTCTCAATTGGTATCCTAGGAAGCAGCATGTGAGCAAGATGATTCCAAGAGCGATTTTGCTGGGCTTTTCCTTTGGGTATTCGTGCCATGGAATCTCCAGGTATTCTAGAAAGAGGTTGCATGCGAAAGCATACAACGTGGAGACAACATTTATGTAAAGGTAGGCAGATGACAAAGGGAAGCACTCATGAAACCAGTTCACGGAAGCTTGCGGGATTAGCCGGAATGTTAGAGAAACACTTCCCATGAGATGCATCAAGTCGGCTATGTCTAGGAGGAATAGTTTCGCCCGATTCTGTGAAATGCTCCATGACACATAACACCATGCAAAAAGGTAGAGCGCCATCACTATGGTACACAAGATACTCATTCGACTCTCTTTCATCACAGGCCATGCTTTTCTTGCAATTTCAAGGCTGAGGGCCAATTGGACCATGTTTATAAGTGGCGTGAACTTCAGCAAATGGATTGTAGGGTACAACCGGTAGCGATTTGAATACTGCTCCACAACCACCGGCAGATACAAATATAAGACATTCGAGACGAGATGAGACATCGACCATGAAACTGAGTATACGATGCTGTCAACTGAAAACACGCTTGCTCTTCTCTTCGAGCAGGCGATACGAAACAATTTGTACTGTGCCCACGCTAAAAGGATTTCATAGGGTAGATAAAGCAATTCGGCTATAGACATTGCCTTACTTTTATACAATACGAGACTTGGTAAAGCTTTTCAAATATCAAATGAAACTCTTAGAGGTATAAGCAGTCGGATGAAAATCGCCCGACGTAGAAGTTTCTTGTACGATCCGAAGGAACTCGACTAACTTTATGTTATTTTTCATTCAGTGCGGCTCTCGGACTTATCTGTCAAAGTTCAAGGGCACGGGAAAATTCAAGGATTGGGACTAAATTGATCATTTACACAGAAAACTGAATCAGACTCAGAAAGCTCATGATCGGATCAAATTCCCTTCCAGGAATAATCGTGTGTCTCAAAATTTTTGAAATGGCTCCATCCCGATACCCTATACTTGTAGTCGCGTCAGCGCAACCGCTTCCTCATACATCCGCGCAAGATACCCAAACATCTAGTCAGAGAACAATGGCCATTGAGGACACAGAGGGCTACTGGGATATTGTCATCTCTTCTCTTCAGGATATATGCAATGCAAACGAATCGCTCACTTTCGACAATATATTTGAGAAATATGACGATGAGGCATTGAACAACATGAGTGAGGAGCAGCTATATTCACTTAAAGAAGAGATAAAGGACCACGCCCTCAACATTGAAACAGCAAAACGCATCATCGAGACCTCCAAAGATAATCTACGGACCCTAACGGGGAGCGTGGAAAAGGCACAACTGCAGCTAAAGCACCAGCAAGAGCAAGAGCAAGAGCGGGAACAGCAGAACTCGTCTTCTAATACTCGAAATGTCCGGGGACAGGATGGCGCCAAAACAGGCGGCCGTGGAAGTGGAAAGAAGGGTAGTCAGAAAGCGGGCCGCCTCTACTGGTTATCGAAATACGACCCGGATGAATCCATAGTTGTGGGGTCCGAGGTCGCATTCAAACTCAAAAACAGACATTTCGAAGAGTGGATTCAGTGCGTGGTCACAAAGATCTCTCAAGACGGCACAAAGTATGAGATAAGAGACCCGGAGCCCGACGAAAACAATAACCCCGGTCAGACTTTCAAAGCCAGCTACAAAGAGATATTGCTTATAGCGTCGCGACTGGAGTCGTCCAATCTTAGATCCTACTCCTACGGCGCTAAGGTCCTTGCACGCTACCCAGAAACAACTACGTTTTATCCTGCTGTGGTAGTGGGTCAAAAAAAAGATGGCACTGTCAGGCTTAAGTTTGATGGCGAGGAAGAAGTGAACAAGGAGACCGAGGTTGAGAGACGATTGGTTTTGCCCTTCCCCGAGAAATAGAAGTGGCACGGATGTTGTAGCAGGTACAATAAAGGCACATTTTAATAGTTCTAGGAAGCCAATTTCTCATTGAAGAGCCGTTTTCACCTGTACAACCTGTGATGAAGGCCCCTTCAAACACAAGTATGCACGTGACCTACTGCGAAAAAATATTCGTAAGATGGATCTTGATATTACTGGAACTCTGCTCAATAAAGCAATCGGAAAACATGAGCGATATCGATATTGACGACTACTCAAGGGTATGTATACTGATTAGTAATGGGAATTGCGTTTCGCATGCGCCAGAGGCTTCAAGACATCTAAGACTATTCTTTCGAAATTAGTTAGCATTCCACGACGCTCTGAAGTCCAGTCTTGGTTTTGGAGAACGGCGCATCTTGATCCAGGATAACGAAATTCCTCTGCAATTTTTATGGTCAGTTTATTAACAATCTACTAGGATCGTTCTAGATCGCCCGACGGAAGAAATGGATCCAATTCAAGAAGAGACTATCATGCTCCACGTGAGAACAGCGAAAAAGGCAGAGGAAACGCTAGGGGACGTGACAGAGGATCTGCCAATCAGGATGACAAGAGAGGTTCTTACGAGAGAGAAAAACGCGCAGGTGAAGGGAAGGCCAGAGCCTCAGAGGAAGAGGCTCGTGAAAGAAACTATGAAAACTCGATTTTCATCAGTAACGTCTCTTTTGACACCACTTCGAGAGACATCCAGGAGCTCTTCGCCGATTACAAGTTCGTTGAGGCAGGTATTGTCTCAGCAAGAGGAAGATCCCGTGGTATGGCTACAGTCGAGTTCACAACCAAGGAGGATGCGGAAGCCGCCATTGCAAAGTTCGACAGAACAGAACTCCACGGTCGTGAGATTTTTGTGAGGCAAGACCAGCCTCCTCCTGATGCCAAGATCAGAGCCGAAAGAGCAGAAAAGAGAAGCGAGCGGGCTAAGGGCGAAACCAATGAGTCCGCCCAAGGTGTGAACCCCCAAGAGGTGTTTATCGGAAACTTGCCATACTCGACTGGGTGGCGCGAATTAAAGAATTTGTTTGGTGGCATCGGAAAGGTTGAGAGAGCCGACATCATCATGAACAAGCAAGGAAGGTCTAGAGGATTCGGTACCGTTATCTACACTAAGCCCGAGGACGCAAAAAGAGCCATTGACAAGTTCAATGGTTACGAAATTGAAGGCAGAGTTATAGAATTACGTCTCGGTAGAGGAAGTAAAGAAAATAAGCAAAACGCCTCGAGAAACACTCCTTTCACCGAGGGGGTTACCGGCAAGGGAGAAGCCTCTAGTACCATATTCGTGGACAACTTGCCATTTATTACATCCAAGCGCGACTTGTATGAGTTGTTTGAGACTGTTGGAAGCGTGAAGAATGCCGAGCTTCAGTACCATCCATCAGGTAAAACGAATGGCTGTGCAGTTGTCGAGTTTGATGGACAGAACTTGGCTGAGCTGGCTATTCAAAACTTAAACAATTACAACTACGGAGGCAGAAAGTTGATGATTTCTTTCGCCAGATTGCCTGCAGCAAGCACTGAGCCAGAGGATGATGCTATGCAAGCGGAAGACGCAGAGGAGGCTACAGAGAACGGGTCTGAATAGACGGCGTCAGAAAATAAGCTTCCTCATAAAAATTTTAAGAAGTCACGCCAGCATCTGTCCTTGATAATTGTTTAAAATAAAGGAGATAGAATCTTAGTGTTTTGAGCTGAGCAGATATGTGTCCAGGCGCATACTCTGTTGTATTTAAACGGTGTAGTTCTCGAAATCCAGATAGGTAGTGGTCCGAAGGCATGCAATTGCAACCAGACACATGGGTTTCTTGGTTTTTCTGAGTCAATTACGATAAAACGCCAGAGGGATCTAAGCCACGTCTTTCTGGCGAGACCGTAGCCACATTACTCTAATTATAACCCAAAGTACTTCTAGTGTGGGGCTGCATCCATAGCGTTCACAAACGAGCTTATTTTTAGTGTCTGGTCATGTACCGTTTCTGGGGCATATATGCTCAAGAATCGTTCCTTGGTTGAACATTGGCCGAATGCGGATGTAACCAAAACAAAAGATACGTACTGAAAACACGGCGCATCAAATCCGATCTACACCGTTTTCTTTTATCGCCAAATCCAGCCAGAACTTCATGAATAGTATCTACTGTTAAATAATACAGGAGCAGGATGAATATTTACACGCGTTATGTTTCAGGAGAGCATGACAGCCATCATTTTTCACAGGAGAACAAGGCTAGTGGCCATATCAAGCTACGACCACTATCAGGCCAATTTGACGTAACCGATGGACCCGATACCACCAAGACTTCGAGAAACTCAAGAGACCTAGAGTTTTGGAAACGTGTTTTTGCGAAAGCCACCGCCTACACTGGACACGATGATGCTCTATTTGGTGACGTTGTCACCTTGCTCTATGAGGAGGCCGGCTCGAAAAACTTGTCAAGCATTTCGGTCACGAAGTATGGGTGCAACATCTACGAGAATTTACTCTTAGACCCAAGTTCGAGGTTTTGGCCCGCATGTAACAATCTAGTTGAGGCACACCGTGCATCGCGTGCAAGAAGAGCGTTGGCCATTGTCAATTTGAAGAACTATAATAAGCTCTGGAATAATAGTGGGGGTTTAAAATTTCCTGCAAACTGGGATGAAACCAACGCAGGCTCTTTGGCAAGCTCGATGATTCAAGTGAAGGGTGCTATGCAATCGGATTTGGGAAACGCGATTCTATCGCTTGGCATTGTTCAAGAGCTGACCATGGCTTCGCTTCTAATCGACGTCGTGTACGATAATAATGTCACTGATCAAAAAATTGTCGAGGACAACAATAGATTGGTCACTCTTCTAGGAACTCAGATGGAACAGCTCTTTGACCCTTTGCTTGAGTATTCCCCTCAAACCATGGATTACGTTTATACCCCGGATTCGAATGAGAAAATATTTTTGGAAAATAACACAGAAGTGAAGCTGGTCATTGACGAGCTTTTGAATGTGCAGACTAATTATACAATGGAACTAGTCGGAATTTTACAAGACTTCATCATACCACTCCGAGTGCATGTATTGTCTGACATGTCCGACACCACATTGGGTGTTATGAAAGTGAATCTTGTTTTCCCGCCAACAATTGATGAGATCACGAGAATAAACTGCATCCTCAATAATGTTTTGAAAATAGCATCAAAGAGAGGCTGCGTCGAAGTCTTTCGTGTATTGGCCTCAATACTACCCTTTTTCTTCAAGGCTTTTGCCAGACATCAAGCCAACATATCATCATTTCATTCACGCTTCTCAAAGTTTCTCAAGCATAACCAGGATTATGTATTTGGTAAGGATCAAATCAACCGTGGTAACTATACGCCTAAGAGGTTGGAGAGTATCATCTTGGATTCCATCTTCGAGCTTCCGAAATTAAAATTGATAATACGGAGACTATACAACACAGTGCAAGCAGAGCGAATGCAATCTTTCAACTTTGAGGATTCTCTTGAAAACGAAACTGAAGAAATGGCGGCCAATTATGACACCATAATTGAGACAATCGATGCATTTGGGCTTATACAGATAGAGGGACAACCTAGCAAACGGATATTCACACCCTCAGGCAAAATTCTCACGGAGATTGCAACTAACTGGCCCGAGGAACTTCTTTACGGCTGGATGACAAGGAAAGTTCTCGCGATTTATGAGTTGATAAGTACGTCTTTAAGCTGTCTGGAAGATTCCCATGATGTATTGATCATCTTTTCTGACAGCTTAATCTTTTTGGAGGTTAGTAAGATCGGTAATGATTCTTTTAAAGTTGAGCTTCCAGATGTGCTCATGAATTCTCTCATAAATCAGAAGCCACTTCCATCATATTCGAAATTTCCCCAACTCAAAGTGAAATACTGGTGTGACATAAATCTTGTCTCATCCAAGTCTTTCGAAACATTTTCTGACCATTGTCTCAATATATCCACCTCAGGCAACAATCACTTCAGGAGGCCAGACTCAGAGGACATTCTACATTCTGTGAATTACAAAATGCTACCCGAGAACAACTCACAAGCGGTCTGCAACAAAATAATGGACCATATTTGTAAAGCTCAAGTGCTTCACAAATCCACGCCTTTTCATTTGTTCAAATTTGTGGACGCTGACCTTACTCGCTTTTATTGTGCTCATCAATTGCATAGTTATACCACAGAAGTAGCCAAGTCTAGAATCTTGCTAGTCCTCAATTTGGATTTGTTGGCCTTGGAAGAGATATTCAGAAAGAGTCCGGAGACAATGATAATTCTTTCGATATCATTTATTGATAAATCAACCTTATCAATCATCGGACACAACAGAGAGGGGAACTTCGACTTGAATCGGAGTGTTTCAGTCGAAGATATAAGCGAAGAGCTCAAAAGTATCGTTTCGACTTGCATGGATGTTACTGTTCATTCCAGTGCATTCACTGAGGTATTTATTGATGCGAATGCAAATATGCTTGCCCAATTAATGCGGCACCTTGAAGATCATGTCGTCCTTGAGAAACCATCTCTGGTCACACCTGAGAATGAATCGAAACAGTCCTTGATCTCATACCCAAACTATCCGGATGCAAGTATAGCTGATGAGAAGGCTTGCAAGACCTCTTCCGATCATCAAGGAGAATCCGATCAGCCTATTCAGAAGCCTTTGCAGGAGATCGAATCGAAACCACCATCGCGCCTTCGTCTGATGCTTCTCAAATTCAAAGGAGGTAAGGCAAAGAAAAAACAAGTGTATCTGCAGCTACCTAGTCGGAGTCAGAAAAACATTTCGACCACCGGTATTCCGAGAGGCAGGAAAAAGCACTATAATCATTTGTTCAAGCCCAACCCGGATTTGGAGGAAGCATCCACTTTAAACTCTTCTGTCATACAAGATAGTGCTTCGCTTCATGAACAAGACCATAAAATCACAACACCCCTCATGCAGAAAGCTCAAGAAAGCACCAATCAGCCAAGAGTCATATCTCAGGCAACAAACTCGTCTTCTAAGTACACAACTGGTTCTCTTGATGTGAAATCAAATTTCGAGTTCCCTGCTGCAAATAGCTTGGAGGACATACAAGAGTCGCAAGAAGTTCGGCCAACAATCGTCGAAATCGAGATGGGGTATAAGCCAGAGGATATTTGTGCATCACAAAAGATGGCTCCAACTAAAAATTCTACTCGAGCTTCGCAGCCAATGAATCACCAAGAGTCTGAAAACTGGACCAAGTTCGCCACAACTGGATCCCCAGATAGTCTGAGGGATGAGGTCAGTGCTGCGCACCTTGATATCGAACAGCATGTCCCAAAAAATGATGGCACTGATAGAGGTATTGTTGCGAGTGACAAGATGATGGCGAGACCAATTTCAGGAATCGAAGATTCCACGAATACTCAAGTTAAGGAACCCGATACTACAGAACGTGACTTTGAAAAGAGTCAAGATCAGACACCCTCTGAAGCACAAAGAAGGAGAAAGACAGAAGTCAAAGAGACTCCAACCGCACTACTCAAAAAAGAAGAAATGAGAATGCAAAAAGGGTTGAATTTGGTTGAGGAAACACCGACACCACGGGAATCATTCGAAATGAGCAGAGCTGACAATTTGAGTGAGCTTCATGACAGCGATCCTCTTCCCAGGGCGTCAAAAACATTCAAGATGTATTCCGCTTATAACCAGATCCCACCCATTATCTTCAACAGTGACGAAAGCGCGAATTGGGTAGCATTGGCAAGAGACTCGTACTCGAATTTGCAATCCGAGCTCAAGGCACTAGATTCAGACAATAATAAGGCTGATTTGGCAGCATCATTAGAGGAAAGCATGAAAGCTCTTTATGACAAAATGAATTCATCAAGCGACGATTTATCCCAGTTCGATGTTCAAACTTTCATGAAAAACAGCTTTTCCCGGGAATCATCGCAAGAAGTGCTTGAGCCAAATGAGTCCGAGTCTGATACATCTTCGAATTATGTGCGTGAGTTCAAAAAGGGTTTAGAGAGAGAATTCAGCTTGAATGATAGTGGGGAGACAGTCTCTGACGAGCACAGTGGTTCTACAGTTGAAGAGGGTGCAAACGACCGTGACCCAGAATTTCGAGCTCAAGATGCGCCCGTGAAGAAAGAAATTAAGATAATATCTGATTCCGACGCAACTGCATCATCAGAAGAATACTATTCATCTCATGATTTTGGAAACACTTTGGAGATATTGCGACTGGCTGACACGTGGAACAATGCAGTTATAACATCATCCTCCAGCGAAAAGACTTTGATGAATGATTTTGCGCCTCCTCCACAAAAGATTGACAAACAGCTTCATGATAACAATAGATGGATTCTGAAGGATCAAGGGTTCGATCTAGATTCCAACAATCTCGGATCAATCGCTTATCTCTCTGATATTCTTAACGGAAAAGTATCCATTTGATCGAAGATCCAATTACATAAAAAAATATAACGTAAATCAATTCGCTATGACTTATTATTGAGCAGCTTTGAGTAACTTCACAACAGTTTCCACAATCGCGCGTCCAACCTCCTGGGTTGAGCTCTCTCCCTTCAAGTCAGCAGTTCTGATGCCAGCGTCAATTACTTCACCAACCGCCTTCTCCAATACTTCGGCTTCCTTAAGACAGTCCAAAGACAATCTCAACATCATGGCTGCTGACAAAATTGTGGCCACAGGATTAACCTTATTGCTTGGCAAATCTGGAGCAGAGCCGTGGCAAGGCTCATACAACCCAAAAGCAGAGTTTGTGTCGGGAAGAGAAGCCAAGGAAGCAGAAGGCAAAAGTCCCAACGAACCGGGGATGACAGAAGCCTCATCGGAAATGATATCGCCAAACATGTTGGAAGTGATAACAATTCCATTCAACTTAGTTGGGTTCTGCACTAAGATCATGGCGGCGGAATCGATCAACTGGTGCTGGACATTTAATTGAGGAAACTCCTCTGACATGACTTTATCGACAGTCTTTCTCCACAAACGTGAGGAAGCCAAGACGTTGGCCTTATCCAAAGACCAGATTGGCAAAGGTGGGTTGTGCTGCAAGGCCATGAAAGCTGCCATTCTGGTGATGCGTGTAACCTCAGAAACAGAGTACTTTTCGGTGTCCCAAGCCTCGTCATTGTTAGGGCTGCTCTCTTGTTCCAGTCTCTCACCGAAATAGATACCTCCCACCAACTCACGCACCACAGTGAAATCGGTTCCCTTCACGATGTGCGACTTCAATGGGGACAATTCCAAAAGCTTTTCAGAGACAAAGTTGCATGGTCTCAAGTTGGCGTAAAGTCCCAATTCCTTTCTGATCTTCAACAAGCCCTGTTCTGGCCTGACATTGCCCGTACCCCACTTTGGACCACCCACAGCTCCAAGCAAAACAGCATGCGAGGACTTAGCAGAATCCAAAGACTTTTGTGGTAATGGCTCACCCGTGGCATCAATTGCGGCACCTCCGATTAAATGAGTTTCGAACTCGAATTTAAGTTTTTGGAAAGGGGTGTTTTCTTCGATGGCTTTGAGCACCTTCACGGCCTCTTCTACGATTTCGGAACCGACATGGTCTCCTGGAAGAAGGGTGATTTTTTTAGTGTTGGTCATTATGGATGGTAAGTTGTATGAAGCGAAAAATCAGTGGTTGGGATTCTCCGACAAATTTAAGCACTGCGTCAGTAAAGCCGTTTCCGGCCCGCTAGCGCGGGTCGCCGTCGGGCCGGCGGGACACGAACCTTCACTACAACGCGCACGTTTTACTCATTGGAGGGGACCAAAATGGAATCGTGATTTCTATCACAGCACATAAATTACTAAAACAGGAAAAAGAACCCTAATGACCACTCCATTCAATGGAATTCAAATCAATACCATCCTGAACCATTTCCCACAAGGGGGACATTTTCCTCAAAAATTCGACTCTCTCATTGATGGCGCGGATCACGTAGTCGATCTCTGCCTCAGTGGTGAATCTTCCGATACCGAATCTGATGGAGGAGTGTGCCAAGGCATCATCAGCACCCAAAGCGTGCAAAACGTAGGAGGGTTCCAAAGAGGCCGAGGTGCAGGCGGAACCGGATGATAAAGCGATGTCCTTCAATGCCATCAATAAAGATTCGCCCTCAACGTAGGCAAAAGAGATGTTCACGCACCCAGGGTATTGTTTGCTGGAGTCGGACGACACACCGTTGAGTTGTGTTTCGGGAATGGACAACAAGCCATTTTTCAACTTATCCGAGAGTTTTCTGATGTATGCCCCATCATATCTCTGTTCCGACACCATGAGCCTGGCGGCCTCACCGAAGCCCGCAACCAAGGGAGGGGCCAAAGTTCCGGATCTCAAACCTCTCTCTTGACCACCACCAGTAATGATAGGGTCCAATCTGACTCTGGGTCTTCTTCTCACGTAACAGGCGCCCACACCCTTAGGGCCGTAAATCTTGTGGGAACTGATCGACATCAAGTCGATTTTCATCTCGTTCACATCGATTGGTATTTTGCCGTAGGCTTGGGCGGCGTCTGTGTGAAAAAAGATTTTGTTGGCTCGACAGATCTCTCCGATTTCCTTCAAGGGCTGGATAACACCGATTTCATTGTTGACGGCCATGATGGAGACCAATGCAGTATCTTTTCTGATGGCAGCTTTGAGATCGTCGAGGCTAATCAAGCCCTCAGAGCTCACAGGCAAGTACGTAACTTCAAAGCCCTCGTCTTGCATGTGTCTGGCAGAGTCCAAGACGCACTTGTGCTCCGTCTGTGTAGTTATTATATGTTTCTTGGTTTTCTTGTAAAAACGGGGCACACCTTTGATTGCCATGTTGTTTGACTCCGTTGCCCCAGAGGTCAATATGATTTCCTTGGGATCGGCATTGATGACCTTGGCAATGTGTGCCCGAGCAGCTTCAACCTCTTTTTCGGTCTCCCAACCATAAGCATGTGTGGAAGAGTGAGGATTACCATAAAGCCCGGTGTAAAACTGCAACATCTTGTCCAAAACCCGGGGGTCCGTCTGGGTGGTGGCCTGAACGTCTAAATAAATTGGCTTTGTTCCAAATTTCGAGTCATCCCGAGTAGCCGAGTTCAATGTGATGGGAGAGCCTTCGGGTGGAGCGACTGTGGCTAATAGTCTCGCCTGAGAACATGCTCTTTGAAACCGAGGCAAAGCCAGTCTGGATAAGCCAAGTCTAGCGATATTTGTCAACATTTCGATAAACAAAGCGGTGGCACTAAGAAGTCGCCTCGGAGATAGCATTACCCGCGTTGGGCTTGCAAGTCGTGGGAATACCACGAAATTTTACCGATGAGGATCTATCGGAAACTGTGTATGCCCATCAGTGCGGGGGCGGGTCTGCTGGGGACGAGCCGAGCCAGTCTACAAGTGCCTGGCCAAATGGTGGAAGTTTAAATCTCTACATATCCCGATCTAGCCTTTACTTTCTGGCGGGGGTAGGCTGACTGACGACTGCGGGGATTTAGGAGTCTGAGATTTTTCGCCGTTTGACCTCACTGTGGCAGCTGCACGTCTTGCAGCAGATTATGTAATGCGGTGACGGATCGGCCCCGATAGATTCCGGTGGCAAACTTGTCCAGTAATTTCAGGAGCTTCGAGACGCAGCCTAAACAGAGGCCAATCCTTGAGGGGATTTCAAATTTGTGCTAGCTAGCTCGTAGCATCCAAGGAATATAGCACCGCCTGCACTGATCCAACAGGTGCGAGGCCCGATACCGTTCAAGAAAACGCGAGGGCCCTCTTCCGCCAACAACTGTTTCACTAGCTGAGCGATTGAGATCCTCTCCGAATTGAGCATAATTCTTGTCTTGATGACGTCAAGAGGGGTCGTGAGGGCGGCAGCGACACCGCCCGCGATAGAGCCGCAAATGGCACCTTTTAAAAGAGAGAGCTCGGTCTGGTCATACGCGGACCAGATTTTCTTGAGCTTCTCGTACAACGGAAACTGGATCATTGTGAAGGGAATTTCTCTCATGATGGTGGTGTTCCAGCCTCTGTATAGCCCGCGGAAGACGCCCTCGCCGGACTTGTTCTGTAGCAAGAACTGGAAATTGGCCCACGACGTTGCTTTATTGGAGATGCCTTTGATGCCTGCTTGGGTTCGCTGCTTCACGACCTCGGCAGGAACCCTCACCAAGCATGCCGCTATCTCTCCTCCAGAAGCACTGACCATATGGCTTGCCGTGGTGGGAAGCTTGTCTTTGGTGTACTCTTTTAGACCATCGTAGGTGATGAAGAAAAGAGACGCTGACGGAGCCAGAGCCACCAACGCAGATCCAAGCCCCTTGTAGATCCCGTGCCAGCCGCCATTGTGGAAGAAGCCGCCTTTGGCCTGAAGCCGGGTTTTCAATGTGTCAATAGGGAAGAACGCGAGGTCCGTGGATGTCCCAGCACAGGCGCCCGACTGTCTTGTTAGTAACGTGTTGATGCAGAAAGAACCTGGACTCACTTACAATGAGGGATATCAAAAACGAATTCTCCATGGCGTGCAATTCTGGATACCGAAGTCGACTGAGAGTTCTCTGTATTCCCGAATCGGTTCAATGCGGCGCGTGAATGTCGCCGAGCGAGTGGCTTCCGCGACTGCGAGACAAGCGATGCGTCCCGGCCCGAAAAGCACAGATCTTCTGAGGTGCCAGGTAGAAGAAACGCCCACTAGTCCCCTAATCACCTGGGACAGACGATGAATTTCTTTCCGGCTCTTTTCTTTCGAGCGTACTTCAAAATCACTGCATCGGGCTTTTTATTGGCAGGTAAGAGCTTGCTGACGAAAGGCAAGAAGTCATCGTAGTCCCATTCCTTGACCACCAGAAACAAGTCTTTGACCCGCGCGTGTAGATCTTCCGGAAGGAACTCCGAGTCGAGGTAGCGGAGATGACCGGCGGTGGGGCGATAAAACTTCCCTCTGAGGACATCGATGTCCAAGGGTGCACTGAACAAGGGCGGGAGGCTAGCCTTCCAGCGGAGCAAGAACTCCTTGTCGGAAGTGTCTCCCTGGAGGGTTTTCAAAACCAGTACCCCGAACCACTCCACAGAGGCCCTGGGATCGATCTCGAAGGACTCGCCGGTTTTCCCACAGAACCGGTGAACTATTGTGTTCAAGATCTCGCGGGTGTACTTAGGACTATGGGTCCTCACTAGACTGTCGGCCTGGTCCAACGAGAAGGCCGCCATCTGGTGCTGCGTTGCAATGGAAATCAACACGTAAAGAGCATCTGTAACAAACGCAGGCGCCAACACCACTGCCTTGCCCTCCACCTCACTGCCACAGATGGCATGCCAAGCCGCAAGAAACCCGGCCTTGGCGATGGGCGAATCTTGTGAAACATCGGCCACAGTCCTGGTGGCTTTGGCAAGGTCCGAATCTGATCCCGTATAGACAGGAAGGCCGTCAGTATCAACCAGGCCGTCTACCTTGGTGAGCTCATAGTGATACGAGGACAGATCGATGGCCACAAGCTGCCTGTCGAAGGTCTTTGGAGTGATGTGTGCCAAGGATGTTTCCAATTTGTTGATGGACATATCATTGAGTATGAGCTGCGTGTTGGAATGCTTCATTTGCCGGACATTGTAGGTGGACGCGTCAGTGCAGAGAACTAGTTTGTGTTGCGCCTGGACCGGGGACTTGAACTGGAGAGGCCGGTCGGATTCTGCTTTGATGTATTCAACAAGCTCCTTTGGAAGCTGCATTAGCTTGTACGAATGATCATCTGGTTTCTGAAGCCTGTTGTAGATGTTGAAAGACATGATGTGGCTCAACGCAATGAGACCGCTGCCCCAAAAGTAACGTGTTGCAGAGCGCGGGCCCATGCATAAAGATGCACTTCTTAGCAGCGACTCGGACCAGTCCTTGAAGACTTCGGGTCGCTTGAATGGCGCCGTACCGGATTTGGATAATACTAGGCCAAGCCTGGCTGACTCAAAATACCAAACCACCTGGCTCACTATTTTCATTGTTGATGCGCCTACAATAGAACTGAGACTCGGTGCTTCTCTGCCCATTCGATTACATGGCATCGTCCACAGCCCTACTCACATGACCCAATCCCAAGATTTATATTAAAATTCCAGTACATATGATTGGAGCCGAACTCCAACAGACGATCGCGGGTGGCTCACTGCTGGGACACGATGAACTTGTCGATGTCGATCTCTTCCAATTTTGCGTGGCCAGCCAAGGAGTTTGTCTTCTTGTTCTCCTCGTCCCGCAAGATTTTGTTCAACTTGCCCACAGGACTCCAGCCCTTGCTGGGGGGCGTCAACTGGAAGGGAGCCAACCACAAGTTGACTGCCTTGAAATTGTCTCCCAAAGAGACCACCTCGTGGATCAAGTCCTCGATACAAATGAAGCCCAAGTCATCGCCGAACTGATCCTCGACTGCCTGGTTATTGTCTAGTTTCACGAGTTGCTCCTCCTCTGATTTTATGCTTGCTCTCTTTTGAAACAAGTGGCGCACCGAGGCCAAGGTGGGGGTTCCCACGCGGATATAGGGCGACACGAGCTTCAAAGCCGGCTCCACAGTGGCCGTCATCTTCACAAAGACACCTGTGTTGGGCTCATTTAACCTCATGGCCTGGAGAAGATTCTCCGCGATTCGGGGAATTTGCAAAGACTTGTTCTCGTTCTCGATCCGGATCACGAACACAAGTCTGGGCGCCACCTCCTTCTTGGCTGACACCTGCTCCTTCAGCTGGTGCTTCAAGATGTTGTTCAACCGCTTTTGCTCGATGGTGCTGGCGTTGTTTCTCATGCCCAAGGTCTCTGCTCTGACAAACTTGTCATGGGGGGCCTTGGCCTGTTTTTTGGCGGCCTTTTCTTTTCTAACCCTTAGCGCATCTTGTCTCTGGATACGCTTGCTGTCAGCGTTCTTGCGTTTCCGCAAAAGGATCTCGGGGTTGGTGTTCAACACTGCCATAATGTCTGGGCTAGAGTGTGGTTGGAATTTTTTTTGCGGCTTGCGATGCGTGCGATGGGGTGGTGCCTCAGACCGACCCTCGCTTCCTGAGCATAAGCTGCCAAAACCACCCACCGCCCGGTACGCCGTTGGACCTAGTACACCACCGGTTTCCACCAAACCGACGAAATAGGATCCAAATCCACTTAGCCACGCGAGCAGATGCCGTGGAGACGCCAGCAGACGCTCTGTGTCACGTGGCACGAGTCACGTGTGTCTGTCCCGCCGCCCGCCACAATGGCCATTGCTGAGCTGCCGCAGCAGCCTTGCTAGGATCCAAGGCTTCAGGCGTTCACGTCAGGCACAGGGGCACACTGGGTGTGCTGGCGGTATACAAGCAAGCCCAGGGCGGTCCTCCAATGTACACTGTCTGCAGGACACCGACTGTTCGACCATCAACAATGCATGTTCCCTGTGCACGCCTTGGTGTAGTGGTTCAGGAGGAGGTACCAGATGCATTTGTTTGTAGGCGCACTGGGACTTTGCGGAGACGAAGATTACTTACATGGCCTGCCAGAACCGGTTGGGCTTTCAGTTGCGTGGCTCCCGTCCTGACGCAATGCACACCTACGCAGACGTCTTGCCGCGTGCACTCTTAAAACACCGCCAGTTTCTCCGACGGTAACCCATCATGCTACCGCAGAGCACTTCGTAGGAAAGCGGTGCCTCTAGATGCAAGGCTTTTGGAAGCCACACTATTGGCGGCCTTTGTCTGGCATACCTTATTTTCTAATTGTCTACATGCGTCCGCACGGCAGCACTCGCAAATCGCACCTTAGACAGAACGCGAGCTGTTCTTGCGGCCAGATCGACCTAGTTTCCTTCAATTCAATGGCTTCTGAACTGGACTCCCGTATGTGACTAAGGATCTGCGTTGTAAATCTTATTTTTAAGGTATTCGGGTGGCAGCGTGGCGGGCTTTGTTGGGCGGAATGACTCGCATTGCCCGGTTTCATTACTGTTGTCAAACCCTAGATCATGGCTAATTCGCATGCACACCATACCTCAATGGCGTATGATGAAACCAAGATTTTTTTTCTTTGAGTTCTTTCCTACCGCCCAAACATTTTCTTGAAAAAAACAAGTTATACCCGTGGCCGCTCCCTCCCTCTTTCTTTTCATATGACTATTCAATGCGAGATTCCCAAGCTTCGCTGAACCGACCTGGAGATTTGTACCGAACAGCGTCACTGAAGCAACCTTCTCAAGACCCGGAGCTCCAGCTAGACGACTACGACTTCTCCCACGATAAGCCATTCGCTAAGCCTGGCATAAATCCGGGCTACGAAGTCTTTCCTCAGCAGGCCCAGAACTTGTCTCGTTACCCGATGGCAGGTTTCAACCCTGTAGTCAAGCCGCATTCTGTCAAGGCCCTAGGTCGAATGGTAGACCCGGCCATGAGCGCAAGCAGCGTCTCAGGGTCCCCTCCATCTCTACTTGAGTCCGTGTCTGTGAGCGGAGGAAGGTTTGACTTCATTGCCCCTGAGCAATACAATCAGCATAAGAATTTGGTCCCGGTACCATTTCGAAACTTGCATCAGTCCAGTGACATCAAGGACAGCCAGCACACCCCTCAATCATCGCATGATTCGCAGGTGGATCAATCCTTTGGATTGAATTCCGCCCATTTCGAACCCATAGTCCTGCAACCTTTCGAAAAGGTCTACGACCCCAATTACGCATTTCCCAAGGGCTATATTGCCCATTCTGAGCCCCAAATAAAAAACTCGCAAAATAACTTGACTTCTATTCAAAACATGATTCCATATCATGAGCCTTTCACTGCTCCTGATCCAACATATGATACAAATCCTTCTTCGATGCCTCTTCCTGTTTCTGCTACGATGGCGAAAACAGAGCCTGCTGCAGATAGTGTGTCGCAGTCGAGAAAGAGGCGTTTTGAAGCCCACGAAGAGTCTGAGCGTCTGTTGACCTCCATTGTTGAACTGCTCTCGTCCTATCCATTGGATGATGTAGCTGAAAAATTGAAATTATTGGAGTCTTCTGACTCTGATGTCAAGAGTGATCCTGTGTATGATGCCCTTTTGGAGCTCAAGCTGGGAAAGAATGATAGACACCATCAAGCTCTAGCCTTATCATGGATTTTCAGGTCATGCGTGTCATCACAGTCGGCTGTGGTTCCAAGAAACAGATTCTATGCTAGGTATGTTCAAATGTGTGCTACTTACAACTTGAACCCACTTTTGCCAGGCCTTTTCGGCAAATTGGTACGCTCTGTATTCCCAAATTTGAAAACTCGACGTTTGGGAATGAGAGGAAAGTCAAAGTACCATTTTTGCGGCATTAAGTTGGTAGGTGAGCAGTCCTTGCCTGGCTCTCCGGTCTCGTCATATTCGTCTGCCGGTGTTGACTCTCCTCAATCCTTCAACTTTAATACCCCGACCCATACGGGTAGTCCGGTTGTTCATCGCATGCTTCAAACCCCCTTGAGCTCGGCTCAAGTCACTGACTACTTTCATGTGAATGACCTTGCATTTCTACCCAATATTTATGTCATGATAGAAGACACGTTGGCTCATGAATCTGGTGGTCCGCCTCTCAGCTTGCCATTGTTGACTTCATTTTTTTCCAAAGACTTCGAAGTGGACAGCGATTTAGCTGATACGTTGCATTCGTTGTACACCATTCATTGCTCTACGCTTTTCGACCTGATGCGTTTCTTGCATGTGAGTAAACTCTTTTCAGCAATTAATCATAGCCCTGCAATACTCACCGCCCCGATCTTCAAACTCCTTGTGAACGAAGGTCTCCTAAGCTGGGTACAAGAGTGCGACTCAATTATGTATAGTGCCATGTTGAAGATGCTAGCTCGTTTGCACTTACAAAACGTTCCGCCCGAAATCATGGCTCCATTGCGTGAAATCACAGATGGTTACTTAAACAAGCTTTCCATCTCACTCAGCAACAAATTTCCGAAGCCCTTTATTGAAATGAAACTCAAATTGGCTCACCGCTTCATTCAAATCTTGAACAGACTCTTGCGCTGTATTGACACAGGAATTGAGGCAGGCGCAATCTTTTCGGACTCTGTGAAAAGAAATGCAATGATGAACGATTGGTGCCGTATGGATCTCCATAGTATCATTCTGAGAGTCATGCCATGTGCACAAACCGATTCTGACAGCTTGATACTGATAATGGAAACCAAGGTTCCAAAACTATTGGAAGAAAACATCAGTGAGGGCAATGTATTGCTAAAGTATTCAAACTTTATTTTCGATTTGCCTCAAAGGTTTCCCAAGGTCAGCCCATGGCTCTTCTCGCTCATCATGTCTAATGTTCTCACAACCTTTATCAAAGATTTGGGCTCGATCAACTCACAAAGCTTCAGCTCTTGGTGGGTTGTAAGATGCTGGGTCGATGAGTTCATAATGTGGAGTTTTGAGCTCGGTGGCTTTTTCAGAGAAGAATATCACAGATGGTCGTACGCAAAGTCGGGCAGGGTTATTGATCAGGAGGGCTTGTCTGCCAACGGCACATTTGCCAACATTGATTTGAGTCTTAATAGCTTTGTTGACTTGTTAGATGACTTGAGTGGAGATAGGGACTGGCTTTAGGCTTCTACCCGTCGCCAAATAGATTTCATGTCAATACAGAAGCTAATGTGAATTACTCAAAGCACAAATACCGCATTATCAAAATGCGAGCTAAGTGTATTCTACACACTAGGTCTCGTGTGGCTAAGCACCTCTCATTCAATTGCCCCTCAAGCAAATAGAAGCGAGGCTCCCGGGTGACTTCAGAGGCTCGATGCAACACAAAACACATTTAAAATCCTCTGAAAAATTTAGACATCGTTGAGGGCGACGCAAACCGCTCCCTTATGGTGACCGTTGTAGTGTCTCACAGTCTCGCTGTTTGACAAGTCCCACAATCTCACGTAGTGATCAGAGCACGCTGTGACCAAGTAAGCACTGTCAGCACTGAAAGCGCAATCCCAGACCCATCTCTGATGGCCTTGGAGAGTGGTTTCTAGAGCAAAATTGTCCTCTGTGGACCATATTCTTGCTGTGTGATCCGCTGAACAAGTGGCCAAGTGCTTCATGTCTGTCAGTAACACCACTCTGGTAATGTACTTCAGATGCGACCTGAACTTCGTGGCCGGAGTCAATGAGGTGATGTCCTTTTGATTTTGCATTTTCCACACGTAGCAATTGCCTTTGTTGTTTCCTGCAACAAGCATGCTTCCGTCACTTGCGACCGACAATGAGTTGATTGGCACATCATCCTCTGGAATAAGATGGTGTGTGCATTGATTCTCGCCCAAATCCCAAATTCTGATGTTACCGTCATGATCACAACTGATCAATTCGCCCTGGTTGGGATGTATCACCACTTCGTTCACAGGACAAAAATGCTTATAGTTCCTCTGCACCGAAGGTGACCGCACATCCCAAACCTTCACAGTCCCGTCTTCCGAAGAAGATACCATCCATCTATTCTCCGCCTGAAAGGCTATCAGTGTGACATTTCCATTGTGACCCTCGAACGTCATCACTGGACTCAGGTTACCATTTGAAGCGTTTGCACTATTTCCTGCTGCGCCTGCCCCGCTGCCTGCTGCTGTGGAGCTTTGGCCGTTTCCGGCATTGCCTGTTTGCCGTATGTCATAGAGACGGACGTACAAGTTCCCGGCTGCTGCCAAAAACCTCTTGTCAGAGGTGATTTCCAACCGGTTGACTTGGGAGTCCGTGTGCTGGATGGTTTTCGAACACACGCCCGTAAGAGCATCCCAGAATCTGATGGTGTGGTCAAAGCCAGCGGATGCAAGGATGACAGACATAAGGAGGGATACTCACTGGAGTAGGCGCTGTGAAGTGAACTGCCGCTCGGGTGTGTATACATGGCTCGTAGTAGCAGCTAGGTGCGACTCACTGGTGCTAAGCACCTCGCTATGCATTGGTTAATTCAAGAACTACTTGTACGTATGTTGTTTATCTATTATAATGTTCGTGGTTATTTATGATGCCAGGCCCCTATGAGGCCAGTGGGTGGCACTATGTCCGATATGACTCGAACTACCGAACTTGATGGCGTGTCTGCAACACTATGCAAACCGCACAACTGGACCAGCCTTGTTTAGAAAGCTTTGCTGATGGCTTCCTTCTGCTCTGCCGTCAAATGGACAGGGAAGTCGACTTTGTAAGTGACGACAAGGTCGCCAAAACGACCTGGCTCTTTGGAAATTGGCATGCCCAAGTTAGGGTATCTGTTGGAGGATGTTGGTTGGACTGGCGTCAGTCTTGAGATGTTGATCTTTCTGCCGCTCAATGTGGTGACCTCTTTCTCAAATCCGAGCAATGCCTCCTTGAAAGAAACAGGCACAGTGGCAATGAGATCGTTGCCCTCTCTCTTGAAAACTGGATGTGGCTTCTCTTCTATGATGAATTGCACAGTTTGACGTGCATCACACTCCTGCTGATAGTCTCCCTCATTAGCAAAGTTGATTTTGGTTCCTGCCTTCCATCCTGGTTTGATCTTCACCTCCAAAACCTTGCTCTCTTTGGTGCCATTAGGACTCTTTCTGTTCAACTTCATCTTCTTAGTGGCACCAGTGTAGAGATCTTCCAAGGAGACTGGCAATTGCATCGTGACAGTGTCTGGCTCTGGTCTGCTGTATCTTGAGCCGCCTCCGCCGCCGCCAAAGCCTCCTGGCATGCCCCCGCCTCCGCCGAACCTGGAACCTCCTCCACCGGCACCGCCGCCGAAGGGTCCTCCTCCGAATCCGCCGAACCCGGATCCGCCATCCATGCCAAATCCTCCCATTTGGGAGAATATATTGAAAGCATCAGCCTGCGAGAACGTGTCTCCACCACCAGTGCTGAAGTTGAACCGGGGACCTCCGGCTCCACCGGGACCACCGGCTCCGCCGGCTCCGGGGAAACCTTGTTCGCCGCCGGCTGGTGCATTGCCTCTGGCAGCTTCCAATCCATAGTCATCGTAGACCTGTCTCTTGTCGCCATTGGATAAGATGTCGAATGCCTCGGAGATCTCCTTAAATTTCTCGGTATCACCGGTCGGCTTGTCCGGATGATATTTGAGAGCGGCTTTTCTGTAAGCCTTTTTGATTTCGGTTTCGCCAGCAGAAGGGCTAACGCCTAACAAATCATAAAGTTTTGTTTCTTTCACCATCTGGAGTAACTCTTACGTGAGGATAAATTTTTCGGCCCTACGCTCGTTATATTGGCTCACCATTGCTACGTTCGCGAACATCTGGTGGGTTCTCGAAGGTTCCAGGTTTGTACTGTACTTAATGCGCCTGGTGCAAAATTTAGGGTGAAGCAGCCGGCGGGTCGTCTTGAGTCAGAAACAGCGAAAGATCTCCTTAGAACTTCTATTCCGCTTTTTGTCTGGCCTGCTTCTTCAATGCTCTGGTCCTAATGCTCTTGTGCATGCTGAAATTGAGCTTGTTGACAATTCTCGAGTAGACTCCTACGGAGTTCTCAATGAAAAAGTGCATTAAAGCATGAGACCAGTAGGGCGTGCTCGTGGCAAATCTCTCTTGGGCACCGCCTCTCAATCCCACGCTGTTCAAGGTGGATCTCACGAATTGCTTTGGGTTTGGGATTGTAGCACTAGTTCTCCTGATTTTAGACATGGCAGACGTCACGAGATATGACACAACGAGCTCAACGTCGACACCCAAGGGAGCAAGCTCTCCGGCCAAAGAGGCTGACCACTGTTGCAAAAATGCCTTGGATCCGGAGTAGGTTGCCAAATAAGGAGTAGGAATCAAGCCGCCGAAGGACCCCATCGACAAAATCAAGCCTCTCACCTTCTTCTTTTCAGCAGCAACCGTCTTGACAATCACTGGAGCCACGGTTTGGGTAATTTTCAAGGTCACAAGGTTGTTTATCGTGATAATCTCAGTCAATTCCTTCGTGCTTGTTTCCAAAAATGGCACAGGAATGCTGTGTGATTGGCCCACATTATTCACGAGTATTGTCACGGGCAAGTCCAAGATTTCCTCGGAGATCCTAACATAGTTCTCTTCTCTGTCAACAGAAGCGTCGAAAGCAATGACTTTGGTGGCGACGCCGTATTTGCTTTCGATCTCGGTCGATATGGCCTCTAATTTGGACAAGGTTCTCGAAACCAAAACGATATTGAGACCTTTAGATGCTAATTGGTACGCATACTCTTTTCCGATCCCATCTGAGGCGCCTGTAACAACAGCCCACTTGCCCTTCTTGGCCCCGTACTTCTTGTAGTTTGTAGCAGGAGCAAGGAATAAATCATAGACCAAGGACCCGAGGGACAATACAGTTGTGGTGGTCTTGTACACACCAATGATGAAAGCAACATAGAGTGCTAATCGAGCTAAAGAGGAGTCCATGGCGAACTCAATGATACCACGGGACATGTTCAAAGCAATAAGAAGGAGTATACGCGAGGTGCTTTTGATTGAGTTGGCAAGGCCCTATCTGCATGCACGCCAAGCCCACGCAGAATATGCAATACAACACGACATCAGTCTGTCCCAGTGGATCTTGTCTTCCCTATAAACCACTAAATGTAAGTGAACTCGTCCAATTTTTCCGTGCAGATCTCTATGTTGAGAGAGTCTCTTGCGGAGTAGACATCGAGCAAGGACATGGAGTTGGCTATCCTCATTTTTTGACCTTGTAGTTTTGAGATTTCATCGTTGACCTTTTGAAGCTCCTTGTAATTGTTCTCAACTCTGGCAGCCGTACGTCCCTCCCCGAGCTTGAGAAGTGTGACCCATGGGTTTGTGAACGCAGGCTTAGAGGGCCTTCTTGCCTGACTAGGCTTTTCCCCCGAGTCTGAGGCTGAGGTCTCATATTTTCCTGCTGCGAGCTTCTCTCGGCTTTCTGTTCGACTGAATTTCAGGGCCGTTTTATCGCCATGCCCTGCCTCCAGGTCACGATGTATTCTTCCGTAATCTGGCGGAGTTAGAGATGATGTGCCTCCTTCCGAAGGCTTTTGATGTAGCGACCCGTTTCTTGAATCTTGACGGTAGCGCTTCTTCGAAGGCAAGCGTCCACCAGAGTCGGCTTCCCGGTATTGTGCTTCGTGTTTGCTCAGCATTAGCTCAGATTCCATGGTCTCCATCTTCTTTTCTTGAATATCCGGACTCTGGTGCTCTCGAAGTGACTGGGAGTCTGTACTGCGGCGGTACGAATCCCTCTCCGTGTCCTGCCTGTCACGGTAGCCTTGTCTGGCCGGGTGGTCATGACCTTGGCCCCTTGGTCCGTCTCTCATTTCCAGCCGGTTCGGATGACCTCTGTCGGCCCTGTGAAAGCTCCCTCCGGGGCCGCCTCGTCCGCCGTACAGTGAACTGTAGTGGTCGCCGTTTGGCCTACCACGGTAACCGCCACGCCCACGGTAACCTCCGCGTTGGGGCACGTCGAACCTATTGTCATAGAATGAGCCTCTGCTGTGGCCTCGGCCGCCACCATTGTAGTATGAGTAGTCTTCGGAAGGACTCATAAGGCTTGTTGTTAGTGTAAAAACGAGTCGCGCGAGACTACATCTAGGCGCAAACAACTACTGTATCAAGGGTGCTACTTGCATAATAAGCTGCATCTCCAGCGGCCCACCCTCGAACTGCCCGATCAATCTTTGCAGGTTTGGGAACGACCCTGAGGTCTCTAGTTCATGTGAGTGCATTTGGATTCTGACATCGAGCCCAATGAAGCACTTTGTATAGCCTGCTGCCATTCCACTTTGGGCCGTAAATACAAGTCTGCTGCATTCATCAAGGGTGTTCAAGCCCACTATTTGTCCAAAAATAGCGTGCTCTCGACCTTCCAGTGTTGCATCGGAAGTTTCACTAGAACATTATGGATATTGTCTCGAGGGACAATGCCCTTTCGCAGCTGATGGCAGTTATTTCCAATGACATGGGGAAGGTTCACCAGCTGCTTGTTTGTTGGGCCCAAGCTTATAATAATACGGGGCTGTTTGCCAACAAAACATTACACGCGCCGGAAATCCAAATATCCCCAAGGTTGGATGGTTTGTTCGGGGTGCCAAAGTCTTGGTCCAGACCAGAGTTCCGCGCCTGCGTGCATTGCTTATTACTATTCCATTTGGGGAAATAAACCAAACATTTGCTCCAGATCACCTCACATCATCTCCTCTAAGGCTGCAACAAGAACACATCTACCAATGAACACTTTTTCTTCTCAAGTCCTCTCTCTTGAAAAACTATCGCTTTTCCAAACTCTACCGCAGTCTCAAAACTCTTCCTCCATGACCCTGTTGCTCACCTCCTTAGATCTATTGGAGTCCCATCTTGGCCTAGATCATGGGTTTTTGAGCAAAGACGACCTTATAGTCGAGAAATTGATGAAGTATAAAACGGACCCGTCGCTCGACCCCACTCTGGCTCTGCTGTTTCTCAAAGCAATCACAGGCATTCTCGAGGGCGTCAAGATTTTTGATCCTATACTGGATGTAATTTATGGAAACTTCTCAGACAGCTTCGACTTCTACAAAGACAATCTCAACGTCGTGTATAAAAAGATTGAATCTGGTTCGCATATCAAGTTGGAGAGCCTCCGATCCGATCCCAACTGCACGACCTCTTCTTTGTATGACTCTGTCGCCAGTCAGAAGCTGGCTTATGACGCAGATGCGTTCGAATGTTCAGAATCAAGCTCCGAGTCTTTGTCTAGCACAGAGCAAACCGCAAAGTTTGAGCTTCACGAAATCCTCAATTCTATCAGCTCGTTCCATCAGAATATTGACACAAACCTACGAGAGTTGGACAGTAAGCTCAAAGGCATGAAAAAGCAAAACTCATGTGATCTCAAATTTGTTCAGCACCTAACGGCTCAAAGCAATTTGATGCTTGAAAAAACACACAAGATGAACGATGAAATGTCCTCTATGCTAAAAGAATTGCGTTTGCTCAAGTATTCTTCGACAGAATGCGAGTCAACACAAACAACCGATGTGGTGCCCTTCAAGGTTCCCCTAGATTCTTCTTTCTTGGACCTTATGCCACAAAGAACAGACATCAAAACCGAGTGCAGAACTCCGCTTGAACTCAAAGACAGCGCTTCCTTTCAACAAGAATTGCAATTGACTACGGAACTAAGTCTTGCGAAGCAAGAAACGAGATCAGAGAAGCATAGTGCCGAAAGGTTGTCGCAAACAAAGACACATCAGATGACTAGCGACAAGCATCCATCCGAAGCTCCCCGAAAGAATGATCACCTGTTCGCTTTACTGGCAGTGATTGTTCTTCTTCTATGTTTGCTCATTGTCGCGCTAACACCCATACAGAAATTTAAGCAAAGTATATAGTATTGTATACATTCGAATTAAAGCCGGCCGGGAACAATTGCTTTTAAGAAACTGAAGCTATCCCATGTTAACAGATCTCGAGAAGTTGTCGCAACTCTCTTCATGATCCTCTTGGAAATATGGATGGATGAGCGCTCTTTTTGCGCTAATTCTATTGCTTGGGTCGTATGCCAACATTTGCTCTAAGAGGTTAATTCCGTCGCTGTCCAAAGTGGGAACATGTGTTGCTAGGTTGCTTTTCTCCCATTGGGGCCATGTGAGCTTATAGTCCGGCAAGTATGTAACATCCGGCCAGGTTTCCTCATTCGGGGTGCCGAGAACCCTGAAGATGCGGAATATTTCATCGATTTCGGAATCTCCTGGAAACAAAGGCTTTCTGTTACACATTTCGGCGAAAATACACCCGACTGACCACATATCAACACCGGTCGAATATTGCTTGCCACCCAAAAGGATTTCGGGGGATCTATACCATAGGGTCACCACTTCGTGTGTATATGCTCTTAATGGCACACCGAAAGCACGAGCCAATCCAAAATCAGCCAACTTCAAGTTTCCTTCCTTGTCAATCAAAAGATTCTGCGGCTTTAAGTCGCGATGCAAGACTCTGTGTGAGTGGCAATACTTGATACCTTTCACAAGCTGATGCATAGATCGTTTGACCATGGATGGCTCCAACCGCACTCCTTGAGGTATCGACTCCATGTATTTCTTCAAATCCAAGTCCAAAAACTCGAACACAAGGTAGAGCTTGTGTGAGTCAGAATGGATGATATCATATAAGCGTACAATGTTGTCGTCTCTCATCTCCTTTAAAAGAGAAATCTCTCGAATGGCTGTGGAGGGAACACCTTCATCCTCGGATTCCAATCTGATCTTCTTAAGTGCAACCACTCGGTTATTATACCTGGTATCTAAAGCCTTGTAAACAACACCATAAGTCCCTAATTGTTAGTTTCGTTGAGCGTGAGTAGAAAAGAAAACTTCTAACACGTGTGCAATCCGGTAGTCTGGACTCTCCAGATGTAACACAATAACATCGTCATTAGTTCCACGTACCCTCGCCTATTTTTTCTTGCCGGTGGAAGTCAGAAAGTTCCACCATGACGTTGTTTTTTTTTTTGATTTGGAGTTGAAACAGCGCCTCTAGCTATCCGCGTCCGATATTATTGAACTGTTGTAATGTATACAAATGATTTAAGTGGATTCGCGTTTCTGCTTTTGTTAGGGTGCATGTATGATAGCGCCTTTCGTAGACGAAATATAGCATGGAAACTGAAACCTGTTTCCACCCCCTCGACACCTCTTTTAAACGACTTTTCAAATAATTCTCAGGATTTGTATTTTTTGAGCCCGTCTTCGTGTTTGATTAACGCGGGCAAGCACTCATTTTTAAGACATTAAAATATTTCGTCCTAAACCAACCCATGCGACTGACCTCAGCGCGGAAACACATGACTACATTAGATTCTCAACGTTTTGATTTTAAATTCATTTCTCATATAAGCAATTCATCAGCTTGGTTGCCCGCAAGTTCTGATACATGCTATTTTTCGGCAGGCGTGCCACCTGCCATGCAACTTCCCTCGTTTCCTGAGCACGCCACTATTTCTCTTCCCCATTCACTGTTTAAGATCTGCTTTCCAGTAATTCTTCGTTCAGGAATGGGGTCCAAAATCGAATAAATCACATTGCGACATCTTGCGCGTTTTAGCGACTCAATAGGCTCGTAACCTGTTGCATCTTTTCTTTGGATTAGATATTCTTCGAAGAATTCGTCTTTTTTGGGATTAGCCAACTTCCAAAGCTGTCTTCCTGTTCTCATAGCCATATAAATAACACCACAAGACCATATATCAACACATCTAGGATCGAATTGGTCTTGGGTGAACTCTTCTGGTGCAATGTACGGGCTCGAGCCACAGATACCATCACTAAAGTGTATGTCATCCTCCCAAGCCATTTTGAAGCATTCCCCGTTACCAAAGTCCGTGATCTTCAATATGCCCGCTTGTGTGAGAAGAAGATTTTCTGGCTTGAGATCTCGGTGGGCCACGCCCATGTCATGCATGTAGTTTACTCCTCGTATAAGTTGTTTGAAGAAACAGTCCGCTTCAGCATACTCCAACTTCCCAGCCGCAATGATCAAAGTATAGAGGTCACCGCCTGAGCAGAACTCCATAACTTCACAATAGTCACCTTTCGCATCTTTGAGAAGATCGAGAGTGTCGATGATATTCGTATGCTTCAAAGAGGATGATATGCAGAATTCAGAAGTAAGCCTTCTGGAATACTTCTTTTCTGATTCGGATGGTCTCCGTTTGAACTCTTTCACGGCGTATAAAACTTCATCTTGAACCAAAGGAGACTTTTTGTGCGAGATTCTCACCACTCCGAACGAACCTCTCCCAATGACTTCTTGACATCTGCCGTATTTTTCAACAAACGATCTACAGTCTTGGCTGGGACTCAATTCCTCTTCTTGTGCGTGATATGGTGAAGTGTTGTTCTTCACCTGGCTGACCAACCCGGCAAAAAGGGTGGGTGGCTTTTCGGACTCATCTTTCTTTGGCTGAAGTATATTGGGGACCGCAGACTTTGCCTCATCCCTCAACTTCTTGGCTCCTAGCAAGTCTTTCAACATATTACTCAACTTTTCCTGGCGTTTGGCGGCCCTCAAGTTGTGCTCATGGCTGCCGTCCTCGAACATCTTGAACCTGGGTTTTTGAACCACATTCGGGGCGTGGTTGTTGGTGATTCCTGGCAAATGGGTGCTTGACACCGATGGAGAGATCGCCTGAGGAGACGCATGACCAGGTGCCCTTTTTTCGGATGATGAGCGAGAGGCGCCGCTACCCTTGAGTTTAGCCGACGCAGCCGCTGGCGCAGCCTTTCGAGAGTACCCATTCAAGGATGACAGTCTCGATACAGAGGGAGATCTTCCGTCTGCAGATACTGCCACTGCATTTGGAGCGGGAAAGTTGGAAAGGTCCATTGACGCCATCGATTGAGAAGGCGAGACGGTCGTGTTCACCAAGTTGGGAGACGCCGTGGCTGACCTTCTATTCGGTAATGGAGAGAGCACGTCATCTTCTTGGTGGGATCCATTCTCTAGGCCCGCAGGATGACTTGGGGCGGGCAGCTTTGATTTCACTGCATTGTTTGAGCGCAGGGGCGGCCTGTCTGAGTCCAGGTCAGCGTGGGCATTTTTGGCCAACGAGTCCAAAGATACATTATTCAGCAGCGACTTTGACTCATTTGGTATTGCAGAAAGATTTGTGGACGAGACACCGAAGATTCTTCCAATTTTCGACAAGGTTTTCTTCTGCTTGTTTTCACCCATAGAGTAGAATTGAATTGAAAGAGCTGACAAAAATCCACGAAGGAACCGACTTGAGGATTAAACTCCTGAAGTGAAGACGCAAATGAACACACAGGGAGTGTCTCCGCAAAATAGGTGGAATACCTCTTGATATCTCTGGGTCAGAAATGAGTTGTACAGAAAATGTGAGCGATTGCTGGCTGACAAATTTTAGCAGGGTTTTTTTTTCTCGTTTTTTCTGTTCTTAAATGAGAACTTTGTATGGCGAGATTGTTGCGCACAGACGGCAGAGCCTGCGATGAATGAGACTAAAATTATTCCCTCAGTGCAACTCAAGAAATGCGCACGGTGCAGTGCCCAACTCTGAAACAGACATCGACCTTGTTGAGTGCCTGTTTCACCCGAGCCCAATGAGACATGTTCGTGACAGACCTCTGGCAAGTATGGCCTGATTACTCCAGTGTAAGAGCCGCAACGGCTTACTTTGCTCCAGTGGGATGGTGTGATGGGGTGCCGTATATGTTGCACCTGCCAGTCGCGCTTATAATGACGAATTCATGCTCAGCTGTCCAGCATAGGCTACCATTGTATGATCAAAGCTTGGTAAATGACACGGGTGTCTTACAAACCGCTGTTTTTAAACTTTTATTTCATTTAAGAATTCATGCAACCGACTCCAATCAGGACTCTTATTCAGCGTTCTCCGCCAAAATGAATTCTTTGAATTCATTATATGCCTTGTCCAAGTCGTCATTGACGATGATCTTGTCATGAGCTCCTGTCTGTGCATACTCCATCTCTGCTGAAGCTGCTGCAATTCTCTTGGCAATGGAATCCTCAGTTTCGGTTCCTCTACCCACCAATCTGTCTTTCAATGAGTCGATAGATGGGGGACTCAAAAACAAGAATCTGGCATCGATATTGCATTTTTTGACCGACTTGACTCCTTGCATATCAATGTCCAAAATACAGATCTTGTTGTCCTTAGAAACATCGTCGACGGACTTGATTGACGTGCCGTAGTAGTTTCCAGAAAATTGAGCCCATTCGATGAACTTCTCCTCGTCTATCAATTTCTTAAACTCGTCCACGGTCGAGAAGTGGTAATCCTTACCATTGACCTCACCTTCTCTAGGTTGTCTGGTTGTGTTCGACACAGAGAAGCCGAATTTATCGGGATACTCTGCAAAAAGCTTTTTCAAAAGCGTGGATTTGCCTGTTCCTGAGGGTCCTGATATAACAACTGGCCTGATCATGATATTACCTTGTTGGAGGTGATGTAGCTAGTATTTTTTTTTCATGCTCTGTTTTTTTTTTTCTCGTTTATTTTTCACTCTTCGCGTTGCAGTTTAGCCACGCCTCGTGTTCGGTTGCACTCTTGCAATTCGGTGAAATGGCTCAAATCGTGGTCTTTCTAAATTCGTCTTATATGGCACCCCTCCGTTCGTCAACGTCAAGAATACGAAATCTTGTGACTCTGGACTCATTTTTTCACTTTATTTGAAATAGTGCTTACTCTCGTAGATAGCCCAGTCACTTCTTAGTGAGATTGTTTTTTCCCATTTTCAGAGACCATACTAGCTGAAAGGTCAGATTGTACTGCTTAAAACTTACTTTACTATCCTCTGAGTTCCATTCTTTTATAAATTTAGCTGAAACTGCTTTTTCGATTTTTAACAGCATGTTAGAGCTTCGAGTTGTGTGCGCATTTAACGTGACTTTTGAAAGAATGGAAACTTACTCTCAGCTTTTGCTAAAAGTGAAATGGTCAGAAGTATACCTGAGGTGATCTTGGAAATCATGCCCCACGAAGCTGCCATAACACCTCCATGTAAAGGATTGAGAGGGACCAAAGATATTTATCAAAATAGAATCACTGGTGTTTCCGAACATTTTCGGGCTACGCGGTTGATTTGCCATCTTCTTTTCCAGGTAGTGCATGCCGACTAATCGAAGATCGAGAACCGTAGAAAAAACCACACTTGATCCTCTCACACAAACTTCTAAGTATCATGGATCATGTCAAACAGGCCCTCATGAGCATGTATTCGCCCACGGTGGGGCAGAATGATAAAAAGCAAAGCACAGAGTTTTTGGAAAAGTTCCAAAAGTCCCCAGAGGCTTGGGAGATTTCTCATCAATTACTATCCGATGGTCTGATCCCGTTGGAGTTCCGTATGTTTGCATCCCAGACTTTGAGATCAAAGGCGACGTACGACCTACTGCAGCTACCTGAAGATGCACTTCCGGCCCTTAAAGATTCCATGTTGGGCCTTCTCGACGTGTATGCTTCAAAAGATCGTCTCATCCGAACTCAAATCTCATTGGCTTTATGCCAGTTGGCATTGCAATATATGCTGTGGGGGAATGCTATGAATGAGATAACGTCTCGTTTATCTGCACCTGATTTGGTGCCTGCGCTTTTGGAATTTCTTAAGAGTCTACCCGAGGAGTTGACTGAGTCTAACAAAACCCCTCTAACTGATGACGAGTTCAACGCACGAACCAGCGAATTGATCACAGACAATGTTCCCAACGTGCTACTGCTTCTAAAAACTTTGGTTGACCAAGGAAACCCAAACACCCTGTTAATATTGGACTGCTTGAATAGCTGGATCAAAGAGTGTCAGATAGAGGATATTTTGAGAATTGATTCTCTTGCTTCGCTCATTTTTGAATCATTGGTGCGTGAAGACACATTCGAGAAAGCCACCGAGTGTGTTTGCTCTGTCATCAGTGAGACAAAAGACATCGATAACTATCAATTGATAGATGCTTTATACCAGAAGTTGTTGCAAGTTCACGAGTTCTATGCCCGCGACCCAGAAAAGCTAGGAGACCAGGACACATTCGACGGTCTAGCAAGAATATATGTTGGGGCTGGTGAAGCTTGGCATGTCTTGATCGCCAAGAATCCGGCTCATTTCAAACCACTAGTCGAAATCTTACTCCAATGCTGCAAATATGAAGAAGATTTAGATGTCGTTAAGTACACATTTTACTTCTGGTATCAGCTCAAACAAATGTTGACACTTCCAAAGTTCGAGGAATCCAGGGCCGAGTTCTCCTCTATCTATACGGAGTTGATTCAAGTCATCATTAAACATCTTCGCTACCCATTAGGGGACGATGACAGCAATCTTTTCGATGGAGACAAAGAACAAGAAGACAAATTCAAAGACTTCCGTTATGAAATGGGAGATGTTTTGAAAGATTGCTGTGTCGTTGTCGGCCCACAAAAGTCATTGAGCATCCCATTCCAGGATATTCAAGTTCTTTTGAATCAACCAAACCCGCAATGGCAGCTATTGGAAGCACCTTTGTTTAGCATGCGTGTGATGGCAAAAGAAGTGTCTAATAAGGAGAGGAAAATCTTACCTTTGATCATGCAACTACTCGTGCAATTACCCGAGCATCCCAAAATTCGTTACGCCACTACGTTAGTACTTGGAAGGTACACGGAGTGGACAGCACAAAACCCAGAGTTCTTAGAGGCTCAGTTAAACTACATTACCAAGGGATTCGAGCTGTCTCAGGCCGCTGATAAGGATGTGATCAGCGCCACATCACAATCGCTCATGTATTTTTGCCAGGACTGCGGATCAATCATATCCAAATACTTCGAGCAGCTTCTCTTACTTTACGAAAGAGTGAGAAGCTCCGTTGATGTGGAAGACACATATGACTTGGTCGATGGGTTGAGCCATGTCATTAATAAGATCGACAGAAACCAGCAGTATGCAGCCGCTGAGACATTCCTTGGGCCCACATTACATGAAATTAATGCATTCATTACCACCGACCAGCCAGGGGGCGATGACTCTATCAGTCACTTGTGTGGCCTCCTTGAGGTTCTTGTGATCTTTGCAAAAGTATCTCGTTGTGACGACTATGAGGTGTCAATTTTCCCCATAGCAAACTTGTTTATGGAAAAAATCTGGCCACTTGTTACTCAAGTGGTCACAAAAGCTGGAAACATACTAAAAGTGAGTGAACACTGCTGCAAAATCGTGAAATTTGCAGTGAGCAATTGTACTTCGTTCCTCTCGCCAATTCTTCGGGAGGTGACGGAATTCCTTCGCCAAGGTTTTCAAAGCACCTTCTTCGGTTGCTACCTTTGGGTCACAGGAGTGGTCATCAAGTGCAGTGAAGAGTTCAACTCACGGAGCGAACAAGAGGCAATTTTTGCGGTTGCCATGTTGCAAACCGACACCTTATTACAGTTGTTCAAACGCTTGCAGGACACCGAAATCCAGGAAATTCCTGATGTCGTTGAGGATTACTTCTGTATGGCCAGCGACCTTCTTATGTTCTATCCTGAACAGGTGATAAATAATGACGCTTTGGTTGGGTCAATTTTCGAAACAGGCTTGGTGGCTCTCAGGGCCAGTCGGGGATACGACGCCTTTATCTCTTGCATTCACTACTTCATCGACTTCATCTCATGGGGATCTCAATATCCCCCGGTCTCATTTTATGAGGGAGACTTTGAAGCTCTAAAAAACAGGGTCAAAAGTTTTATGGCGCAGGACAACAAGGTTGACCGATTGATGAAAGTTGTTTTGGATGGACTCATTTTCAATTTCTACAATGACGTCGATGTCAATGATTTATTGATCAAGATCTTGACAGTGGTGCCTCCACCCGAAAACATAATCCAATCCCTCAGGTACGCCGTGTCGTGCCTTCCGAACGTGAGTGAAAAAGAAATTGAGAAGCTCATTTCTGCTATTTCAGTTGCTCTTCCGAATAAAGATATTCGAAGAATCAGAATCTCGATCCGAGACTTTGTGAGTTGGTACACTCGGAAAAACGTGAATTCTAGGGCGGCGTTCCTGCAAGGACCCTAAATTCACGTCGTCTATACCGAGAACTGGCCGCGATCACATGTGCATAGACAAGGTAACTAGTAAATGCTCCGAAAAAAGACAGCCTCAAACAATAATAGAAAAACTGGTTGCAAGAAACCATTCAGGTATTCCGGTTCCAAAAATGGCGTGCCGCTTCTCCTTCGGGATTCTTTGAGCACGCCAGCGGCTGCTGCTCTAGCTGCACGCAACAAAAACAAAAACAAGAACTCGCATCACTGCCACCCACAAATAAAATATCCTGGAGGTGAAAAAAATTGTACAGTAGCGTCTCTGAGCATGGGAGAAGGCGCAGGATGGCAGACAAGCAGATTTTTGTTCGCGCGACACGCACCTAGCCCACTCAGCATTGTTGTGAAAACAAGTGAACTGCACAAAATATGAGGCGTGTGGGAGGAATTACTGCTTCTGGCCGCGCGCTTGCCGGAAAAAGGCCAGGCGCTATCCAGAAAGGCGAACCCGCGATACTCGATATCTACCAGGGAAAGGTGAGATGAGATCTGCAGAGATCTGCGGCGTATATAAGGAGAGCAGTTTCCGCCGCTCCTTTACTTTTTCTCATCACACTCACACTCGTTAACAATGCAATTCTCTACTGTCGCCATCATCGCCGCTGCTTCTGCTGTCGTCTCTGCTTCTGCCAACGCCACTGTCACTGACGTTGCCTCCACTTTGGTGACCATCACCTCTTGTGGCCCAGAAGTCACCGACTGCCCAGCCACCGCTGCCAACATCTCTACCTACGAGGGTGCCGCCAACAAGCAATACGCTGCTGGTGCCGCTGCCTTGGTTGCTGGTGCTTTGTTGGCTTTGTAAGTTGACACCGGTTTGTTACAATTGCATCGGGTCTTCACTTCTTGGTTTAATAATTAATGCGAATAAATAATTTGGATATTTCTGTTTACTGTAGTGTACAACCTCAGCTCGCGCGGATGCCAAAACTAGTACTGAATTCGGCGGGGTGCTCAGAGTAGCATTGAATATGCTGCTTCACGAGAAGTGCGTGTATATATAAGCCTCTTTAGGGTGATACCTTAGTTGGTGTCGTTAAATCCGTCGATGTATTGATAAAATTCTCTATGCTGATAGCATCTCGTAGCTACCGTTGCTGTCGCTCGTCTTCCTGGTTTTCATGAAGTCGAGCCTTTTGTAGTACTTGACTCTGGAACGCAAACTGTTGCGCTTGATGGCATTGAATTCTGCCAAACTTGAGGTCTTTAAAGAGAAGCCAAGTTCCGTCGTCTCTCCCTCAGTGCTGATGCTGTCCACAGTTTCCTTAACTCTTGGTGGTTTCCATCTTTTTAACATTAAAGAATTGAGGACGACTGTTACCGAGCTGCATGCCATAGCAGCCGCTGCCGTGACTGGCGAAAGCATCAAGTTAAACTTGAGAAAGCAGCCCGTTGCAAAGGGTAGCATGAACATATTGTAAACGGTGGCACCCAAGAAGTTCCATTTGATTTTACCGAAACTGGCTTGTGAAACCTGGAGTGCAGTGATGACACCGTACAAATCATTAGCCTTGCCCTGCGACCCCATCAACACGATCTCTGCAGATTCCATGGCAATGTCAGTTCCGCTGCTTATGGCCATGCCAATGTCGGCTTGGGCGAGTGCTGGCGCGTCGTTAATGCCATCACCAACAAACGCAATGGATGCATTATTCTTACCTCCGAATCTGTTTCTGATTTGTTCCACCACTTTGTCTTTCTCGACTGGCGTCACTTCGCTGAATATGTTTCCCTCTGGAATTCCTAGTTCTTTCCCAATTTTGTGAGCCACCTTGCTGTTATCGCCTGTAACCATTCCAACCTGGTAGAGCTCAACATCCTGAAGATACTTGACTGTGGCTTTCGAGCACTTCTTGATAGCATCAGATAGCTCCAAGTAGCCGCAATACTTACCGTTGATCACGACGTGCGAAACACTAGCGAAGGAGTCCGCAAGATCTGTTTTCTGGACTCTGGATAGCGTATCACGGGCCTCGTGAAAGTCACGCACCACATACTTCAGGTTTCCCACGGCGACGTCATAGGTCTCAGCGCCCATTTTGATGACTCCTCTCACACCGAGACCGCCTAGGACTTCAAAATTTGTTAAAGTGGTATCAAAAGCATCTTCGTTGAATTGCATGCCCAAGATCTTGCGGGAATACCTTGTGATAGCCTTGCCTGTGGGATGCTCGGAGCTGACCTCGATCGAACCAACTAGTGTCCACCAAGTCTTCTCATCTATTTTGGATTCTTCTTGTATCTGCCGATGTCTGACGATTCCCAAGTCGCCTTGAGTTAGGGTACCAGTTTTGTCAAAAAGAACAATGTTGATGGAGTTTGCTTTTTCCAAAACATCACCCCCTTTGATTAATGCACCGTAAGTAGCACCCACGCCAGTACCCACCATCACGGCGGTGGGGGCCGCCAAACCTAAAGCACAGGGACAAGCAACGACTATGACAGAAATCGCAAGTTTAAGGCACATGAAGTATTTACCATTCTCTTCTTTCAAAAACATGTTTGGTAAACTGGTTGAGAAATATTTCAGACAGAGCAACCAAAACAACAAAGTACCCAATGACAAAGACAAAACAAATATCACGAAGCGTGCGGCAATATAATCAGCATATCTTTGAACCGGAGCCTTATTGACCTGTGAGTCCTTCACAACATTAATTATTTGATGTAATTGTGAATTCCTGCCTGCTCCACTCACCTCTATGTGGATAAGAAAGGGTCCATTGATAGAACCACCGATGACAGAGTCACCAACTTTCTTGAAAACTGGAAGTGACTCACCTGTGATAATGGATTCATCGATTTCTGTGCTTCCCTGGATGATTTGGCCGTCAGCTGGAATTTTTGCACCAGCAGACACAACCGCAACGTCACCCTTCTGAATGAGATCTATAGGAATAACTCGGGTTGATAAATCTGAAGCCACTCCCTTATCTTCTTCTTTCAGGGTCTCGAAGTCATGTGGCTCCGTTATAATTTCGCAAGTGGTAGGAGTTAAAGAGATTAGTTTGGAGAGGGCCGACAGTGTGGCGCCTTTGGCTTTGTTTTCTATCCATTTGCCAAAGGACACAAATGTGATAAGCATGGCAATGGTGTCAAACAAGACGTTAGGTGGGCCTTTGGACTGGCCTGACCATACACTTAAGAAGATTGAAAAGACAGAAAAGATGTATGATACCAGTGTTGAGATGCACACCAAGACATCCATGTTGGCATTTCTTCCTTTGTTTTTCAAGAAAGCCCCAAATTTCTTAAAAAATATGGAGCCAAGAAACACCAATATGAGAGTGGACATGATAAGCTGGAGTAAAGATACCGCATATAGGCCCCTGAATATTGTGAGATGTCTCCAGAAATCCGAGTCGTCCACAATAGAAAGAATGATAATCGGGAGGCCAAGTAGGAGGGATGCAAAGAAGTTAGAGCGCCAGTAGTGAATATCCTTTTCTTTTGAAAGAAGCTTCATCTGCGAGTTTAATGATTGATCGATGGCATTGAGCACATTGAACTCAATTCTTTCGTCCAAAGAATTGAGAGTGTCCACTATTTGACGTATCCCGACAAGCTGAGGATTCACAGATATCCTGAGTTCGTCTGAGAGTTTCTCAGCTTCTCCTTCAACGCCGCTTTGTGAGACATCGTCAGCATCAATTTCCCCCTTCCAAATGGTCTGGAAGCTGTCAATCCCGGGCAAGCCATGCAACAGAGCCTCAATATTGAAGCGCAAGGTTTGCAAATCAGTATGTTCGTCCACGCCAGCTATTTGAAGAATCAACTCCTCTGTCTCAGACATATTACCTGAACCCTCACCCTTACACGTGGATGAGACATGCTTCGCGTCAAATCCGCAATCCTCGATGCAATTTGTGATCGATTCCATTGCAACTTTGGGGGAATGCGACACGACGGCGCTGTTTGTCAATAGTGAGACATTGGCTTTAAGAACACCCGGAATGTTCTCCAAGGCTTCGGTGAGTGTCGCGGAGCAGGCGCCACACGTCATGCCATCGACTTCGAAAGTAGAATCGGTCATGGGAGAAGCAGCATCGGGCGAAGTCGACTCTAGAACCGCGTCGAAACCACAGTCCTCGATGGTCGATAGCAAGAGTTCGGCAGGCACCGATTGCCGGTGTGTGATTTTTGCGCTGTTTGTCAAAAGCGACACCGAGGCCGTTTCAACGCCTTCTATGTTTTCAAGGGCCTCAGTAATGCTCGAAGAGCAAGCCCCACATGTCATCCCGGAGATGCCGATGGTCGATGACTGCACGCGCAGAACTCCCGAGGAGACATGGATTAAAGACGCATCAAACCCACAGTCTTCGATGACCTGGATGAGCGTACTGGGATCAAGAGAATCATCCATCAGAACCTTTGCTTCGTTTGTTAGTAGCGACACTGCTGCATTTCGAACCCCCGATACTGATTCAAGTGCCTCGGTGATGGAGCCGGAGCATGCAGCACATGTCATTCCGTCTATGGATATCGAAGCCTCCCTCATGTTGTAGCAGGTTTCCGGGTCTTCACTGTTCTCAAGGCTTAAAAGCGGGTTCCGTAAATTTCCTCGCTTTTGAAGAAGAGTAGCGTGAGATGGAATTGATTACGATTTTCCTGCACGACCGTGCAGGATGTTCATATGTCCGAGACCGGTGTGATTTATTGTGCTACTGTACACACTTTTGGAAAATAAGTTCCAAGGCCTTGTCTCTTGCGCCATTGATGATGCATTCAGAAACGCCACTCACGGAGTCGGAGATGTCTTGCGTGTGGTGCCTATCCCTGCAGCAAAAAATAAAAGCTCTCCCCACACCCGATCTCATGCGCACGCCACCGGCGTTGCCTGGCATCCTAGTGATGCAGTCCCCAATGCCATAGTAAGTAGTACATGTGAGCATGGATTCAAGCACATTGTGGTTGCAACTTTGGTAAACCTGATGTTTCTTCACAGCACCTCTTTCTCCAGAGTACTTTTAGGCCCTTCTTTCTCCTTCTTATGCTTCGGTGCCAGCCCATGGTATTTATGCAGTAGCTGCTTCCATGCTTCCTTAACATTCAATTTCTTTCCTCTGGCGTCTTTATAGTCGATTGCCACTTTGGGGCTGTAGTTCTTGAGGGGATCAATAGGGCCATCGTACTGTCTGTACTTTCCGCCGTGGTGCATTTTCTGTGCGAGGCCCTTCAAAACCAATCTCTCATTCAACTCCCTCTCGAAGACTTTGTCTTGCTCGTCCTTTTGCATCCTCTTATACTCGGTGTTCGAACCAAGCTCTTCTCGTAGCAACCTTTCCTCTATCTTGATCGATATTTTAGTTAACTCTGCTTGCTTCTTGCGTTCCCGCAGCTTCCTCTGTTCCTCTAGTTCTTTCTGCGAATTATCCAGTTGGTTTTGCCTGATATACTTCAACGTAGACAGAATGCTTCCAAATTGTGCATTCCCAGGCTTTGTCGTCATGTCAGACCTATCCTCATCATTAATATCCTTTTCTGGGGCAGCGTCTGCAGCGTGTGCAGACGGTAGCAGAGTTTCGTCAGCGACAGGAGGTGCTTGCTCGGGAGTTGATTTTGGCACATTCAATGGCTTCTCTGCGCCAACCAGTCCCTGCCCTTCTGAATTCGTGTTGATATTATCGAGAAAGTCCTTTGTATCGTCAAACACTAAACCCATCTCGCTTTCATCGAAGAGGTCATACCGCTTGTGCAGTTTTATGTCATTAGCAATCTCCTCTGCAGTCATAAGGCTTCTTGCCGAGCGCTTCTTGGCCCTGCTATTCGCCAAAGCCTGTTCAAGCTCCGATCCAAAATCGCCACTATCATCGAAAACTGCAGTCACCATTGTTTCGCCTTGTATTGTCGGACACTCTTTATCTCTTTTAGAAGACTTGCTTTTCTGCTTCTTCATCTTCTTGAATTTCAAGCCTGTTTTCGGCGCCGATTTAGCCTCCGATAGGAAACCAGGATGTGTCGTGGATTTTTCGAAATCATTCGCTTTCATACCCTCCCCTGTGACATTGATGACGGATCCTGTAACTGTGACGGATTCTGCAGGGAGAGGTGACGATTCTTCCTCTTCTTCAGTGTTGAGGTCTTTGCCAAAGCGATACTCGTCTGCCCGAGCCTTCTCCTTTTTATTGTGAATTAGTTTCTTCTCTTTTTGTAGAGTTTCGTTCAGCAACAAATCGTCCTTGTCTTCAAAAATACTCTCGTCTTCGAGGTGTAAAGTCTCTCCATCATTCAAGGATGCGAGTTCTTTAGCAGTGTGGTTCACAACATACAGAGCATCCAGCGACGTTGAGGCTCTGAGATTGAGGGTTTCGTTCTGTGAATCCACCTGATTGTTTTTGGGATTGAGATTATCGAGCCAGGAATCCATGTCTACGTCATCGTAGGTTATGAGTTGTTTTCCCGCCAGAGATGCATTCTTGACAGTATTGTCACTTGTCGTGGAATGTGAGTTGAGGCCTGGAGTCTTCAAATTCTCATGGCTCGGAGTTAATTGCTCTGTCTTGGTTTCTGTTTTCGTATCCTGTTGGTTATTGTAGTTGGAACCAAAAGCAGCATTCGCCTTTTCTGAAGGTAATGCGGGTTGCGATGGCAAGGCAATCAAGGGGAGTCCAAGTTGCGCCCGTAGCTTGTTCGTTTCTGCAATACTGAGTTCAATCAGCTCGACCATATCTGGCCCTCGTGGAATCTATGAAGTTATATGTCTACTACAAATTGATGATCTTGCGGTACGCGCTTCATCTGTGGACTGCAGAATGCGAGCCATAGATGCGTTCTGTTTGTTTTTCTTTTGAGAGAACACAAAGATTCCGAAAGCATTAGGACCAGGCCCTATTAATGATTCTGAGCTTGGCTTTTGAAAACTCCAGAGGCACCACAGCAAAGACCTCGGCCCAGTTTTCCATCGCTGGCGACAAGATAGCATATGCGGCAGACTGTGGGGTCATTGTCGGTACTTTCGAGAGAGATGGAACCATCCGTGACAATAATCTCTACGTGGCCAATCACTCCACCGATAGCTCTTCCACGCTGAATAGCTTCCTGCCCCCAGATGTTGGGCTGGAGACGGCCCGAGACTGCTTCGGTTACCCATTGAATTCCACAATCACATATGGCAGTTCAGGCAGGGAGTCCGATATACTTCATTCCGATCACATGGACTCATTCAATAGTCAAGGAACGTCCAAGCTCAAGGAGAAAGTGCGCGTGATCACTTGCTTGACTTTGTCACCAAATTGCCGACTATTGGCAGTGGGAGAGTCCGGGTATCAACCAAGAGTGTTGCTTTATTCTCTAGCTCCGGATTCGTCTAAACGGCCTTTTGCTATCATTTACGAGCATAGTTTTGGCGTGAAGCATCTAAAATTTTCTCCCGACCTGAAGCTTTTATGCTCTCTAGGGGATATCACGGACGGCTTTCTCTGCGTCTGGCGTTTCACTACGTCCGTAGTGATTTTGAAAGCAAGCAACAAATGTTCATCTAAGGTGAACAATGTGGCATGGCACCAAGTGGACTCGAATACTTCATTTATTATCACTTCAGGCTTACGTTTCCTCAAATGTTGGCAACTCACGTCGAGTAGCTCCATGTCTCCGTCCAAAACGGAAATTCTTAAAGGCCGAAATGTTGTTTTGGGCGAATATTTGTACAGCGACTTCAAAACTTGCATTCCATTCGACGAGGGAAAAATATTGGTTTGTGACGAGCTGAGGCTATTCATGTTCTCTCTAATAAATGATCTTCGGCTACTTCTACTTTATGAGACGCTGGGAGACTTGAATGGAGTGGTGTTCGATCATGCCTCCTCAAACATATGCTATTTTGACAAGAACATGCATATGAAACATATGCATATTGATGAACTGGATGACCAAAGAAGGCCTCTCAACTTCAGCTCGTCAACAAGTGAATGTGGTACGCTTAGTCTCAATTCATTTGAGGAGGCGGTGAAAGGTGTCTCGGGCCTAAAATTGGTACCAAGTCTTGATCAAGGATCTGTTATAGCCGCAGAATTCTCAGATGTCGGCTCTGTTGTTGCCTTGACTACAACTGGAAATATTTTGTGTTTTGATCAAGGACGGAGCGTACCTCGTATTATGACATCACCGGCTGCTCCATCCATCGCAGGAGCAAGATGCTCTGCTGATGGGAAATTTATAGTCTTTTCCACATCAGGAAGCGTTCAAGTGATGGACGGCCTATGTGCTGAGATTCTTGTCGATTTCGACCTTCCCCTACGCGAATCTGCTTCAAACGAGTTACGGACAGCCGAGAAGCATGGCGAGGAGTTATTTTTGGGTGATAATCTAGGGCTGCTATTTGTGGTCAGGAAATCGCAAAACTCATATGAAACTGATCTAGCTGTGAGAGCTCACACATCAGCCATCACTGAAATTTCGTACTTTGAAGCTTTTGGCTATTCGCTCCTATGCACAGCTTCTAAAAGTCGAATGATTCAAGTCTTTTGGAAAAATGATCAAACGTGGGAGTTGCTCCAGACCCTACCGACTCATTCGGTGAGCGTGTTCAATTTGAGGTTTGGTTTTCCCTACATCTATTTTTGCTCTGCGGACAGAACTTTGACGATTCATGAAGTTTGTCTCTCCGAAGATGCTGATCTGACAGCAAGAGTTGAAATTCTTGAAAAAAAGACTCTTTCATTCAAGAGCACCCCAACAGCATTTGAGATATCGGACAATGAGATGTTTATTTTCACCAGGGACAGAAGTTTGCATGTATATGGAACTGAAAACCTCAATCACAAACAGTCTGTCAAATTGTTCAGCGACAAGATGAACGACGCTGTATGCATCGAAAGATTTCTCCTTCTTCCAGACAATGTGATTGCCGCTTATTGTTCCGATAAGTCCCTAAGGTTGTACAACTTAACATCACTCAAGCAGTTGGCTAGTGTCTGGGGTCATTCTGAGCCCGTGGTTGCGTTATTTCAAAAGGAGGACAAGATATTCACTCTAGGTAGAGATGGGTGTCTATTCGAATGGAAGATCACCAGAGGAATACCAGCAATGAAACACAGCATTCCTGCGAGTCCGGGGTATACCAGTGCACTGGCTGACGAAGTCTCACCAATGAGTTTCAAGGTCGCGAGGAAAATACTACCCCCCAAGGCGATTAACCTGACGAATACTTCGCCGACTCGAAGAAGAATCGATTTTTCCGATGAATTGCTTGCACCCGAACCAGAGTCCCCTACACCGCGCTTAACAAGTGCAACACTCAAACGGATAGAGGCAAGACAAAGAGCTATCGCCAGCCAGGAATTGAGCGGGCAGAGTAATACAAAAGAGAATCTCAATGAAAGTCGGAGAAGATCCCCATCGCTGAGCAGGTCGCCAATTGCTGTCCAGCGGAGAGAATTCTCTCCCAGCAGAAGTCAAAGTAACTCACCACTGCCTAAAAAGGTTGGGCCCTCTTTTGATTCACAGAGAATCGCACAAGTCAAAAGAAGTGTCACAAACACTCTATCTCCCCCAAAATCCTCGAATGATGCGGCGGAAAGGTCGTTGACTTATATTAACATGATTAAGTCGTTTGCGCAAAAAAACATGATCGATGATGAAAGTAAGGAGAGAATTAAACAGGAATTGCGAGAGTTAATGGCTATTTTGAATGACTCCGTAGATCAGGAGAAAAAATTGTTGGAGGAATACAGCGAGAAATTGCTTATTATGATTAGAGAAAAACTTTGCAATGACACGGCAAATAAGTAATGGGAAACAAAATATTCATAGAATATTGAGCCGAAAAACCAGCCCGCTTTGCCAACATCATCAGACGTCTTCTAGATCCAGGTACTCGGACTCAATCTCGGAATAATCCAGAATCTCTTCCTCTAGATCCTCATTATCGTCAAAAACATCGTCATCATCATTCTCCACGCCTTCCGCGTCGCTATCATTCCCAGAATTCGTTTGCTGCTCATTTGACGGAGAGCCTTCTTGATTTGTTTCATTCGTTTTCTCATCAACATCTTCATCATCAGATACTTCAATCTCATCGTATTTGACAATAATCGCGCCTCTATCAGCTTCAGCTGGACCATCCCCGTATATCTTGAAATCTATTAATTTCGATGCGCAACGAGGGCAAGACTCCGCCGTTTCGTTTCCGTTTTCTATTGCACTGAAGCGGGTGACTATGCAAACATAACAAAAAATATGACCACAGTTGGTGATGCACGGATTTGTGATCTGCGTTCCCGCAGCCTTAAGCTGATTACGTTGGACGAAGTCTGTGCAGATTGCACATTGGGATATGGGGAGGTTTGAGAATTGGTTCTTTGCTGGAGAAGCGCCAGCCTTGGAGCTTTCCTTAGTTTTAACTAAAGAGCTCGCCACTTTTTTCCACTTCCTCAAATTGAGTAAAGGAAGGATGAACACCAAGAATTCGGTCATGACGTTCCAGACCAACTGACGATTTTGAAACTCAAAATTGACTTTTGCGCCGTTGAATTTGAGTAGGTCTGCAACTATAGGGGTCACAGCAATACCAAATAACCGATGTATCATGCTTGGAAAACGGCCATTGAGTATAAAAAGTATTGTGTTGAGAAGATTCAATATCTTGTATGAATTCTCCACCATCTTGATCACGCGTGATTTATACTGAATGACGAACTTTGATACTTTTTCACCTAAAAAATGCCTTAAGTTGGAACTCGATTCATCGAGACTATAGAGGTAAGATTGTCCTCTTTGGATTATAAATTCGCCAACAATCGTAGCCAAAAGAAGATATCGCGTTTTCTTGCCAATCAATTTACCTGATGCAGAGTCAGAAAGCTTCAAATTTTGAAGCTTGTCGCCGTAGGAGGACCCGGTCTTCAAAGTAGTGATCTTGAAAATGATAAGCTTAAGCACAAGCGACCATAGTTCTGGGTTCAGGTTGTAAGACCACGACTTGTTAGAAAGAAGCAGGAACGAGTCAGAGAGTTGTTGTTTCAACAAGGAAAGTAACTCATTATCTAGGATATGGGAATCCAATTGCGATACCCTTGGGGATGGATATGATATTATAGGTTTGGGCATTGGTGATGAATTTACAACCTTGAATTCAAGTGTTACTCCGCATTTTCGCTTCGAAGCCGCGGTTCACTGCTATCTATGCACTCCTCATGGAATGCCTTCACCAAGCGTTTAGCTAAATCTTTCACAAGGACCGAAGAATCCACCTTAAGGATTTTCAGCAAAGAGTCCTTCACATGTTTCTGGAGACGTTTGTCATCTAGAATTCGGTTTCTGGAGGGTGAGCCCAATATGTGGTGGAGTAATCTGAGCAAAGTCAACCTTGCTGCGGGACTTTTGCTGTATAAATCTAGCTTGACCAAGATGTTTTCCACCACCTTTTGCCGGGTCATGAGAGAAACAACGTCTTGATTGATGCTGAAAAGACGAAGATAGTTTTCAAGAACCGCCTCTAAATTAGAAACTTTGGTCATCATAAATCCGCTCACGAGACAATCTTTTGCTATGGGTGACTCGAGAAGTCTTAAACCGCTATCCTGAGAATTCCAATGTAGGATAGAATCCATTGCATTGAAATGCCAATAGGGATCGATGAGCAAATTGAAATACACTGTTATAACATCGTGCTTGAGAAGAAGTTGCCTCACAGATGAATCACAGTACACTAGCTCGCATAAAATTGGAAGGACAAATTGGCGGAATGGTAGACTGATTTTGGATAGATCTCTGAGTAGAGGAATCGCTCCCAACTTTGCGATCTCAGTTTCCCGTGATCTATTAAGGTAGCAGCAATTATATAAGGAAGGACAAACGATGTTCACGACTTCCTTGTATTGTGAGTTGGAAGGGGTGTATTGTCGTAATAATGTGACGTAAAACTCTAGGATATCCGCAGAGCCCAATGGCCGTAATACCTCAGAAACACAACTAACAGATCTAAAAAATTTTAGCAAAGTTAGTTGACGTTCGAAGTTGAGGGCAGGATAAACTTTGATTAGGAGCTTGAATAAATCTGGGTTCGAAATATTAATTCTCACCCTCACCTCTGATTGACCGAAGAATTTAATGACCTCTAGAATTTTGTCAATATTTAGCTGTAAAAAGTCTTCGGGTATGGTGTTTTCTCTTGAGTGTTCATATTTTGTCAAGCGGTTGAGAAGAACGACAAACCAGAATATGACACCGTACTTGGAGAGAATACGACACATATCAGATTTGAAGCGTGTGAGATCTTTAGCAAGTATTTCATGAATACAGTGTATCGCCACTAGGGGGAAATCGGGCGTCGTCTCGAAATCTTCCTCAAGGAAGCGGGACAAGATTCTTAATCCGCCCGATGAAACAAACATGAGGAGGGCCTTTTCGGACTTTTTTAGGATTTTGACGAATTTGACCACCTGTAAGCGAACGTTCAAGCTAAAAGAGAGTTTTGAAAACCCGATGATCATGGGTATTCCTCCAAGAAGGGAGAAATTTTCAATTTGTGCTATGCTGTTATCGAAGATGCTGTTTAAAATGCCCAAAACATGAAACCACAATTTGTGCTCATCCAAGAGGTCTGGGGCATTTTCCAAGAGCTCCATCAAAGTGAGAACACCATGATCTCGGATGAGGATATCATGTGAGATTGGGTGCTTCTCTACTAAGTACAAGATCTTTCCGCTTAGTTTCACAAGCGACTTTATTAAGTCTTCAGAGCCCTGGTGGGTCTTGGAAACTTTGGAAGTCAACTTGGAGAGCAAATATTCCATTTTAGTCTGCACTTCCAACTCATTTGTGTCGAAGTTATTGATGTCAAGCTCGAGAAATGGGTCTTGATTGTCAATTTCGACAGCTTGTGATTCATTAGGAGTTTTCTGCAAGACCAGGCTAATTTTTGAGGTGTTGAAAGGTAGCGAAATCTCCAGAAACAGCCCATCGTCAACATTGGAACTGGTTTCGGTAAATTTCTGAAGTAATTCTACCCGAGAGTAGAGCGGCATCTCAACATCTTTTGTAGAGTTGTTGATACTCGAAGATATCATTATGCTCGTGTTTTCGACTTGGTCCCGGCTAAAAGAACAATTCGGTTCATCTTGCGAACCTGTAGAAACATATTTGAGGTTGTCGATTTGCTTGGACGTGTACGCTTCGAATTTCAACTCATGTGGATCTTCCTTAGTTTTCTTCGACAGCGGAATCAAAGCACAGTCATCAATACGAGATGAATCAGTATCCTGACTGATCCATCGATGGCGGAGCAAATGAGAAGCACTTGTTCGAAGGTTTTGCTGCTTCTGAAAGCATTCAAGGAGAAAATCTTTCGCTATAGGGGAAAAACCAACCGGGATGGGAGGGTGCTCATCTGTTCCAATTGCATGAAGTGCAGCCATAGGGTTTAGTTCGTGATAGGGGGGATGGGTCGTGAAGAGCTCGATAATCGTGGCACCCAACGACCAGATGTCAGACGCAGTACAGATACCATCACCACCCAAGACCGACTCCGGAGCCATCCAGTTAGGGGTCCCGACAATGGTGTTGTGCAGATTAGCGACCTTAGTTGCAACGCCAAAATCGGCCAATTTCACACCACCCGCATCATCGATCAACACATTCGCGGCTTTGACATCTCTGTGGACCACACCTTGCTCGTGAAGATATTCGAGGCCGCGTAATATGGGCCTTACATAAGACGTTATCTGGGCCTCGGCAAATCCGTGGCCAAGCCGCTTGTAAATTTGACGTAGGGAACCACTGCCGCAATATTCGAGAAAAACGTTCAAGGAATCCAGAGTCTTGACGAAGCCGTGGTATTTGACGATATTCGGGTGTTTCAAAATCTTGAGCAAATCAATCTCACCCATTAACGCACTGATGTCATAATCCTTATCAAGATTGATTTGCTTGATGGCAATCACGGACCTGGTTTTGATGTTCATGCCTCTGTACACATCTGCAAATGCACCACGGCCGATCTTCTCGTAGATCTTGAAGTCGCTCAAAGCATTGAAGGACCTTGTGCCGGGATGCTTTTCGACACGTTGTGCTGGCGTGAGAGAAACCTTGACCGAGGGATTCCGTCTATGGCGAGCCACCTGCTTCTTGCTCTTATCCAGAGAGCCGCTGGAACTGGGCCTGTCTGAGTCGTCATCGGGCCCGGCCCCGGGGGCGGTCACCAGACCCGCCGCAGAGGCCACGTCGGAAACGGGGGTGGCCTTGCGGGGAAAAGCATCGATCTCCACGTGAGACACCAGCATCTGGATTCTCTTGAGAAATGGCGACGACGAGGACCTCAGCGAGGCCCTGGAGTCGGGCGGGGTGCCGTCGGGCACCGCGGAGGAGCCGGCAACTTGGCTGAATCTCGAGAACGAGAGGTCCAAGTCCTCGGAGGTGTGGGGCTTGAACGCGTTCATGGAGTCTAGCTCGTCGTCCGTCTCCTTATACTTCATGAGGAGCTGCGCCCTGAGGGCCGATCGAGACATGGGGGTGGACATAGTGTGACTGTTCCAGACAAAGCACGTCCATCAGAATGTATTTCGTTCTATTGACTCACGCGGTAGACCAGACCCTCCGCCTCTAGTATGTGCTTGGGTTGCGGATGGGTGCGCAAACGCATCCGGCTTGGACAGGTCGCGACGGCCCGAATGTGCGGCAGGCTGCGAAATGGAGCACTTTCGAAAACGGCTTTACGAAGGAGCAGCCACTCGGGTGAGCAACTTTCCGGGCGCCTTGTTGCTGCCGAATAAAATGCCCCACGTCTGGGGGATTTTGCTGAAGCCGTCGGTGCTGGCCAAGTCCACGACCGAATACGTCGAGTGGTTGTACTTGATCTTCCCCTCATCGATCCACTGCAAGAGCTCTTGGATGGCCGCGCCAAACTTGGGCTGGTAGTCCAACACAATGAACCCTTGCACGCGGAGCCGGTTGGTGATGATCTGCGGCCACATGCCGATCTTGCTCTGCTTGAAGTCGTTGTAGCCGGCAATGGCCCCGCATGCCACCACTCGGCCGAAAGGCTTGGTCAAGGCGAGCATGACGTCGAGAACCATACCCCCTACGCAATCGAAGAACACGTCGCAGAACTTGTCGTCGCCCAAGGCCTTCTTCATGTCCTGAATAAAAGTCTTGCTGTTGTGGTCGACACAGTGGTCCGCGCCCAACTGCTCCACATACCGACACTTCTGGGCGCTTCCCGAAATCCCAATCACCTTCTTGCACCCGATGACGTGCTTGGCAATCTGGATGCACATGGACCCGGTGGCACCCAGGGCGGCGGAAATCACCACCACGTCCGACTTTTGGAGCTTGGCCACGTCCAAGAGCCCGAAGTATGCTGTCAAGCCGGTCATGCCTAGCACATCGAGATAGATGGGAAGAGGGTGTTTGGTGTCAATGACTTTACTGTCGACGTTGGAGTCGTTCAAGATGACGTACTCCGACCACTTGACGGTGCCGTTGACAATGTCCCCGACTTTATACTTGGGGCTCTTCAGCGCAATCACCTGACCCAAGCCCGACGATCTCATGACATCGCCCTTGGCCACTGGCGCCACATACATGCGGTCGGCCTGGATTCCCTTCTGAATCCATGCCCTTTGCGAAGGATCGTTCGAGAGATATATGGTCTTGACCAATAACTCGCCTTCCTTTAACTCTCTCAATGGGCGGGTGACGAGCTTGAAGGTTGCTCCGGAATCGTGTTCATCGAAGTTCACGTCCTTGGACGGCGGGTTGTTCAATATAAAGCACTTGGTAGTCTGGGGAACGGTGGGCATTTCGAGGGCAGACGTAGTATGCTGGCAAAAATCCACGGGTGGATCTGCTGGGTGCGCTCTTGGTTCCCCACATTTGATTCCGGGACCGCGGCTTCTCGCTAGAGGGGTTCAGAAATGACAGAACAGTTCGGAAAAAACAGAGGAAGTAGTGAAACAGTTCGGAAAAAACAGAAGGGTTCAGAATAAATCTGGCTATTGAACAAATATACAACGCTGGAATCTGCAGCGTTTATCTATGAATCTCGACCTCACAGGTGCTACTTCTCGTCGCGAGCTATGGCTTCCCTGTTCCAACTCAAAAAATTGACGTCTCCCGCTCTTCTAGGCTTGATGGTGTTGACAATCAATAACGAGATACCCAAAAGAATGCACACAGCTCCGCTGGCAATCCACGAGTACCCGAGAAAATAGTTCTTGCCGCCCAATGCAGATCTCTGCGACAAGAAGATGAACTTTTTCCCGTCGAAGGGCAACACTGGAAAGTGCAAGCCGATAGACGTTTCGTAGATGCCCAGCTCAATCGCGTCGTTGTCGTTACGCAAAGCCAACTTGTAGAAATCAGGCAAGGCTGAAGTAAACATCCAGTTCTGGAACTCCTCCCAGGACAGAATGTCCGGAACGTTGGTCGAGTTGTACCCATCTGGGAACTTCTTGGCCCAGTTAGGGGGTGGAACAATGTCCCGGTAATCGTACTTTGTCTTCTTGAACCGGTTCTTATTGGTTGACCAAGCTATACCAGAGTTGGTCATCTTGTAGTCGGAGCTGCTTCCGTTCACCGCCTGAAGCGTAGATGAAAAGGTGTCATTGAAAAGCGAGTTTGCAATTAAACCACATGGGTAGATTCGCTTGCCGTTGGAATCGACAGAAAGCGGCTCGCAGTTGAGCCCCACGGTGTCTTTAATCAAGCTCACAGATGCTGCCGTTCCCTTCAACTGGTCTTCGGAAAAAGATTTGACGTATCTTCTGTGGTTCTGGTGAAACTTCTTCAATCGGTAGAAAAAATAGAGTGGTCCCTTGATCTTCTCCGGAATGTGAAATTGGATCTGGCAGACGTTCTTCTCATCGTCATCGGCTTGGCTCTCGTCTCTGCTCAATTTCCACTGGGGAGTCCGCAACCCGGCGCTACTCTTGATATTATACTTGTAATATTGCTCGGGGATGGCCTGCCAGTATTGACTGGAGGCCTCTTTCTCACATTGGGTATATTCGATTGTGAGATCTTCTATTCTGTGAGAGGCGAGCCACATTGCCACTCCGATAGGGATCAACACAATCCCCAAAACGAAGAGAATGGGGATAACTGTCTTTGCTGTGAACACAGGATTGACCGCCTTGAGCCGCTGCTGGGAAAAGTCGTTTTCTGGTGGTCTCCGGCTCTTAGGGGGTTTTTCCGGTACCTCCGAATCCGAGTCTGAATCTGCCTCAGATCCACTGATCTGCTGAGAGATATTCATTGAAGCTTCGGCCCCATCCTCAAAGGGAGAGTCATGGTCTCTTTGACTCTCGGTCACACTCGATCTTTCGTCTCGGAACGCCATGTTATTTGGCAGGGGAGAAACGGTTCTAGCGAGAAGCTGTACACGATGTTTCTACAGTCCGTGAATTCTTTATTGGGTCACGTGCGAACATCGGATCGGAGCCGTCTCGCGGCACCTTCCCGAGAGGCCTCATTTTCGGCCCACACCGTATTGTTCTTATATAGAATTGTTCTATGACATGGCCTCACACTCTCAGGATTTGAATCCTGCTCGGTGATGAGAGAAGAGACAGGTTATTGAGTCCGCGTAACATGTCCGTAACCTCGTCGTCACGAAATTTAGCTTTTTTAGATAACCGCGCCTGAACGCGAACCGAGTCTGGAAAAGAGAGTATTTGTGCCGACGGCATTTCGAAAGTAAGGTCCATTTTTAGGGTTTTCTTAAACGAGTAGAATTTGACGTCAAAGCGAAGAAAACTCAAATCTGAAGAGTCTATCTCCAAAGGATATTTCAAAGACAATTTGTAGATTTCTCTATCCATGACGAGTAGCTTCGACCATTTTCGTCTGAAATCTCGCAATGTCCGATAAATGTCCAGGAACGGAGTGCTTTCTGCGTAGTACTGACAGTACTTGTCCATTAGAACCTCGTTATGAAGCACTGGCTCTTGAGAACTGCGGGGATGGAACAAAAGGCCAGCCGGCGAGTCCGTTTTCGAAATGTCGATTGCAATGCTCATTTTCGAGTTGAACTCGAACTCGTAAACGTTTTCACTTGAATTCCTCAAAAACCTCAACCCAGCGCAGACCTGTAAGACTTTGGAGGTGATCTGAAGCTCCTCTATCTCATTATGATCAAAATGTCTTGTCTTGTTCAAGCTTTCCTGTGCGAGGAGAATTTCTGAATCAATTTTATGTATCGTGTCTGTAACCTGCTTGGTTTGAAGGCGGATAGACTCAATCGACTTCTGCTTATCCGTAATGAGGTTTCTATGCTCGGAAAGCTTGATGTTGAGTTCAATCATCCGGGATTTGATTGACTTGATATGATCTGAATCCAAATTTTCGAAATTCTTCTTAATATCTTTGAATCTGAGTATATCACTTCTGAGAGCTTGAAGTTGATACCGACATTCCTTTTTATTCTCGCTAAGGATTTCGAGGTTTTGTAGAAGATTCTTTTTGTCTTCCTCAAGAATATGAATATTGGTCCGAAGAACTTCCACAATATTAGTGAACAACTTGATTCTCCACTCGTACCATACTTGCTTGGCCTGTTGTCGTGTATACTCCCTCATCATGTGGAATCGTGACTTCATGGACATTTTCTCATAGAATGTTGCTTTGAGATATTTTCGAAATAGATCTGGATTATCTTGCAGTGTCTTTACCTTCAATTCATTGAAAAGATTCTTTCCTTGCTGTATTTTCGCAGATAGTTCTTTACAGCTTAGTTCGTACACCTCCAAAAGAGGAATCTGAACATTTGCTCTGTAGTAGTCTGCATTGACAAAGTCCACGCTACTTTTGGAAAGAGCCAGTCTATACTGGCTAGAGAAGTCAGTGGCAATCTCCAAATCGTCATAGAACTTAATTCCGATCTCCTGTAAAAACTCCGTTAGAGATAACAACGGGAGATTTTCATCGTCGCTTTCACTCTTATCTTCTTGCCATAGCTGCATTGAATCCGACGCAAGAGGTATAGTGAGAGTCTCAACTTTAGTCACATAAGACTGGTGCCGTTTACCTGGACTCAGTTCGAATGCTGGCCCAAGAGTCCGTTTCACTGAGTGGCTCATTTCGGGACTTTTGTCAAAGCTTTTGACAACTTGTGTTGAGGTATCAGAAAGATGCACTTGCTGACTCAAGTCAACAGGCTCATCATCATGGCTGGATCTCTGAGGCCGTTCCGGGCTGGGAATGGCATGCGGCTTCTCAGGAACCCAGCTGCTGTCTTGGGATTGCAGTGACCCTGGTTCTGGGGTATGGTGATCATTAGATTCATTAATGGAATCATCGTCTTTGTTGCTTCCCGACTCAGCTGTGTTAGCGCGAGAGTTAGCGGGGGATTCCTTAAAGTCCGGAACTTGAGGAATTGTGTCGGTATTGTCTTGATGTGCAACGGTGCCGACGTCCTGTTCAATGTCCGAATTTGGAGATTCTATCGCCGTATTGGTCTCCACGGCTGTGTCATGTCCCAGGTGTTCGAGGGAGGGCAAATGGGCTATGGGTTGTGTGAGCTCCATGGGCACGTCTTCATCATTTGCTTCAGGTTCAAGAGGCGGGGGAGATGCTCTTATAGTACCAATAAGTGGTTTTTGGGTCGAGATGGATTCGGGCACCCCGGGGTCACGTGTGCTGGCCTGATTAGAGTGAATTGTAAATTCCATGGTTTGCTCCTCGTCATCTAGCAGGTTCGTGGGGTTTTCATTTGCCAACGGGGATCTGGAGAGAGAGGAGGCCTGCTGCAATGCGTGGGGTGCAACATCTTGTAGTGCTCGCAGATGCATGGAGGCGGGCTGTATCTGGGAGGTGAGCTCCATATCTGCCTCATCGTCTGAATCCACATGCTTTGGGGTGTCGCTATCGGAGCCACTTGGGATCCAGGCCTCGTGTGGTTCATTCACCGAGGTAGGGTCAATCTGAGCAGGCAGTAGCGGTTCGTGCAGTTGCGCACTCTCGGATTGGGCTGGTTTGGGCGAGCCACCAGTATCAAAGGAAGCAGACGATGGTATCTCCGAGTGTGTAGCGACTTGCACGATGGCAAGGCTTTTGGAATCAGCAGAGCCGCTGGGGAGGCCCGGAGAAAGGGCCGCATTGTCCGTGGCAGGCTTAATGAAGTCGGTGAGCTCCATTGTCTTCTCTTCTTCCACCAGATCAGGGACCGGGAGAGGGGGATTGGCCGATGTAGCGTCGTTTGCCGAATCGGAAAAATTAGTGGGGGCAGAGGCGCCAGGTGGAAGCGCCTCAGAATGAGCATCCGGGTCGGAACTGGCAGCCGCTGGCAAATGAGCAGTCTCGGGGACAATGTCCGCAAAGGACAGAGAGAGAGCATGTAGCATGATGTCAGCATCTTCCTCAAGGCCCAGGAGGTTAGTGTCGTCGTCGGAGCTCAGAAGAGGCTCGGCAGCATGGTCGTCATAGGCGTCGTCGGAGGAGTCGTGGACGGCGGGAACAAAGTCGAATTTATGTAGTTTCACTTTCTCGGCAAACGAAACCCTTCGGTTGACCGCTGGGTGGGAGGAGTCGGGGCCGTTCTGAGAAGAGAGCATCGAGACTGGCACGGTCGCGTTTTCCCGGATTTTGAGGATGCTCTTGCGCGGGCCCTGGATGATCTCCGTGAGGTTCAAGTCCCTGGAGACCACGGGGCCCTTGCCTTGCTCCGGGTCCCCGCTGCCCGTGGTGTCCGGGCTTGTGGGGCGTGTCATGGACTCTTTGTAGTTCTGGGTATGTTGGTTTGTTATGATGCCGCGCTTAGATAAACACAGTACAAAGCGCGCGGCAGGCCATCGTGGAGAAGACGTGCTGCGTCGCACTGGACTGGTATACGAGGTATAAGTTGAGAGATCATGGCAGCAAGCCCAAGAGGCAGAGCACACGGGATTGTTTAGTAGGCACATGTCGCCAGTTGTGTCTTTCGACAAAATGTCCTTTTTGTCAAATCGTCCTCTTCCCTCTGGCCCTTGTCTCCAGTGAATAGCTTATTTCGCAACTGGACTTGAAAGCGCGTCCACACTGGGTTTCGTTTCCATTTGACCCAGCAATACTAAATAAGCTGAGTTTCTTGAGAGCATGGTCCGGCAAGACGGCACAGCTTGGGCCAATCACATCACGACCAAACCACGAATATACCCCAATATGGCCCTTCCCTATGAATGTCTCTTTTATATGAATGGCCGTCGTCTATGAATGTCTCTACTCTAAGAATGGCCGTACTCTAAGAATGTCTCTACTTTATGAATGGCCCCAGTATAGCGCTACCCTATGAATGCACTTGCTTATCCTGCGCTGTAAGCTGGTGACTGCACGCGGCCAGCGATCGAGTGCACGCTTGTGCGGAAAGTCCCACGGGACCGCGGCTCCACCCGTTTCGGCTAAAGAATGCAGTGGGCGGTCCCACCCAACACCGGTGTGCCGAATATAATCAATGTTGTCTTCACGGCTTTTGCAAGAGCGGCAGAAGCTGGCAGCAAAGCCTGGAACTTGTAGGCGCCTCAACAGACGGCGGGCCTGATCCCGGTCAAAGTAGCAGACAAACGGCCAGAGTGCGCACCCTCGGTCGAGGGGAAATTATCATAAGCAGGCCGAAGATACCCCATAGTCTGCATTTAGATATAAACGTGAGAGGCCCGGAGTTTGCACCAGCTGCGACCCCGAATTTAGAGATCGATTTCTTTAGCACAGTCAACCCCTTAGCCACAACATCAAACGAACACAACTATGGTCGCCGACGCCGTTCTTTACCACCCTACCTACAGCAAGCTTATTCGCTTTTTGGATAGCACGCCCAAGAGAGAGAAGAGTTTCCGCTTGGTGGCATACCTCTCTAGGTTCTTGTCCTACTACTTGCAAAGACGTGGCTATTCCGTGGAGTTGGTGCAGAAGTTTAAAGACTTGAAACAGCATGCCACCATGATCAGAAAGGGTATGAGGTTCTTGAAGCCCTTGGGCCATTTGCAAGCCGCCAGCAAGACCTACGATAACAAACTCATGGACCATGTCTTGTCGTCAACACTCATCATCCGGGACTTGGGCTACGCCGGCTACTTGACCTTGGACTCCATCACCTGGTTCAAGATGATGGGACTCATCAACAAGAAGAGGTTTTCCACGGTGTCCACTTGGTCTGCTCGTTGCTGGTTGATTGCATTGGTCGCAGGCGTGGTCAACGCGGTCCGCACATACAAGCTCACCGCAGCCAAGTTGTCCTCGGCCGACGAGAAGACAGATGTCGAAGCCCTCAAATCCAAGATCTACTCGGCGAAGAGAAAGTTGGTCTCGACCTTCTTGGACATGTTCATCTGTCTCAACACATTGAACTACTTGCACTTCACCGAGGGTGACGTGGGCTTCGCCGGAACCATCACCTCCATCATGGGCTTGAAGGATATGTGGGCTGCCACCTAGTTTATCTCTTATCTGTTACTTTCGTGTATCCTCCTGTAGTGCCAATCTGTTTCCTAGTGTGTCATTCTGTAGCGCCTCATCTGTTACATGATGTCATTCTTCTGTCTTCTCTTTCCGTACCCTTCACTTCCTACACCATGCCGGCCCGATGTTACTCGACTCCGCAGCACGCCGTGGCCACTACTTAGAAATAATTGGTGATGTCCATCCACAATTGGCCTGGTGATCTGCGAGTCAGATGTGCTCGCAGGAACGATCTCATCGCACAGAAAAAGTGGCTCGAAAAATGCGTACTCAACTCACTTCCAAATCACAAAAAATGGGTGCAGAGGCCGACGGGAACAAAAGGGCCATGCGGGTCTACATTGGGAACATCTCTTCAAATCTCAAGGAGAAGTCGAGCAGTTTCCAGGCTCGTTTGAATAAGTTTGGGAACGTCACCAGCGCGATGGAATTCCACACCAAACCCACCAACGATTTCTATTTTGCATATGTTGACATGGAGCTCTCTGATGCGGACTTCAAGAAACTCAAGGGAGCATTGAACGGCATTCTCTTCATGGGCAGGAAAATCACCATCGACGAGGCGAAAAGCGACTACAAGCTTGCTTGGACCAAAGACGCCGGAAGACCATGCTCTTCAGCGCACCCGGGAAAACTGCAAGGCATCTCCGAAGCCCGTGACTTGAGAATAAAGGAAAGCATGACATCGGTTCCCTCAAATAGAGTGACTGGTGCACCGTTACTGGGGACCGGGATCATCGGCGCCAATAATTCATCTATGGGCTACCACAAGTCGGCGCACACTCATAATAACGCCAGTGGTAATATCAAGAACACAGCGCCATCACACTCGCTAATTGGACCCCGGTCTTATGGAAGCACTCTCGTTGCTAAGGGCCCGTTCTCGCAGCAGACCTCTCGCACCTCGGGCCATGGTGAGCTTGTGAAGGGTCGAATGAGAAAGACCGCCAGACCAAAAGCTCACTTCATAAGGAAAGAGCAGACATTGAGAATCTTGATCAACGGCGAACTCAAGCAGATAAAGGGGTACAAGTCCAAACTATGGGGCGTTGAAAACAACAAGACAGCTCTAGACTTGACGTACAGATTTGCTGATGGTGCATGGCATAGCGGCGACGATCATGTGATTGAGAGGGTGTCCAAGAGACGGACTGAAGCCGAGATGGATGCGCAGAAGCCGGTTCCATGCGGAATTAGTGGCGAGCAGGCCTCCAACTATGGGGAGCTTTCGGCCCTTGGCACAGCGCAGGCAAATGAGACCAATCAGCAAGATGCCACGGATGACCAAGTGAAGAACAAAAAGGCCCTTGCAGCGCTCTTTATGAATTATGACTTCGATCAGAAACTCGATCCCAACGAGGTTGATGACACTGTGGACGGGGACATGATGAAATTGGATAGCAAAGGCCGGAGAATCGTCGAGGCATTTGACTACGAAACAAAGGGCCATCTCGAAATGTCAGAGTCAGAAGGCGAAGAATCAGACGATCAACCCCAGCGCTCCGCAGAGATGTTGATTGAACAATTCAAACTGGAGCATCAGCGACCCCAGGGTCAGACCCATTTTTCTGAAGATGATGGGAACGAAGTTGAATTGGGAGGTTTTGGAGATAAGTATACAACAGAAGCCATTAAGGACAAATACGACCAGGAGCATACACAAGAGTCTGCCGTTGGCGAGGAGAAGCATCAGCTAGCGAATGACAGAAAAGCACCAAGAGAACCCCATGAAGATAGTTCTCTTATATCAAAGGAGAAAACAAAGCTAGGTGAGTCCTCTCCATCTGATAGCTCATCAGAAAGCTCATCAGGCAGTTCATCAGACAACTCATCAGACAGCTCATCAGACAGCTCATCAGACAGCGAATCTGAAAGCTCATCGGAAGACAACGCCGAGGAGAAACTCGGCGAAGGCGAGGCAGCAAATTCAGTTCCACAAACCGAAAGCGAGGACGAAGAAATAGACTTAATGCCGAAGTTTGGTCCAAAGGAGGTATCGAGTACCACGGAGAATCTTCGATCATTATTTAATCAGAAGGGTGACACGGAAAAAGGGTTCGGCTTCGGCAACGCTGAAAACGATGACATCGAGCCGGAGGACAACGTTTCCAAAGAAAGAGAAAGACAAGAAATCTTGAAGCAAATAAAGCTCAAGAGACAAGAGGCCAACGATGAAGCAGAAGCTGCGCTAGTGTCGGAAAGAAAATTTGGCCTCTTCTGGAATCATGCAGACTCTGCGTTTTTGCAGACGCAGACTCAGTTGAGCAAAGTCGGAACCACGGGAAGCAATGTTCAGTTGCCGGGAGAGGGCGAGGGCTCTTTGGCTTCGAAAGAAGGCGAGGAAGACGACTACGAGAAATGGTTCTGGTCAATGCGAGGTGAAGTGGGCCGCGAATGCAAGAGAAGAAAGCGGGATGTGTTGAGGACCATGAAGAAGAAGACAATGAAGGCTAATATATAAAATAAAAGAATATTTGGAATGAAAGAATATTCAAAATGGAAGAATATTTGGAGTGAAAGAATATTTAGAATGAAAGAATGCTTGGAATAGAATGAGAGAATGTTTAGAACGAAAGAACATTGGATGCGAATATGTGAAATGAAACCGAAATTGAGAGCGAAGATCCGGAATGAAATTGAAGGGTTCGAATAAAAACGAACATTCAACATCAAAATGGATATTCAGAATGAAAGCGAAATTTCAGATAGTCAGGAAAATCAAAAGAATCCGTGCATTCAGTAATCTTGTATGTCCACCTTACAGTGCGAGGCCAACGACCTAGTCTGAATTGTCGCGTTCTACCTGTCAGGGTACAGGTGATAGGTAAGATCGCGACCATCTAAAGGAATCTTAGTTTTGACCACTCTGACCATTTTACACCACAACGGCCAAACATGTCCGAATCTGAATCTGAAAAGCAGGTTCGTGTGGATCGGCAAGAAGACTCCCCTGCCAACCTCCCGCCGTTTACCTTCAAAAATGTCTTGCGCGATCTCTATGATGGCATCAATGCCCTAATCCATAACCCGACTGCCAATAGGGCCGTGGTGCCCGTGATCGTATGTCTCTCATCAGTGATTTGCAAGGTTATCATTGCAAAAGTTAAATACACTGAGATCGACTTTTCCACCTACATGCAGCAGATCGAAATGGTGAACGACGGTGCCTTGGACTATTCCACGATTGCAGGAGACACAGGGCCCATAGTATACCCCGCGGGATTTGTCCAGGTCTATCAAGCTTTGTATTGGCTCACTGAGGGCGGTGTCTATGTTCGGAGAGCTCAATTTGCCTTTGGTTATTTATTTACACTCACCACCTTGTTCACTTGCGTTGTCTATACGATGGTGAGTCGAATTCCTCCCTGGCCCTTGTATCTTCTCCTATTTAGCAAGAGGCTTTACTCAATCTATGTCCTTAGATTGTTTAATGACTGTTTTGCCACATTGGGTGTGATATCGGTGGTCTTGCTCCTTCAACAGGCGTCCTATTGGTCTGGCCAATTATCTGAAGTCATGATGTTCTTATTGTGTGCCGTTGCCGCTGATGTCTACAGCATGGCATTGAGCGTGAAAATGAATGTTCTATTATACCTACCTGCTCTTGCGCTTCTGTTCTTCTTCCTTCTCGGCGAGCGACTCTTAAGAACTTTGTGCGTCTTATTGGTTATTCCTGCCATTCAAGTTCTTATTGGATGGCGGTTCCTTTTACCGCTCTTTTGGGATGACGAAGCCAGGTACTTAAGATGGGCTTATCTCTCGAATGCGTTCGATTTCTCCAGGAAGTTCATGTACAAATGGACAGTGAATTGGAAGTTTGTTCCTGAAAAGACATTTTTGAGCACTGAATTTGCCAATACTTTACTTGTTGGCCATATATGCGTGTTGATGGTTCTCATCATAACAAGATTCATTTCCCCTAGACTTACTGGAAAGCCGGTAGTGTCCTTAATGAGAGACACGTTTTTAAGGCCATTCAAGAAAACCGTATCTCCGGATAACTTGCTTCTATCTCCTCAAGCTGGACCTAGAATTATCTTGCTCATGTTTTCCATGACCAATCTCATAGGAGTTCTTTTTTCTCGCTCATTGCACTATCAATTCCTTTCATGGTATTGCTGGCTGTTGCCTTTCTTGTTATATGCCGCGGGATGCAATGTATTTGTGGGTACTCTCATATTCTTTTTGCACGAGCTATGTTGGAACATATATCCGACAACTCCCGCAAGTTCTCAGCTTCTTGTCGCTATATTGTCGATGTTGGTGATTGCAGTATGGCTGAATCTGTCAGCGTGGTTTGGTGACGAAGGACAAGAGACACCCAAAGTCGCAGACGCTAATACCGAACAACTTTAAAAATCTAGCAATGGTAATATAGAATCTGTTGTCTACACGAAGTGGAGATAATTTGTCGATTAAGAATATTAAATTCGTCCGCTATGCGAAATTTGATGCCATTGTGCACAAATTCGAACCCTAAATATCGCACATATCATGGCTCGGGTAGAAATTGAAATAAAATCATGACAGCATAGAGCGATTGTCCAAATCACAATTATAAACTGTCATTTCAACACTATTGCAGTAGATCAGCGAAGACCTGGATTCTGATTTCTCTGGTGTCGTTTCCACCATTGGCGACACCAGATTTTCAAAACTTAGTCTCCCTCTATAGGGTTCCCCCAGTTAAACCCAGAAAGACTATCATTCATTGCCTCATCACCACCATCTAGAAACAGGTTAAAGTCGAAGTCAATGTCATCTATACTCGCATTTCCTCCAGAAGTGAAAAAGTTGACACCATCAGTCGGTACACCACCTCCCAAAAAGTCGGGAGGCATCCTTTCACCATTGATAGGCATGTTGTAGAAAGGCATATCAGGGGGTTGCATCTTTTCGTCTGTGCCCAGGAATTGGCTTTTCTCTGCACCTATACTGGCCTTGGCGTCCTCTTTCTTGATGGATTTTGACTTCTCTTTTTTGACTGCAGGCGCTTTAACAGCCTTCTTGGGTGACTCGGGGCCCTTCTTTCTCTTTTTGTTGGACTCTAGGTCAGGCGAAGGCTGTTTTTTCTTCTGAGCAGTAGCAGGCCTTCCCATAGGACCCGCACCAACATTCTCTGGTCCAGCAGATTGAGGAGTAGTTGCGTTATGATCACTAGCTTTGCGTCCGCGTTTTGACGTGCTTATTTTCTTCACTGCGGCGGAGTTCATAGCCGGAGAAACATTGTTTAGAGTGTGCGGCGATGGCGAAGGCGAGCCTTTTGTTTGAGGGTTTATGTTGGTCTGGCCATTTTGTGGGTGCTGGGACACGGCGACGCCGTTTTCGTGCCCACCATTGTGGCGAGCAATATCAAGTCTTTTCTTGTTTTGCTTTTCTAAAAGCATCAATTGCATTTGATAGTCCTGAAGAGCATTCATGTTTCGCCCGGGCTGGGAATTTTGAGCCATATGAGTCCCATTTGGTACAGGAACTGCCATGTTGTGTTGAACATAAGGTGCTGTACCCATGCCATTCAATGGAAGCATATTGGGCTGTTGGAATGGCTGCCGACCTTGGGGCTGCAGTGGCATTGCAACAGGTTTTGTGGCCATATTCTGAGGAACACCAGGTCTCATTGTTCTCACCTGGTTCACCCTAGCGCCGTTCATCTGCGCAGGGCTGGCACCATTCAAAGCGGGCTGAACCAGCCCCCCAGGATTAGCAGCGGAAACTGGAATATGTTGGTGTTGTACAACAGCAGCTTGCTGCCTGAGGTTGTTCATTTGAGTCTGAGCCTGTTGTTGATTTCTGTTTTGGGGTTGAGGTTGCATGAACATAGGCAGCTGCATACCAATGTTCATGCCCATATTATTCATGGATGGATCCATGTTTTGGAGGTTGAGCTGAGTCGACCTGTTTGCAGGGTTGGCCTGTTGGTGTATTTGTTGATTATTTGACTGAGGGAGTTGCTGAGTAAGCTGCACAGGTGTTTGGGCAGGTGTTTGCACCGGTGGAGGCTGCTGCTGCTGTGTTTGACCTGGGATGGATTGTGGTATCTGCTGTGGAGTTTGGTGTGGAGTTCGATGTGGAGCGTGTTGATGCTGAACTGGTTGCTGAATCTGCAGCGGCGTCTGGCCGTTTTGATGTTGTTGATGGTGTTGTTGCTGCAGTTGTTGCAGTTGCGGTTGTTGTTGTGATGGCTGCAGTTGCAGTTGCGGTTGTTGTTGTGGTTGCAGTGGTGTTTGTTGTGGTGTTTGTTGCGGTTGTTGCTGTAAAGGTTGTTGTTGCTGTTGTTGTTGTAATGTTTGTTGTGGCGGTTGCTGTAATGTTTGTTGTGGCGGTTGTTGTGGCGGTTGTTGTGGCGGTTGTTGTGGCGGTTGTTGTTGCGGTTGTTGTTGTGATTGTTGCGATTGTTGTGATTGTTGCAGTTGTTGCAGTTGTTGCAATTGCTGCGGTTGTTGTTGCTGCATTTGTTGTTGTTGTTGTTGGTGTTGTTGTTGTTGTTGTTGCTGCTGCTGCTGCTGCTTCATCATGAGCTGCATCATATGGTGCTGCTGGCGTGGGTCCATTTGCTGCATTTGTTGCCTTTGAAATTGCTGCACACTTAGAGGGCCAACTTGGCCCCTGATAGGTACCTGGTTTGAAGCAAATATACGGGCACTGGCGTTTTGTGCTGTTTGTGGCACACCTGAGACACCGGACTGACCAGGCAAAAGGCTTAGCATTGCGTTCTGTTGTTGGAGATGGATTTGTGCCGTGTCAGGATTTTCCTGTTTCGCTTTCAGAACTTGCATTTGATAGTACTGATTGGCGGTGGCCGACGAGTGTTTGTTATTCTTCACGTTGTGCACATCCCAAAAGACCTGCCACCACTCATACAAGAACCCTTGGGGAGCTTCCATACTCAATGATAGATTTGGGATGTTATGCTCCTCCAGGAACTTGCTAACGGTGAGACCGGGTGTTTGCGGAGTGGTATTCGTCAGACTACCCGGGTTGTTGTCCTTTTCGGCTAGGTCGGGGTTACTCAACAAAATCGGGGAGGATTTGGAAGAGGAGGTCCTCAGGTCGTGGGCTATAGAGGGCAATTCCGCCTCCAAAACGAAGCTCTTGGCAGTCTCAGACAAGGTGTTCTTCACTAAAAACTCGTAGATATAAGCATTCAAAAGCTGCTTCGAATTTGCAGCAAACCTGTCGGTCACACTGCGTCTTGAGTTCAACACAGGCTGCAGATTCGGAGAAGTATCGTTCATCATGCCCAGATTCGCCTGGCTGGGCGGGTCGGAATTAGTCGTCCCAGGCGTCCGCTTGTTGTTGATGAAAGGCGTGCCGTTATGGCTCATTATGGCCCAAACGGATTACAGAACAAGTTGGGAGGACTGCGAGGGGACTGGTTTGCTGACTTTTGGACAAGCCAAGCTGGAATTATGAACGCTCTTATCCTGAGACTAGGCTGCGCAGAAGAAGTGGCGGGGTATCGGAATTTCAGTCACTGAGGGGTCCCTGAAAAATACTGGAGTCGACGGTATTTTTCGGGTGGTGTACGCTGGTTTCTGGTATCCTGGGGCTTCGTGCTTAAGATGTTAGATGGATAAAATGGCGGATGAGGAGAAGCCTCAAGAAGTCGGACAAGAGATGCACGGGTGCGGGCCCAGCGCCGTACCCTCACATCCCATTTCTTGCCTGTCACTTCCAAGCCGTCTCTTCGAGACACCGTGTTTCTACCTGGCTCCATGCTACTAAGGTCGAAATAGTGCCTAGCGGCGGAACCCCTCGTGGGCCTGACCTCCCCTTCACTGGTCAGCAGTGTGGTGCCAAGAAAACCGGAAAATCAACAAGACTAATCTACATTGCAACAAGATGGCCCTAGGGCGGTGCAGTGACATTTTGGTTATTTGTCGACTTCTGCTGTCAGCAAGTTGTTGACAATACGGGCCACGTGCCCGACGGACCACTCGGCTTCAGAGACCGGCGAAGTTGGCGCCTGCCAGAAGCCAGCAGCGCTGCAAACAGACCAGGTGCGTCGGATTAGACCTACAAGTCATCGCCGACTGCAATCAAGAGAGTGGGCGGCAGGGCTTCTACGAGACGGTGACATTTTTTTCTTTTTGGCTCCTCATTTTTTTCCGAGAATTTCTGCCTCACCCCGCCCCTAGTGAGGAATCTCGGCAAACGTGATCAGGGTGCGCTCAACCGTGCTGGCCTTGGTGCAGGACGGCTTTGTTACGCTGAAGGCCATCCAGAAGCACCTGCGTCTACGGCAGAAAACCGACACTATTTTATTACGTACATATTTCTGTCTATCCTGACGAATCCTGCCCATTTAATGATTGGAATAGACATCCAGCTATTCCAACATTCGTAGTATTTTCCTGTTTCCGACGTGCTCTCAGCAGGTCCTCTTTTTTATCCGGATTGTTTAATCTTTTATCCCCATACTGTAGCATCGTTGGCCATTGTTTTGCCTCCGCTTCCCCATATGTTGGACGACGACGAAAGGTTCGAGCCCAAAATGTTGCTTGACGAGTTGAAAAGAGACAGCCGCAACATCGGCCCCTGGTTGTAGTCGCCGCCGTCCGTGCCAAACGGGTCGAAAGTGGCCAACCCGTCTTTCTTGGCGCCATCGGTGAATCCCTGAAGCGGGCTGCTTACCGATACAGACATGGGGGCCGCATACATTTTGTCGTCGTTGAAGACTTGCGGAATGTGTCCGTGGCTCGCCAGCACTCCAGAAACGGGGCCTAGACTGCCACCCGACAAGAAGTCTCCGCCGTGAATCTCCGGAGACGCATTGGTTGCAAGGGCATCAGAGGTGGCTGGGACTCCGACCGCTGGTGCTAGACCCATTCCGCGGTAGCTGCTGTAGAAATCCACGCGGGGCTGGGGCAGCTGGCCCTGGTGCGAGTGGGAAGGAAAGTTGTTGAACTTGGAGTAGTAGTAGCCGCTGCCCAGCTTGTTCACGTTGTTTGTGTTCTGAGAAGCCATTATGCTCTGGTTGTTGTGACCCGTGCCTCCCGAGGCCATGGCTTGGTGGTTCCCAATAGCAGCCGACCGGTTGTTGCGACGTCCGTAGTATGGAGCAGGCTGGTTTTGGACCTCGATCAAGGCTTTGTCAATCATTTCGATTTGGTTGACAAACGGCTCCAGTACCAAGACGCGAGTTTCTGGTGTCATTTTTCTAGCGTGTCGATATCAATAGGCTTTAGCGGGAGACTCAAGGATCGGTGGGATACTGGCTCTGGGGACCCGGTTTCTTCACGAATCAGTAACGGCACCCTGAGTACTAGCTTGACTTGTCAGTTGTTGTGTGCGATAGATGAAATTTTTAACCGCGAGCAAATCGACGAGGCGTGAATGGATGGTTATCTCCTGTGTACGGGGGCCTCGCGCAGCCTTACGCTTTTCTTCGTTGTCTTTTCTTTTTACTATGTGCAGGCGGGGACCTATAATTGGCAGCTTGCTTCATGTCAGCTTTGACATGTCAGCTTTGACATGCCAGCTTTGATCCTATGGCCCTCAAAATGAACTGTACTGCTAGCAACGGTGCCGATAACAGCAATCGCAGATAACGGCACCCATTATTTGTGGCATTCACTGATAGGATAGACATTGCATGCTGAGCGTGGCCCCGACCCGAAAGAATGCTGGTTGCCTGGAGTGAATGGCATTCGCAGCGGGTCCAAGCAGATTGTCCCGTATGCAACTCGGACGAGAGCAATCTATCGCGTTTTCTTCTTTTGCTTGATCTCCTCGTCTTTCAGAGGATGGATCTTGATGTCGGTGGGAAAGCCCGGTCTGTTTCCTTGGTAGCCTTGGGCCCAATCGTAGCCTCTTGCGTAAGCAAAAATCGTGCCGTTTCTATTAAAAGCAGTGGCAGTGATTGGCGCCTCGACGTTGGGGAAGTTCTTCAACCTTTGCTTGGCATCTTTGTCCCAGAAGCAGAACGTTCCATCAGATCCAGCAGTTGAAAACGTTCCATAGATTGGATGGAAGGATATGGCATTCACGGTGTAAAGAAGCGTTTCGTTGTTGGTGACCAGGTTGGTTCTGGTGACTGTGGCTCCGCTTGGCGACTTGCGATGGCATCGGAACGAGAAGCCGTTTTTCTGTTGCTCGGCATCGTCGATGTACTGAATGGCACACCTGGCCTCTATGGATGCAATGGCGTAGCCGTTGCCCTGGGGGTAGCATGCCACCGACCGCGTTTGGTACTTCAAAGGCGACATCACGCTCTTGAAGATCTGCTGCGGGTTGGTCAAGTCGATGATGGCTAAATGGCGTTCGGCACACCCAACTACCAAGAGCTTTTGTGCCGAGTCCATGCAGTAGACCTTGTCTGGAAGGTTGATGACCGAAATGGGCTGCGGCGACCGCATGTCCCAGTACTTCAATGTCTTGTCCCACGATCCGCTGACCACTACCTCCGTGTTGGTAGGACCGCATTGCACCGACCGCACACACCGCACAGGCGCGTCGTGGACGCCGATCTGCTGTGCTTGCTGCGAGGCCAAATCGAATAGTTTCACTTGCTTGTCTGCTCCACCACTGCACACCCTGGTGCCGTCGGTCGACCAGTTCGCGCTGAACACAGGCCCGTCGTGCTCATAGAGTGCCCTGCCCTGGTTGTTGCCGGACGTGGGGTCGATCTCGTATATCCGGACCTTCTTGTCCCAGCTGGAGGTGGCAAGCAAGTCTTGCTGGGGAGAGAAGGACAACTCCGTGACGGTGTCCTCCGGCCCGTTATTGATGGTGATATCATTGATTAATTCTTGGCCCGTGGCGGCACTTGTTTGGCCGGTGTTTGACCCTAAGAATGACATGCTGGATAGTGGAGTCCTGGTTACGTGTCTTGGGACGCGACTGGTGGCAGAGTTTTTACCGCAATTGAGTGCTTCTGATGCTGGGTCAGGGTGTTTTTTCGCACGGGTTTTTCTGCCGCTTCTCTGCTTCGAGAGTGCATGCAGCCGGGCCCTAGCCTATGCTTTGGGTACTTTGCTCGGCTTTATCCTGATCCATTCAAAGTGTGTCTGGTGTTGACGCTTTCACTTGGTAGTCCCGTATTTTGCTACATCTTACTATTTTTTTGCTTTGGCTTATCAGCCCGTACGGTGGTTTAGGCTGAGGACGCCCATTCGGAGTCGCGCTGACAGCTGAATAATATGGCCATCATCTGGAGACATAATCCGTCGTCATTTGGAATTTGAAAATCCAGAATCGAGGCGACCACAAGTCATCAGTCAATTTACTACTTGGGGGCTTGATCAGTCTTACAGTTTTCGTTGCCAAAATTCACCCCACACCGAAAACCAGTCGCTGGAATAGCCCAGCTTCACCGTTGCAAACCGATAGCCTCGCACACCCTCCTGCAGGGAACTGGCACTCAATGGCCAGAGGATACGTAGAGTACCTTCTTCAATGACAAAACAAGTCCCGCAGGCGGACAGAATCAAGGTCGTCAGGCTCGAAAGTCAGAGAGAACCAGGACCAGTCGAGGATGCACCCATCACCGAAGAATGTGAGTACGAGGACAATACGTTCATCGATTGGATGAGAGAGTCTAGCATCCATCTCCAAGCAAACAGACCCTCCCAAAAATGGGCCGTGCTCATAGTCATGGCTCTCATAGTGGGGTATTCGACCATCTTCATAGACTTGGCGTCGGTTTGGCTCAATGACTTGAAAAAGGGCATTTGTCTCTCTAGGCTAGACAAATGGTCTCTACTTAACCCATATCTGACGTGCCCAGCAGATGACTGGTTCAACTGGCTGAAGCTCTTGTCAGGGTATGACAATTTCTTGACAGATGTCTTGTTCAATTTCCCCATATACTTGCTATTCGTGTGCATTTTTGTCCTCACCGCAGGTTACATCACCTACACCAGGGCCCCATTAATGAAACAGAGCGGAATCCCCGAGATTAAGCTCATCATAGCGGGCTTCAACTACTACATGGATTCGTACCTAGGCCCACTGATGTTGGTGTATAAGATTGTCGGCTTGGTGCTAGTGGTGGGCTCGGGCCTATGGTTGGGAATTGAGGGTCCTTTGGTGCACATTTCGTGCTGCATCCTCACCATATGCTTGAACTTTGTGTATGGAAGAGTTCCGACGGAAGGGATGAGGAGAGAGCTCTTAAGTGCAGCAGCAGCAACAGGGATTGCTGTTGCATTCAACTCCCCGATTGGCGGTGTCTTGTTCGTGGTGGAGCTTCTTCCGTCCTATTTTTCCCCGACCAAAATTATGTGGAATTCCTTTGTTTCTGCAACAATAGCTATAGTCACGTTGTATGGATTCAAAGCATTTACCGAGGGGAAAAATTTGAACGATAAAGATTTGTTCCAGGTTCTGTTCGGGAATTTCAGCTGGATCTTCATGGAGACAATTCCATTCATACTTCTCGGCGTTTTCGGCGGTGTTTTTGGCTTCATGTATACGAAAACATACATGAGGTTTGCTCACAAGAACGTGAAAAGAAAATTGCATTCTCGACTTGCAACCCTTTTTCGGACCCCAGAGAAAATGGGTCCGTACATCGAGCTAATCCTCGTCGCAACATTGACCGCCTTGCTTACCTTCCCCTTGTCGATGACAAAATTGCCTCTTCGTGCGTATTTGAAACTCTTATTCACTGATTGTCCTCAAGCATCATCCGAAGAGGGCACGAATTCGATGAACTTTATGTGCCAGTCATCTTCGTGGTCAACAATTTTAAAACTCGCATACATATTCATTCAAGGGTTTTTCCTCTCCTCATATTCCTATGGCTTATCATTACCAGGTGGAGTACTCATGCCTTCCTTAGTTTTGGGAGGAACCCTTGGGCGGCTCTTTGGTATAATCTCACAAGCTATTCAAAACCATACAAACTCGTCTTATCTCGCAACATGTACTGCGAAATCATGTTTGGTGTCTCCATCTTCTTATGCGGTGGTTGGTGCCGCGTCCTTTACCACGGGCATCACAAAACTTACGTTGTCTGTTGTTGTGGTAATTTTCGAATTAACTGGGGCAGTGTCTTATGTGATACCCATCATGGTCGCTGTCATCACTGCAAAGTTTGCCAACGACTGGCTATGCGATGAAAATATTTATGATGCTTGGTTATACAATGAATTCAACACAAAAGGCGAGTTTGAAGCATCACTAGTGAACTCAAACAAGGGCGATGGTCTTGTGAATCTCTCTGGCTACTCCAGTAGAGTCCAGTCAAGAATTCCGGATACTACAATCCGCTCAGTGATGGTGCCTTTACAAAAAACCAAACATTTGTGCGTGTTTCCAGAACAGCCCTATGTTCTTAGAGAGCTCTACGGGTTTCTTGCTGACGATAATCATGAGGGCTATCCTTTGATTGCAAGTAAAAGGAATCCAGTTGATTTGGGCTATTTGGCTAAAAAGGATATCTACAGAGCTATTGTCGATACAGTCGGAAACATCCAAACCACTGACATGAGAATTTGTTTCCAGACGGCCTTGCCGCCATCGCTATCTACCGAGGCCCTAGATTACAAGCAATACGTCAGGGAAAATTTCACAACGGTGGAGAATGTGCCGGTTACGTCCAATAGATCTCGCTTGATCATGAGGGATAGTGCATCGCTTAAGCAGGTCTTACAGGTGTTTGAAAAATTGAACCTCAACTACCTCATTATAAACGAAGCTACATTGAGCCGCAGAGTTAGCGGCTTTGTTGACCGGTTTATGCTTGCACGTCTTGCGCACAATAAGTTCGATGCGCCGCCCTCCATAGCCGCGGACTCTGTGGGCTCGGAGTTTGAAATCGCAGATGAACCACTTGATGACTTCCGTATAGTGTGAAGACACCTATCGCGTTTTGGCCAGATAGTAAGTTCCCAGCCATACGTGTGGTCTCATATTTCAGATAGATTGACAGCTGACCAAGATAAATCCACACATAATGAAACACCAATCAATAGAGCTATGAAGAGTAGAATGGATAAGTGGTGGCTGCGACTACATCATCAGAAACGACGCGCGACCATGCAAAACACATCACACAACAGAATGAAATGAGCAGGCCCCCCAAAGCAACTGTAGTCATCGAGAATGTGAAGGACCTTGGCCCTGACGCAGTTATCGGCATTGACACTAAGTTTTTCACTGTCACCAGTTCTCTTGCGGGAGTGAAGCTTGTACCGAGGGGGTTGCACTTGTTCCACTACTCTGCGTCTCTTGAAGATGGGAGTTCCATGCGGTATGGATGGTGGGTGGAAGTCGAGGATCTGCAGGTTGTTAGATGGAACATTAAGAGTTCAACTACTCCCTTTGAGATCTTCGATGGTCCCCTAGACTCTGTTGGAAGATTGTACCCTCATATGATCGAGTCCCCGGAAGACCACGCACATTGGCTCCAATTGGCGGGTTTCATTGACTTGGATGCGATAACGGAGTATGTGGGGGACCCTGCTCATGCGGTTTCGACCTCAACACCTCTGCTGGAGGAAAACATGGTGCTCCTAGACTTGTTGAGAGCGAAGTATCCTTCGAAAACATTCGGAGACACTAGTCATGATGAATTGAAATACACAATCATACAACCCAACGCAAGAAGAGGTCTAACGAGCGGGTCCGATTTGACACGGGACTCACTAGATAAGTCATGGTACTTGGAAGAGCTCTTCAAGGGCGACCACGAGCTTTTTCTCGCTGAACTCCAGCTTGCTTTTGTCCATTTCGTGATTTTGGGCAACCTTTGTTCTTTAAGCCAGTGGACGAGTTTGCTCTTGCTTGTTCTGTCAAGCAAGTCATTCTTGGGCGCCCATAAGAGCTTTTCCGTTCAGTTGATCAGCATCCTCCTCGTGCAAATTGAGACGTTCCCCCCAGATTACATGGTCCAGTCACTGCCCTCTCAAATAGTGGATTTGGACAAGTACAGGTCAATAATGGAAAACTTCCAGGAGATTTACCATGATACGCATCTATGGAAAAAGGTGTGTGCCTTAAATGAGCAGCGATTCCACTTCGAACCCGTTGCATCCTCCAAGTTTGACCAGAATCAATTCGAGGTATTCGAAATGAACAAATACGACTCGGATGATGAAGATGCCCCAGCAATAGTAATGTGATGGTGCAAAGAAGCCAGTTGGCTCATTATAAATGTATGCATGTATATTGAACAATGATACTGAAATAAGAGAGGAAGTATTTCGATTTATTTCTAAAATGGATCTAAATAAAACTACTTCTGGCCTTCCGTCAACCCTTCCTCGAGCTCCCTCAATTTCTGTGCCTTTCGCTGCTGGCTTCTTTCTTTTGATAGGAGGAGCCTGTTTGTTTGCTTGAGCTTGACCTCGCGGTCCACTATTTTGCCATGTAGTATATCCTTGCCTTCCAGTAGGAGTTTCGAGTATTCCTCACGATAAACGTCCTTCTCGTCCATTGTCATCAGACGCCATAGAGCTGCAACCTCTTTCCTGGCTTCTTTGGGCGCCAAGTGCTTGAAACCTGGATACTTCATTGCCATGAAATAGTTCCACGCATACGTGAACGTGACATGGGTGCTTGATTCGTCCCGTTTGGATTTAGATGTTGTCTTTATAGACCTCACACCTCGGTACTTGCCTTCCTCTTTCAGTTGCTTGATGTATAGCTTCAAGTCTTCTTCTTTTTGAACATCCTCTGCCGTCTTTTTTTTGCTCGACGGCTTGGTGCCCAAATCGACTGTGTCCATCCATTGATCCACAAGAGATTGTAGGGCCAGAAAAGCGGGCTTTGCATTGACATCGGGAAACTCCTTTTGAAAAACGGCGTTCAAACACGCCTGGGTCCAGCCTCTTGCTACATGGGTTTTTTTCACTAGCACCCATCCATACTTGGTTACTAAGCCGTTATACAAATCGGGATTTGCTGCCAGTGTAGCTATGGATCCTGCTCGAGCTGAGCTGCTGGCCCATCGGATGGTCCGACGAAAAATTCCCCGTCCGAAGAGCATCACTTCTTTATTCGTGTAGAATCGGCTTCACGTGGAGTGCGGCTCGATGGGCTGGCTCACGTGCCCGACAATAGGCCGAAGCTATTGCCCGTGGTACAATATCTGCATATGACCACATGTCCATGTTGACGCTGCAATAGTCTCAAAATAGCTAGTCCCATTCACGCGTGCCCTGAATTCCTCTTGTTGGGAGCTTAGTCATAAGCATGGCGTAGTCAAAACCTGGACATCCCCAAGATACACCTGGACGTTCCGAGTCAGACTTCTAGTTTAGTTGAGCTAAAAAGAATAAGATCTCGCTGGAAATTCTCCTTCACAGCGAATCTAGATACAGCTGGGTTAGAAACGGTCAAATTTTGTTGGCAGTCGTAAGTGTGTTGGAGGTGGATGTTTCGGTTGGACGGCATCAGCACCTGTATATCCGATGGGTTGCATCCAGTGCGCTCATGTCAGAAAGCGGTTTTCACGCAGCCTTCAAACCCCAGCCCCCTTTACGGTTGCCTCGCTTCTCTGCTTGCTTCAACTTGGTACTGGAGATGACAAACAGGCAGCTCGCTACATTTTGCCTGTTGCTGGAACAATCGCGTGCTCTGAAAGTGTGGGGTTTGGAGCTTTTTCCACGTGATCAGCTTTATGTAGGCTGATAACGGTGCGGTATCCTTGTATGTAGAGCTCACCTATCGACAGACTTGCGGCCTGGTAGATGCTGATCACGATGCTGTTGCCCATTCCCATGCTATTGGTAGACCTTGTTTTAGCATAGTGGCTTTTGATATCGGGGTTGTTGCTGCAAAAGTATGGGCCGGAAGGACCTGACTATGGAGTAAAGAACAGGTGTGAGAGCAAAAGATGCGAAAAAAAAAAAAAAATCCTGTCCCAAATTCTCGCGAGCGAACCCTTATCAACGGCATTATTGGTGAATACGAACCAAATCTTTTTCTACAGGCGTGAAATCTTCCGACAAAAAGGCCATGCACGGAACGCCGGCCTCCCCGCTTTTTCCTGACTCGTCGTTGACGCTCAACTCTGGTGTCAACGACGAAAGTGCTTTCCTCCCACAGTTGCCTAGTACCCCCATAGTCCAGACTTCATCACTTCAAATCTACATTGTGCCGACAGAGAAACACTTGTTTGTCCAGGGGTTCAAGCCAGCAGAATACGAGCTAAGGCCACCCTCCTTGTTACGTGGTTGCCTAGTACTTCGAGTTTTGAAACCAACGAAACTAAGGTCCATCAACCTTTGCTTTAGGGGTACTCAGAGGACAGACTGGCCCGAGGGAATTCCTCCGAAAAGAAACATCTATGTCGAGATCAACGATCTAGTGAACCACTCGTGGCCCTTCTACAACTCCGACAACCCAATCCCGAATCTTGGTGCCGACATTTTCATTCCATCCTCCAAATGTCCGAAAAACGATGAAATCTCTCAACTAAGTCTTGACCAGCTTGCATCGCCAGCCCAGCTTCCCAACCCAGACTCTTCGCTGTTTGTTTCCTCTCTAATGAAAAAGGCAACTTTATCTCTTTCCCCCCTGAGCACCAACCTCACCCCAGTGAGCTCGTTTCACGACTTGACCGCCGTTTTATCTGGTCTGTCGCAAACGGGCACAGACTCCTCCAAATCTGGCTACGCAACACCCGGCGACTACGTCTTCAATTTCGAACACCCGATTCCTGCACTGTCACCTGAAACGACCCAAGCCAACTATGGAAATGTCCGTTACTATCTTGAGGCTACGATAAACAGGCAAACCACTTTCAAATCCAACCTAGGGGGAAAGATTCCCATTAAATTGATCAGAATTCCCAGCGATAATAGCGTTGAAGAGAACGAGCCTATAGTGATAGAAAGAGATTGGGAAGACCAACTTCGATATGAATTGGTTATCGGAAGCAAGTCTGTTGTTCTAGACTCTTATCTCCCATTATCGTTCAAGTTCATTCCTCTATACGGGAAAGTTGCACTTCACAGAATCAGGATCTACATAACCGAGGATTGCAGCTACTACTGCAATGGCAAAAGCGTCCACCGCACAGAACCTTCGAGGAAGTATCTTTTGCTCGAGCATAAGGCCAACAAAAATATGTCTTTGCTTTCAAAAAATGGTGGAATGGGTGATACACCGGATAAAGATGAAGAAATATTGCCTCGAGAACTAGAATTCCAAATGTACGTTCCGTCCTCAGTGAACAAGAAACATAACTATTCCATTCATCCTGACACTGCGGTCGAAAACATCCAGTGCACTCACTGGATAAAAATATCATTAAGAATTTCAAGACAGGATACCGAGAACCCAGAGAAAAGAAAACATTTCGAGATCCTGATCGACTCGCCAATCCATCTATATTCTCCTTTGGCAGCCCATAATCTCACACTTCTACCCAAATATGATACTGAACCTGAATTTTTACCTCAGTACACCCAGTCTCCAATCGGCTCACCAGGAGTCACCCCTATCGATGCTACTAGAGACACAAACGGGGGCATCCTATCGAGTTTATTCGGGACGGGCCTTCCAGTTTCGTCAGAAACTACACCTGTCGTAGCGCCTTTGGAATTCCAGCATATGAGCAGCTCACAAAATAATGATGATCCAATCGAAAGAGATGACGAGATTCATCTTGAATCCAATCTCTATAAACCAGAGAACTCTGAAACTCTCGATGCCATTGGCTCGCCACAGGCCACAGCCCTAAGTCCAATAGCCTCGCCAATGGTCTCCCCAATAAGAATGGCGCCTCAACCATCTGTCGAGCCACCCTCTTTTGAGTCACTACAGCCGTCACGCGACACTCTGGAAGTTTTACCGCCCACCTACGAAAAGACGCTTAGTTTATCACCTCTTCGGCTAGATGCCTCACATACCACAGACGGTCGCAACACCCAACTCGACTCAACAGGGCAAAGTGGTATCAAACAGAAACTCAGCAAGCAGCTAGACAATTTTGAACTGAGTAGCGCATCTAGCAATTCCGTGGGTGAAGATAATCACACTCTTTCTACGGCCCGATCAGACGACCGCAACTCAATTGACAACACATCCAGAAACTCTCATGAACAGTCTGACGTCGGCACGCCTTCCATATCAAATGATACGGGTGAGATACAACCGGAGCTACAGTTGAATGCCACAGATATCACCGATTTGGGGACTATGATGAGACCAGGGGAAGTGGGAGCGTACTCAAGAAACTCCTCGGTCACGCTGTCTATTCTACAGCCTTCATTATACGATGAGATAGCACCAGATCAGACAATTCCCCTCTTGACAGTTTCAAGCGCGAGCGTTAATGAATATGGTCCAGGCATAGGACGATCAACAAACATCACGGATTCTACAACCGACTTAGCACCCACTACCGCATTTGACGGGTTCTCGCTCAAGAATCCTTTGTGCCACATAGAGAACCCGCGGCTTAACAAAATTCACGAGGGTTCCAGAAGAGATGCCGAATTGCAGATAGCAGCCGGGTCTAAGACAAGACAGAAAAGCTTCGGTGTGGTTCCAGACATTCCCCAGGAAAGACTGGAGATGGACTCGGACGGAAGCGCATCAACTTTCGATGAGTTTCGAGAGCCGGGAGGAGACATACGATATTCCGGGGCAAGTGACATCCGGGAGATAATGTTAGGATGAGCTGTCGTGTATTTAAAGTAAGCAATATAAGACCTTATACGTCGATATCGCACTTCTTCTGCAACTTGGTATCAACGAGCTCGCCATTCTCACGCTTGAGCTCACCGAGCCATTCGTAAAGAACAGCCAAATCACGATTGGCTAGGTCCTCGCGCTCGCAGGCCTTGAGGTACCACTTCTTGGAAATGTCACCCAAAAACAAAAAGCGGTCAGCAGCGTCAGCGCACTGGGTGGCCAACAACAAGTCCTTCTTGGTCAACTTCGAAATGAAGCCACCATTGTAGCCCAGGTCAGCAGGCAAATTCATATCCTTGGGGTAGACGTCTGGAATAGGACAGTTGTCTACAGAAGCCCAGGACTTACCAGTAGAAACCGCGACGAGCCTGGCGTAGTGTTGCAAGTTCAAGTTGAAGGCCTTGGCCAATTGGAAAGAGTCAGCCACAGCCAAGTTTGTGACAGCCAACAAGTAGTTGTTGGCGAGTTTGGCTGCAAGTCCACTTCCATGGTTTTGCCCGCAAGGGAAGATGTTCTTTCCCATGTAGTTCAACAACTTGAACAAACAAGGAGAAATGTCGTCCAGGGTTTCTCTAGAAAGCATGAAAGACAAAGTGCCCTTTCTGGCGCCGGCAACACCGCCAGATACGGGGGTGTCGATGAAGTCGAAGCCCAGTAGCTCCTTGCGGACGAAGTCGTGGACTCTGGTGGAGGTCTCGATGTCAATTGTGGAGGAGTCCAAGAAGGTGGTGTGCTTTGAGTTGGACTGCATTTTGTAGTGGCCCACGAGCTCGGTGATAACGCCCTCGACGTGCTTGCCCTCGGGCACCATTGTGACGATGTAGTCCAATTGCTTGTTGACATCGGTGACAAACGACTCGACGGAGGGCAAGGCAATAAGAGAGTGGGAAGCGTCTGGTTTGGCTGCAACCGCGTCCTTCATGAAGCTCTTGACGTGCTCAGGACTGATGTCGTGCACATACAAGGTGTCGGAAGGCTCCATGTTCTGGTAAATGTGCTTGGCCATGTGCTGGCCCATCTGACCCAAGCCAATAAAACCGTAGTCTGCAGCAAGTGGGCTGTGGGTGGAAAAGGACCGGGGGAAGCGGGCCGCTACCAGGCGGGCATTGAAACGGATACTAGACAACATTGGCACAGGCGCTCGAAAATGGGGTGGGTGTGGTGCAGAGTGGTGAGGGCCTGAAAAAACTCCAAGGGCCAAAGCTCAACCTTAAATATGCCCCTCACTCGAGGCCCCACCGCCAACCGATATGCTTACCCGCGGAAGCCGTGCGGCCGCCTGCACATAGCCGTCTTCGCTGCCTTCTTGCCGAGTGTGGGGTAGCTTTGGACAAGCCATGCCTGAGCAGTGAGCCGGGCTAATTTTGCTGCTGCAGGCAAAATCGGGATTTTGCTGGGCCAGCTGGTTTTGCGGTCCCACTGGCTGCCTGGGGCCCACAAACTCACGTGCCGCTCGTTACCTGCTGCAAGTCTGCCAGAGCAATCGTAAACCAGACCACTGCACAGGTCCGCCTCAGTCTAGAACCCGCGGGCTCGGTCGCGCGCGGTTGCAGTCGCACCTCTCACCTCTAAAAAAAGTCGTCGCGTCTTGCAACCTGCCTTCCAGAGCCAAGCTGTTTTCAACATTCACTGCCGTTTGCCAAGGGCAACAAGACCCACGGCTGGTTTTGTGTTTTTTCGTCGAATTGGATTGAATTGAATTAAACATATCTGAATGAAATTGGATTAGATTTACCTGAATTGAATTAAATTGAATATAATATAATTGAATTAAATTAAATCGAATTGAAAGAAATTGAAAATAGTTAACTTTAATTGAATACAATCAAAAAAGAATGGATTGAATTAATTTGACCTGAATTAATTTGACCCAAATTCAATAGAATTGAACATAATTGAACATAATTGAACATAATTGAAATAAATAGAAAAGAATTGAGTTGAATGGAATAGAATTTATTCAAATTGAATTAGATTCAATTGACCTGAATTGACTACACTTCTTGACCCGACCACCACGGTCCCATGTGAAGGTGCCAGCTTATGTGAAGGTGGCGGCTTATGTAAAGGTGCCTGGCCGCGCGGAAAAGAGGCCGGCGCACGCGGCTTTTATCTGGTGCCGGTGGTTGTCTCGGTGCGATAGCGCGCGGAGCATGGCCCGCTTTGACGGCACTGACGGCGTCCTATTTCCGAAGACACTGAAAAGATCGGTCCCTGGGACCAACTACTCAGCGGCTGGGACGGGCCAGGGACCGCCAGAGTGCGGCCAGTGGATCCTCTGTTCACTTGGTCCGTGTTGTCCCTCACCAAACACATCACAGCGGTGGGCCAGGCGTGCACCCACTGCAAGCCGTTCTGGCTCGGGACTCCGGTCCCGCACCTCCACGCGACTTCAGAACTATAAGAGGCCCGCATTTGCTCGGGTTCCATCACCTCCACCTCCATGTCCGACCTTTCTGCCAGCAGCCAGGTGGCCGAGAAAACCAGCTACGGCACCCGCAAACCGGGCCCCGCGTACTTCCCGCAAAAGGGCTCTAAAATCTACGCCGACAAGGACTTGTACACCAAGATCGCCAGTGCTCCTAAAACAAAGGTCGAAAGCCACTTGTGTGCTCCTCGCAGCGGGCTCGCCATCAAGGTGCCTGCCAAGTCCATTGTGCGCTTGACTACCCCCGAGGGCCCCCAGGTCTGCGATCTCAACATATGGAACCAGCACAATCCCCGCGAGAGGTTCTGGGCCGCCCGGACCCGCCAGTTGCACTCCGCCCACGTGTCTACTTTCGACCGCTTGTGGTCCATCTTGCCCTTTTTACGCCCCTTGGTCACCATCACCGCCGACACTTTGGGCGGCAGGCACACCGAGTGGGGTGGCAGAATCAACGACACTCTCGGAACCCGCTGCGACCCATACGTCGACAAGCTCATCTCGGGCGAGGACAACGACTTCCACTGCCACTCCAACCTTGTGCGGGCAGTGCTTCCTTACGGCTTGACGGAGTTCGATGTGCACGACGTCTTGAACGTGTTCCAGGTCACTGGCTTGAACGAGTATGACCAGTACTTCATGGAGGCCTCGCCCGCAACCACCGACGACTACTTCGAGATGTTTGCCGAGCAGGACTTGATTATCGCCATCAGTGCATGCCCAGGTGGAGACTTGTCCAACTGGGATTGGGGTGAAAAGGAAGGCGACGACAAGATGGTGGACAACTGCAGGCCTTTGGGAATCGAGGTCTACAAGCTAGACGATGACTCCGTCTTGGAAGGCTGGTCGGCCCCAGAGTATGCTCCCTACAAGGGGAGACATGGATTGAAAAACCCTTAGTTTCCGTTTATAGATATGTACACTGGTGGGCTTATGTTGTTCCATCGATGGAATTGCCAAGCCACTCACTAAGAGAGTCGTCGGTGACGAACCCGGCCAAGTTCGAGCCGGTGTATTGCAAGTCGTCGCCCCTTTGTATTATGAGCTGTAAGAAGCTGAAGCTTTGCTGTACCTCGGGTGATGCTCCGCAAAGGTCCATGGATTCGACGAGTCCTCGCTTTCCGATCTCAAAAGTCACCTGAAACTTGTGCTCTTTGTTGGTGAATTCATGCGTAAACTTCGATGTGGAGCCGTATTTCCATTCCCACTCCATGAGCTCATTGGCCGTCTCTTCGATTTGCGCCGGGAGATCGCAAGAGTCCGTGATCGTGTACGACTGACAAGTACGAGGAGAGAAGGCATCCACGAAGTCGCTGAGGCCGAGGATGGCTGTTTGATCCAGGTCATCCAGAGTACTCCGTTCAATGTCGCCATATGTTTCTTGGAAGCCTTTCGACACAGCCTCAATGAAGGTTTCTCCGGGAATCTGAAGGTTTGTCACCGGGGACTTAACCGACGAGACTGCGGCCTTGGCTCGAACCACCCCTAGTAGCGACTCGTCCCTGTGAAGGAGCTGACGGAGCACGTCGAGCCTCAGATTCAAGAGCATTGTTCCGTGGTGATAGGACTTTCCTTTCGAGAGTTTGTATGCGGATCCAGAGACTTTATGATTGCTTGTGCTAGTGACAATGTCGCCTCTGTCATTGACCTCAATCTGCTTCTCGCCGGGCAAGCTTGGGTTAACCGACTTGACAATTAGTTCTGCAAATTTGAATCGGTCGAATTTTTCTTTCCGTGTCATGAATGAGAAGTTCACATTTCCAGGATCGTGCACCACAGTCCCGCCTCCTGATCGGCGCCGAATAAGAGGTATACGTAAAGAGTTTAGAAGGGGCAAGTTGACTTCCTTCCACGGATTTTGATTTTTTCCAATGACCACGCAAGCGGAGTTTGTATAAAACATCAACCGCTCGCATCTCCTCTCTTTATGAAGGGGCATGCTGTTGTAAACATAGTCCTCAAGAGCCAAGTTCATGTATGGGTTCGTAAGCTTGGATACGAAAACCACAGGCTCTTCAAGGCGACAAAATTCATCAAACAGTGTTGGTTCCAAAGCCAGTACCTTCCGTGTGTTTGACTCGTCCACTTGTGATGTGGTGTAGGTGCTGTCAGGATCCATGTGATCTCTGAGGGATGCTACCTCCGGGGACTCTTTGTAGTGCTGAAAATCCTGCAAGTTGAAAAGATGGTCATCCACTGGAGTGAGATCATCTTGAAAGGGAAAGCCGCTCAGGTGGCATCGAGATATCCTGGGAACCGGAATTCGTAGAAGTCCTCGGAACATATCTTCTCAATCTCAATAGAAAAGGACCGCATCCTTCGATGGTAGTGATGTTTCTGCATACAGAACAATGATGGATGCGTCTGAGTCCATCGGATCAACACCTTACACCAACGCTTATTAGCATATTGGGCTAACGTCCGTGATAAGTTACAGCAGCCTTCGATGAACAGAAACTTGGCATTCGAGGAGCATCTTCTAAGCCGATGCTTCTCCTCACACAAAGAGATAACCCGAATTCTTGAGACGCGCTTCAAAGGTATAGAAGAAGGTCTGGATCCATTTCTTGTGCTCTGCGCCTCCGATCCAAATAGTGAACCCGCTGAGAATGAAGAAGACACAAAGGCCCGAAATACGCTGGAATTTCTCAAGAACACCGAACGAAGGCCGCCGCTGTCGCGGAATAGAAGCACTCGCAAAGATATGAGAGCTTACGTCAAGGCAACGTTGAGCAATCAGAAAAAGATAGTCAAACGGGTCCAAGCGGCTCGGCGGAATAAAACAGATGTTCTGCTTACAAAATATCTTGAAAAGTATAACATCCCAAGGTACGAGAAGTACCTCGAGCTCAACCAATTATGGCGGGGTTACATGAAGAATCTTTTGTTCGGTGACCAGAAGAATCCCAATCTCAATATGGTGCTCCCCAAACTCTCTACTGCCGACTACAACGGGTGCCACTTAACTGTCTTGCAGTCGAAGGATAGGAATTTGGTGGGCATGGAAGGCATTGTTCTCTACGATTCGCAGTACACATTCATCATGGTCATTCCTAGAAAACAGTCCTCACCAGAGCTTACGTCGCCAGCCGAACAAGTAGGCGGATTGAGAGTTATAGCGAAACAAGGAACGCTATTCGGGTTCGATGTCGACATGAATGACACCGAGTCTGTTGGCTTCACGATAATAGGTTCGAGGTTCCAGTTGAGAGCCGTGGACAGGTCCTCCAAGAAATTTAAGAGCCACAAGGTTGACGATCTTTACTAAGCGATCAATGATACGCCGCTCCGAATCGCGGATTCGTGTCAGCACAGGGTCTTGGAGTTGACTACTGCCGGGCCCAGGCATCCAAGTAGGCGATGTCCTCGTCCTTCACCTCATCATTCACCACCGAGTAATGATCAAATAGATCGAATTTCTGGGACAGTTGCAAATTCGAAACGAATGATTTCTGCACGTCATCTAAATTGGTTGCGTCCTTGTACTGGCGCCCATAGCCAGCTTCTAGAACACTTTGCCATGTAGCCTTGTAGACATCGGTGGTGCCGTTGACTAGTTCCACCTTGTCGTCGAAGATGAGCACTTCGCAGAGAGAGCGGATGTCGTTGATGCCCAAGTCGACGTTGGTGATTTTATGCGAAGTGATGAACTCCATTATCGAGTCGAGGTTGGCAAAACCAATGTGGTTTGCAGGGAAGACGCTCAGCAAGATATTGGTGTTATTAGACGGCTCTTGAAAGGCGGTGGGAAATGTTTTCTGCGAGATGTATCTCCAGACCACCGTCAAAAGCGAGTCGATGAACTCAGTGTCGAGCTCGCTATCGGTGAACCAAGGCCCGCCCGTGACGTCAATGGACGGCTGGAGATTGTACAACATGTATATTTTTCTGGTGGGATGTTTCACCGACTTGATCAGCTTGATGTAGCGCTGGCCCTCCAACAGCTTCAAGCACCTCATCACAATGTGCTGATGCATATTTGTTTTTGCCTTGATGGTCTTTGTCCAAATGCCCTCTCTTCCGGATGCCTCGATATACGAATAGATCATCTGCTCGTCCTCGTTCATGGACGTGATCTTCTTGCTGTCAGACAACGAGATGACCTGGAACCGCAATTCGTCTCCCACCTTCACCAACTTCATCATTTTGCGGTTGATGAGATCCTGGGTCATACTCAACAACTTCACGAGATCGGGCTCGTTCATCAACGTTGTGAGCTCCTCTTGCGTGAAAAGCTTGGACGGCGGCTCTTCCGTCATCCTCTGATATAGGAGGTCGGCCTTGGCAACGTCCGCCATCTTCGAGAGTTCAAGTCTGGAGTGCGGTCAAAAGAGATCCTGGTCGAAGCCCAGATGCTAAATGGTAGTCACTGCCTGTTAAGTTAGTGGAATGAAGCGCCCTCCAATATTGCAAGATGATGTACGCGACAAAAAAGTATTTTCTGGAGGTGCGCGATGGTTTCTGAAATCTCAGCATCATGGCCAGTGGTTCCGAGGAAGAGTTCCTGCTTCCCAAGCCTAAGTTCAAGAGGTCCAAGCTCAAAGGAAAACGAAGGCAGAAGGATGATGTTCACGAGGACCACCCGTCTGCGCCACTGACATTTGCATCTACTCGGCCCGAGCATGTGGTTGTCTCTGAGACGAACAACCTGACGAAATGGGCTCGATACGCCAGATTGGGTACTGCAACTGGCCCTGGCAGCCTCACAAACTCTATTCGGCTGGAAAAGTCTGTGGCGGAAGTTGCTGGGCCAACCAATGTTGAGCCTGCTGGACTGGGGTTGGGGGATGACTTCACCAGCCAAATCAGTACTATGGACAAAGAGTTGAGGCCGGTCCTTGATTCCGAAAACACCGCTTACACCACTTTGGACATTCTGCCGGCAGCCCAGACTTTCTCCATCAAGGGCTCTCATTTTCGAGACGATATGGGCGGAAGCGTCAGTCTCGAGAAGGAATACGCTGACGCATATGGCAATGTTTCCGAGGACGAGGCATTCGGCCAGCAAAAAGAGGTGCCGATGGACGACGATGTCGAACCCGACGAGCCTCTAGACTACACCCGCCGGCCTCAGGCCGACGACGAGATGTATGATTTGGAAATCTCTATGGAAAGCGAAGGTGAAGATGGAAGTGCGCCACGGACAGGCTCCCAAAATGCCAAAGACGTACCAGAGCTACTAAAGCGGTTCACCGAACGCCTTTCGCTTCTTGATGCCAGCATCAATTCCAACAAGCACCGATTAAACGCCACCAAAGACGTCCTTGCCGCGTGTGAGAGCCAAAGGACTGAGATCTGTCTGCTGTTGTAGATACAGACTAGTCTAGGGAAAGAGGGGCTGGTTCCTGGAAGACTTCGACAAATTCTACATATAGTATGGACAATTTTGGAGGGTAGCTTCAGCGTAGAAGAAACATGAAGGGCTACCCTTGGAATCTAGTACGGAGTACATGTACTCGAGAGAGTATATGTACTAGACATGTGCCAAAGAGAAAATGGAGCTCGGGGAGCTCGCCAAGAATTCGAGAACGACAAAGCTGAAAAGTGATGTGTCAAATGTGATTTGTATGACAAAGTCAAAAAGTTATGTGTATGGTTATTATAAAAGGTTTCTAGAGCACCGGTGTCAGCAGATGTGCATCCCGAACCAGAGACAGTACCAGACTGCATCGCACCACATGTATCGTTTCCAAGTGCGTGTCTAGCTTCAATACAATTGACTACTAATACGGGGCCTGGATAACGATGATCAGCCAACTGCAGGATTTAAAGACAGCCATAACACTCAAAACACGGCAAACCTGGCCAGGCGAAGGGGAGCGTCAAAACACCGCCAGCATGCGGCTGGCCAATAGAGACGAGTCGTCCCGTGCACAAAGATCTTCCACCGCGGTTAGTCATTGATTACCCGATTGAGAACGCTTCATCATATAAAGTCCAAGGAACCCTCTGATACCATCGACAATGTTCAAAAGAAACTTCAGCCAGTCCATGCACAAGCTCGTCAACAAAGCTCCGCGCCACTTGGTGAGCATCTCTCAGCTTCTGAACCAGGAATTCAATGCCTTAGTCAACAAGGCGCAGTACTTCAAGTCAATCGTTAAAACGAGTGACCAGCATGCTATACAAGCAAACCACAACAAACTACTCGGGAAGCTCGTTGCGCTCTTGTTCTCCAAACGGTCTACGCGGACTCGGATCTCGTCCGAAGGAGCAGCTGCCCACTTTGGTGCCCAGCCCATGTTTCTTGGGAAGGACGACATCCAGTTGGGGGTCAACGAGTCAATGTACGACACTACGAAGGTGATTTCGTCCATGACCTCGTGCATCTTCGCGCGGGTCAACAAGCACGAGGAGATCTTGGAGTTGTGCAAGCACTCGTCGGTGCCAATCATCAACTCATTGTGCGACCGGTACCACCCGCTCCAGGCGATCACGGACATTCTTAGCATCAAAGAGGCGTTCGGCAAGACCGAAGGACTCAAACTCGCGTGGATTGGAGACGCCAACAACGTGATCAACGACTTGTCGGTCGCCGCATTAAAGGCCGGCATCTCGGTGTCGGTGCTGGTGCCGCAGTCGGTGCAGTTCGATGCCGGGATTCAGCAAGAGGCGCGGGCCCTTGTGGAGTCGTCCGAAGGGAAGGTGAGTTTCCAGGTGGTGCACGACCCCGTGGCAGCATTGAAGGACGCAAACGTCATTGTCACGGATACGTGGATCTCCATGGGCCAAGAAAGCGAGAAGGCTGAGAAATTGCAGCAGTTCTCCGGATACCAAGTAAACCAGAAATTGCTCTCCATGGGGAAGGTCAATGCACAGTGGAAGTTTATGCATTGTTTGCCAAGACACGCCGAAGAGGTGTGCGATGATGTGTTTTACTGCGAAAACTCCATCGTTTTCGAAGAGGCCGAGAACAGGTTGTATGCTGCCATGGCCGTGATCGAGGCTTTCGTCAATAACAAGGGTGACTTGTTGAAGTGAGCCGATCCGGCCCGCGTCGTGCCGCATCAGGCCGGGGTGGGATCAGCTGTTATTACTAATGCATATTTTTCTCGCCTTTCGCATGCATCGTAGCAAGTAGGATTGCTGTAATGCTGCGTCGCAGGCCTGAGATGACGAGCGGCCCGCTCCCGCGAGTGCTTTTGGTGTGCGCACGCGTTGTTTTCTTTTTTTTGCCGTCGGTTCAGCGTCAGCGCGAAATGCTTGGCCGTGTGTGCGGTTGAAGGGATTATACGAAGGTCGATTTCTGAATCTGAGCATGACATCACAGTGCGAGAAAAACAGAAATGGTCGTGTTAGGGCGCAGAACTGGCTGGGGCTGGGGCCTTGCCCAAAAAGAAATGGCATTCTCTCGCACGGGTTTTTTCTTGTTCTGGGGAAACACAAGAATTTTCATGTCCTCCAACTTTTAAGGTGACATATCTGCAAGCGTTTAAAGTTGGGGCGTTCGGGTCTTGGCACAAAAATTTCTGTGGGACTCGCTGGGGTACGGGGCTCAGCGAGCGGCGTCGATAATTTTTCTCGGAATAACTATTTGTCCGGTTTAGCGATGTGCATATGCACCTTGCTATGTATCGGCTTTGCTCAATCATTGCTCCGAGCACTGTCTCAGCAGCCCAATTCTTGCGTCCACTGGTTTAAAAAGCGGCATTCCGCTGCCCGAAGTGTCCCTCTTTATTATTTTTTTTAATCCTTGGTCACAACACTATGCTGCAACAAACCGAGGAACACCCTGCACCTGTTGCCGACTCTAACTCGGGCACAGCAACCGTCTCTGATGATGCTATGTCTGTAAAGAAGGAGGACCAAGACCAAGGTCCTTCCTTCGACAAAAAGAGCGCATCCGACTACATCTTCATCAGTTCGCTTTGTGTTTTGATTGCTTTCGGAGGATTCGTTTTCGGCTTCGACACGGGAACCATTTCTGGTTTCGTCAACATGAACGACTTCCTTTCGCGTTTCGGTCAATTGAACTCCCTGGGCGAGTACTACTTGTCCGAAACAAGAACCGGTTTGATCGTTTCCATCTTCAACATCGGATGTGCTGTTGGTGGTATATTCCTCTCGAAGTCCGGTGACATGTGGGGCAGAAGAGTGGGAATCATGTTCGCCATGGTTATCTACGTTGTGGGTATCATCATTCAAATTGCTTCTATCGACAAGTGGTATCAATACTTCATTGGTAGATTGATTACTGGTTTAGCTGTCGGTACTGTGTCTGTTCTTTGTCCACTTTTCATCGGTGAGTCCGCTCCCAAGCACTTAAGAGGAACCTTGGTTTGCTGTTTCCAGCTTAACATTACCTTGGGTATCTTCTTGGGATACTGTACTACCTACGGTACTAAGGTCTACTCCGACTCTAGGCAATGGAGAATTCCATTGGGCTTGTGCTTCGCCTGGGCCGGTTTGTTGATCGGTGGTATGGTTTTCATGCCCGAATCCCCTAGATACTTGATCGAAAAGCAAAAGTTTGACGAGGCAAAGGCCTCCATCGCCAAGTCTAACAAGGCTTCTGTTGAAGATCCTGCAGTCTACGCTGAAGTCGAGCTCATTCAGGCTGGTATCGACAGAGAAGCCATGGCTGGAAGTGCAGGCTGGAAGGAATTGATCACCGGAAAGCCAAAGATGTTACAAAGAGTCATTCTTGGTATTGTTCTTCAGTCCATTCAACAGTTGACTGGTAACAACTACTTTTTCTACTACGGAACCACCATCTTCAAGGCTGTTGGTTTGAAGGACTCTTTCCAAACTTCCATTGTTTTGGGTATTGTCAACTTTGCATCTACCTTTGTTGGTATTTTCGCCATCGAGCGTATGGGTAGAAGATTGTGTTTGTTGGTTGGATCCGCTTGCATGAGTGTATGCTTCTTGATCTACTCGATTCTCGGCTCTATTGACTTGTACATTGACGGCTACTCGAACGATCCATCCAACACCAGAAAACCAACCGGTAATGCGATGATTTTCATCACCTGTTTGTTCATCTTCTTCTTTGCCTCGACTTGGGCCGGAGGTGTTTACTGCATTGTCTCCGAGACCTATCCTTTGAGAATTAGATCCAAGGCCATGTCTGTCGCTACAGCTGCTAACTGGATGTGGGGTTTCTTGATCTCTTTCTTCACCCCCTTCATTACGAACGCCATCCACTTCTACTATGGTTTCGTTTTCACTGGATGTTTGATCTTCTCGTTCTTCTACGTTTATTTCTTCGTGAGAGAGACAAAGGGTCTTTCCTTGGAGGAAGTGGACGAGTTGTACGCTACAGACATCAAGCCATGGAAGACATCTGGCTGGGTTCCTCCTAACGCCGACGACATGGCACACAGCACAGGGTATGCTTCCGAGGCTAAACCCACTCAAAATCACGTTTAAAACTTAACTCACGGTATGGGCTTCAATATAGAAAATTCAAATATATGATAAATAGTAATCATTCTGTAAGACGCTTCTCCAGGTATATGTGAAGTAATTGCTTCTGCATATAACCGGGATGCTCGGGCCTTGGGCATTTTCTCATTTATACTCCGCCTTACCTATCAAGATAAAACTATACTTTCATGTCAGTTCCCGCCCAGGAGGGCACTGCTGTCTCCACTCTCTATGTGAATAACATTAATGAAAAGGTCAACGCCAAGAAAGTAAAGTACGTTCTCGGCAGATTGTTCAACAGGTACGGTGACGTTATAGATATTTCCGTACCCACTAGATTGAAGTTGAAAGGACAAGCATTCGTCACATATAAGGAGGCGAGTTCGTGTGAACGTGCTCTCTCAAAGCTTCAGAGTAGGCCAATGTTTAAAAAGCCAATTCACATTGGATTTGCCCGCGTTGATTCAGATGAGTATAACAAGGAAAGAGGTGATATGCTAGCCATAGACAAACGGAAGAAACTCAAAGAAGACAGAATTTTGAAGGAAAGCACTGAACAGAAAGCAAAAGAAGAGACCAATCTGCTACTGGCAGAGCCAGCGCGTGTGCCTCTCACAAAAGCGCAAATTAAAACATGGACCCAACTCTCAGCTAATAATATTTTGCTATTTCAAAACTTACCCAATAGTCATTTTGAGAACGCCTTTCTTCATGATAGTTTCTCTTCTTTTGGGGGATTTACACGTGTCCGGCCCTTGCCCTTCCGCAACTTGGCATTTATTGATTTCGAAACTGAGGCAGCAGCATCTGCGTGTTTGGACAGAATTGACAGATCCAAGTTTGGTGAAACAACCCTCCTCACATTCGCGAAAAAGTGAAGCAGAACTAGTCATTTATCTACATCTTTTTAATCAAGCGCATTTATTATAAGCATAATCGAATTGAAAATAGAAGTAAAAGTATTCATCACTCTATTAGAAAGGAACATTGTGTGCGCTCAAGATCTCCTTCAATCTAGCGACTTCATCGCTCAAAGAGGCTTTTGAGTTCATCAACTCTTCGACCTTCAGCTCCAACTGCTCCATACGCTCCATTTTACGAGCACGAGAGCGACGTGCAGCCTCGGTGTTACGCGCACGCTTCACTGAGATTGGATCATCTTTGTTGCTTTCGACAGGTAACAAAGGCAGAGCCCTCTGCTTCTTGCTGTAAGTCACGCAGCCTAAATGATCAACAATCTTTCTCTTCTGGCCGAAGTTGTTGGACCCAGCGGCCTCGATTGGCATACTGTCATTCAACTGAGGGGTAGGAAGCACGGACGGAGCAGGTGTTTCCATCTGCTGAGGCTTGGTCTGAGGTGCAGGAATGAAATCGAAAGATTTCTTAAAGTCATCTCCCAACAAATCATCCAAAGCCTCAATTGGTTCAGAAGAGTCTTCCAGTTCATTGAACAACGAGACCCAGTCTTCCTTCGAGTTGACTTTAGCTCCGCCGATCAGGAAATCCAAGTCGTTGAACATAGGGGATTCTGTCATACCCTGATCGAGAGTGTCAAGGTTGGACGAAAAGACTGAGTCCAACACATCCGTGTGAATGAGAATTGGTGACTCGTCCATTTCGTTGTTGGTCTCGTGGAGGCCTGAAGAGGGCAACTGGCAAGATAATTCGTCGATAGTTTCTAACTTGGGGACAACAGCAGCTGACTGAGCAGGGATATCTGATTCATATGAATCGTTAAACATAACTTGGACTTCGGTAGACATATTCAATTTTTTTTTTTCAGTAGAATAATGATGAGTGGTAAATAAACAAATAAATGTAGATATTATTTAGAGTTTCAAACGGTCAGTGTATAAAACGGAGATGGATTGATGGGTGTGACACCATATTGGAAAACGGATTTATAGTAGCATATTGGGGTAACAAACTTAGTATTTGAGAGTTATCAACTTTTAATTTGATAAATAACTTTTTTTCTTTATTTTCTTAAGAGAGAAAAATTTAATTCTTTAAACCTAGTAAATGATTTAAGCACACATTGTAATGACTTGAAGTAATAAAATGGGGAAATAATAATAGGTAAAGGTGAAAAAGTTTGTTGAGAAAGAGATCTCGGGTCGGAGTGCGAATTACGGCGAATATATAGGCCCGAAAAATTTTCACGTCCTTTACACGAGCCCCGCGAACGGGCGTGCGCAGGGCGAGATTTTCTCATTTACGAGCAAGACTAAAAAAGCAAATGAGTCACGTCCCCTCCGTTCCGCAATGGAATTTTTTGCATATTCATGGTTAGCATTCAGTGAGTCCTTGATGCTTGAAACTGTAGTTTGAACCTGCACTAATGTAACTGATCAGAGCTGCCTCAAAGAATAGAAGAGGCCGTGATGCAGGCTATACCGATTATGAAGGAGTCGGACCGGTTCCGCTGACACACATGTTATCTGCAAGATCGAACGCCGTAAAAGGAAGGACCAGATTGCGCGTGGATCTTCACGCCGAGAAACTTAGCGGATTGCCTGCATGCCATATTTGGTGAGCGCCGCGGCACCTCACGCTTACTAAGAGTGAATGTTCGTTTTGCAATCATCTCACATGATGGGAAAGCTCGTTACTTGCCCATCTTGAACCATTTTGGCTTCCCCAGGGAGTTCGATTGGGCCCTTGAATCTTTTTTGGACGACGGAGGCTTGCGAGCACCACTGGGATCCGCCTCCAATTCTCCACGATTACTCTCTAGGCGAACATGGGGCAACTCATTGACATCTTTACGCTCAACACTTTCCTTTAAGTAAGGTCCCAGCTGCGCAGAGGTTGATTCCCAAATCAACATGACTTTTTCCTGCTGAAGATGTGGGTGTTCTGACATGGCTTTACCGTTTTCTCCGAACGAACCTCCTATTTCTTCGAATGGTGGCAAGGTGTTTCGAAGCTTGTAGGCATTCAAGTGTGGCTCGGAAATGTACGAGTCAATACGCTTAAAAAGCTGGCCCAACTTCAAGCTAGTGTCATCAAAATGTAAATCTAACAATGCTCTATCTGGAAATTTGATGCGTATGTTGTAGAAACGAGGGACGCTGGCAGTTTTCCTTGCCTTTGGACGTCCCTGCATCGTTTTAAGCATGTTGTAATACTTTTCTGCTTGTGTGGCTGTCAAATCATAGTCTTCGTCTGGGTTATCATAGATCTGTATGCCGGCCAGGGGAATATAGACCGCGTCACTGGTAACAACGGTTTTGCCAAGCTGACTTTCGACTGGTGTGTTGGTATTATTTGTGCTTGTGCCAACATACCCTTCCCTGACGTCACAACTATCCGTGGGCTCGATCACAGCTGGTGGATCTCTGTCCTCTTTCTCGCTTGGAGTCCAAGTCTCTTCGATATGTGATCCGCGACTGCTTGGTGGCATTGCTTCGCTCTTGGGTAAAGGCTTGGGATCATCTGGGAGCTGTGTTTGTTGCTCGTAGGGCCTGTCAGAGTCTGTGATAGTTAATCTCACGACTGCACTAGGGACGTTACCCACAATGGAGCCTATCCAAGTAGTTTCGAAGGCAGGTTGTGCGTTGTCTGTTGAGAAATTGAGCAAGCTTAGTTTGGTATGCGCAGAAGCTGTTAATGATAAGTTGGCTTCGTTGCAGAATCGTTGCACCAATTGTGGTAAGAGAGTATCCGATGTCAATTTCAAGATTTTTGTGATGGCCCCGCCATTGACACTTGCTATGACTTTGAGCGCAATCTCGCTTCTTGTGGATTTGACCTCTAAAATAAGCTTGGCATTGTTGACAATATTAAGGAATCTTAGGGAAGCCATGGGGTCTAGTTTCTTGCCACTGTAAATGAGTTCGGCATTACTGGACGATGGCAACTTGAATTTTTCGAGCGCCAAGGCCGATAATCGAGAGACAGTTGCCGATCTATCACAGGTCACCTTTTTGCTTGCATTTTGATGCGAAATTGAGAAGGTAAGAGACATGGTGAACTTGAGTATTGGCTAGAGCCAACACACTCTTGTGAGGCCTGTCCGAGCGTGTATGCAGAACGCTTTTCGGTGCTGATTTCAAATCATACCATCAATAAGACTGTTGATCAATGCAATAGTAGTCCTCGTGGCTCCTGGTCCTTTTGTTCTTTCCGAAGCCAAATTTCCTCGAATTACATCCGAATTTACCGCAAGGGATTTAATCAGCGATGGTCAGAATCCTTCGTATTTTCTCCAACTGGCGCACGATATTTGAAAACTACGAGAAAATAGAAGCCCACTTGATTCAAAAGTAATTCATTAAAATTGCCACGCCCGAGACGATGTTCTTTGGCTTATCAAGCTAAAGCACTAATTGACGATAAAGCATGCCTCGAGAAGCGATGCCGGCCCTTGCCGGAATTAACAAAAGAAAAGCACACATCCATGTAGCAGGTAGCACGTGACGATTGCCACTATCTAAAACACACCCTTATCCCGCGCGGCTCAAGCCGGGCCAAGCACACTCATCTTTTTCAAATGTGTCTATGTTGCTGCCAGTGCCTTGTTGATATCTTTCTCGTTGCGGTAAGCATAATTTTCCCGCCGCTTCCTGTTTGGATACGGCGTGGTGTGTGCTCGAAGGATTCTTTGATTAATATTTTGCTCTGCGTTGTGGGCTACTTTCCAGGTCTCATTCACTCCTGGTATATCATCGCCCGGTACCCAGAGCCAACAGTTCAATATGTCATCGAAAGACCCGACTTAGAGCTGCAGACTTTCAACATACATCATCATTACAACCCGCAGCCATGTCATCATAACAGGACGCAAATTGCTCATGAGCCGCAAGCCACGAGGAATCCAAGCTATGGGGCCATCGACGAAGCCACTTATATTCCCTCCAAACCACCGCCATACAGAGAGTGAGAAAGCCGGACCAGGCTTCTTGAAAACCTCAGGCTTGCTCACGTTTCTCTTATCTGCGCCGTATTGGTGCAAGCAACCTCCGGGAATAGCCCCAAGGTCTCCCCCGCTTGCCGCTCCCTAAAGACAGTATAATTATCGCCGGAAGTACTCCCAATAATGTATCAAATTTTTTACCGGTGTAGGTGACGGCCAGCCTTCGGCGTGCTTGATTTCTTGCCTTCATGTAGAGGCGGTTCGTATCGCGGCTGTATGCACGTTACCGATAAACTCACTTATCACTAGATTGAGCTTCGTTTATCAGCACAACCCCGTTATGTCTTTGATCAATGACACAATCACGTCGATGGGCGACCCCACAAAAAAAGGCATAGCGAGTGAAGCCCAAACTTCAATTGGGTTGTGGAAATCCATCAGCGACTGGTGGAATTCCTCGCCCTCTTTGCAAACCCCAACAGAGCAATCAGTGCAATCACGGCTGTTTTCGGAGGCCAGAAGAAGAAACCTCGAAATTGAACGCAAGCTCTTTCGGTCCATCTTTTCACTGGAGGTCGTCTTTCTCGACAATTCAGAAGAGGCGGTCCCGTCGGGAAACAGCGCCAAGTTGACGGCGGAATTCATCGACACCACTCTTTCGGAGCCAGCAGATGGCTCTTGCTTCATACATGAGTTGCAAGTTTCAAATAAGAGCGACACGACTAAGGCGGAAAGACACATTGTGGTTATTCATGGCTACATGGCTGCCATGGGTTACTTTTCGAAGAATGTCGAGGAAATGGCGCTATCTTATCCGCATATGACCGTTCACGTGATTGATCTACCAGGGTTTGGTAATTCTGCAAGACCTACGTTTCCAAAGGCTCTTCTCAATCTACCCAAGAATGCTAGCAAGGTAGCCGAGATCACACAAATTATTCAAGCCGAGAGCTGGTTTATCGATCAGATAGAGGCTTGGAGAATAGTCAAGAACATTGCAAAATTCGACCTTGTGGCTCATTCCATGGGTGCTTATCTTTCTAGCTGCTATTTATTGAAGTACAATAACTCTGAAAATGGCGGGAGGGTCCACAAATTCGTTCTTGTCAGTCCCATGGGAACTGAATCGAGTGACGTCAGTTTGCTCAACAACAAAAAGCTTCAATTTAATCACCATGATGTCTCCAGTGATCCTCTTGACGAGATTTTTGCGTCGGAAGACTTCGAAAACCATACTGTGGATGCAGAGGAATTGAAAGGTCTTTGGGAAACGCTAGGTAGACCGAAGTTTCCCAAAAACGCATTTCTACGCACCTTGTGGAACAATCATATTTCTCCCTTTCAGTTCTTGCAGTATTCTGGCCCACTTTATTCAAAATTATTGTCATTTTGGTCCTATCAAAGGTTTCGCAATTTATCTGCTAACTCAACTGAGTTAGGTGAAAACACCGCAACAAAAGATTTGATACTTCTCTTGCACGAATACTCTTTCTCAATTTTTAACCAGTACCAGGCGTCCGGTGAGTTGGCTATCACCAAATTTATTACCCACGAAATAGTTCCTCGATTGCCATTATGCGATCGCGGGCTCATTGAGTTCCTAGACTATTCCAAGATCAAAACTCTTTGGATGTACGGAGAGAAAGACTGGATGAACAGCAAGGGTGGGGAGTACTGCGTCAAGAGACTCAACGAACTAAACGAGAAAAACGCAGAGCTCGAGATCGTGAATGACGCAGGGCATCATATCTACCTTGACAACCCACCTGATTTCAATGACAGTGTGATTAACTTTTTACTGGCTTAATCATCGGATCCTTGATGGATAAAATTACGTTTTTTATTATTTACCATTATGCCCATTGAACGTGTGATCTACAAGCTATCCAAAATCAGATCAAAACATTTAAATGCCTTGCCATTCTCCATCTGAGAAATGGTATGCAAAAGTCTCAGTCCCTCGAAATCGATCTTCATCTCTTCAGATATCTTGTGTGCACCTTCTATGATAGTCTTATCGATTCCAGCTAATTTTGCCACATTTAAGCCGTAAGAGTTCGAAACAACACCACGAATCAACTTGTATAGAAAAATGACCTCCGAGCTCTCGTCATCACACCCATCAGAATGTTCCAAAAAGGCCATGTGGTAGTTTTTCACAGCAGTGCTCTCGTGTTCTAGAACATGAAGAGACGGATAATGGGTGATAAATAGGGTGACTGGACTGTTTGGATCCTCAATCAAGTATTTCAAGATTGCATAGGCTATTGCGACACCATCCTTGGTACCTGTGCCTCGTCCAATTTCATCTAGTATCACTAGCGACTTGGAAGAGTAATTGCGGACGATATCGGCACACTCAAGCATTTCAACCATAAATGTAGATTTTCCTTTCAATATGTTATCTGAAGATCCCATGCGTATAAAGATGGAGTCAAAAACACCCATGGATGCTTTCTCGCAAGGCAAAAATGATCCAATTTGCGTCATGATGACTGAAAGAGCTATTTGCTTGACAAGGGACGACTTGCCGCCCATATTTGGCCCCGTAATAATAAGAACCCTGTTTTCATCATAGGAAATGTTGATGTCATTCGCAACGTAATTACCTAAGTTTCTCGGTAACAGCAGGAGAATTGGATGGAGGCCTTGCTCTATATTGATTTGTTGGCTGTCAATAATATCCGGTTTTGTATATGAAGCCCCTGTTTGCGAGCCGACAGAGGATAAAGACAATAAGCAGTCGAATTTTGCCAAGCATTGAGTTATTTCAAGAAAGTATTCGTAATGAGAGTCCACGCTCAGCAAGTAAAGTTTGAAAGATCTGTCACACTCCAAACTAAGCCTCTCATTATGGTATTGTAGCTTCTTATGCAAATCCGAGACAGCTTTATTTCTGTATCTGGATACAGTCTTCGTTGCGTTGATCTTGAGCCAATCTTTTGGTAAAGAATCTGTTGCTTTACCATTCCTAACTTCAATTAGGTGGGTGTCTTTGAGCACAGAAACATATTGAAGTTGGGGCCGTTTGAGAAATTTGCGGATCGATTCCAATTCTTCAGCCAAGCTCTCATTTATAGATGCGATGAATTCCATTTCTCTGACGACCGGCTCGAATATATCTCCGGTATTAAGAATGAAGTATTTGCTTTTCATCTCCGATACATCCAACAGTGAGAGGGCTATATTTGCGTCGATCTGATCGAGAAGATCGTCAACAATCAGCTTCTCGCTGAGTTCAAACAAAGAAAGCAATATACTATGTAGCATTTCATCATCCGGAAATTTCATGTTGAACTCTTGCACAGCTGGCTTGCCGAAATCACGGAAAATTTGAAGAACATCTTTAAACGATTTAAGCATCAAGAATAGCTCTTTTCTTGATATACGGTCACTTTGCTGTGTTGCAGAATAATGCACCTTGATGAGCGATCTGTCAATTTCGATACCATTCTTGCCCGACTTCATGAGCGCAGTTCGAAATGTATCTAGGAGATGAACGAACTCATTCGAGTTCAAGGTTTCCACCGCAGAAAGTCTTTTGATGATATCTTCCTTGCGAATAAGCGGTTTACTAACCCATTTTCGTAACATGTTAGCACCACTCCGGGTATGTGTATTGTTAAGGAGCCAAAAGAGAGTCCCCTGCCTAGAATTCGGGTTTTCTTGAACCTCGAAGATATCCAAGGCCTTGAGTGTACTCGCAGGGAGAAGCATGAATTTCTTGGAGTTGGTGAATGCAGAAAAGTTGGAAGGTATGGTGAAAACATTGCTCAAATTGAACTCTGAAAGATACCGAATAAGCTCATCGATACACGCAAGAATGGAAGCTGGATATTTCAAGGAGAAATATTCTGATAAGTTTCCGTAATTATCGGTTGGGTTTTCTGAGGTGAAAAAATCTGCAAGGCTCGAATTTACTTCTTCCTCACTTTTGATGTGACGAAATTCGACACTAATCTTCGAATTTTGCAGCTTGAGGCCTGATTTTAGCTCTTCAGATATACCATTTGAGTCACTCAAAACAATGGCTTCACTCGGATTGAGATACGCAAGTCGCGTTTCCAATTCTGTTCTTCCGAATGAGTCCTTGAACACGTCATAGATAATCTCCCCGGTCAATGGCTGAACCGCCACCAAAGAACAGTCATTATTATCCTTGGAGGCATTGATGCACATAATGTACTCCTCATTTTGCGCAGGAGATATTACCGAGTTAGACAGGGCGTCTTCAATAGCCTCATCATCCATGTACGTAGCTTTCGTGTAGATGGCAGATATCTGCCTTTGGAAGAGGTTAGACTTGTTGGTACTCTCAACCGACTTTATCGCAGCAGATTCAGTCTGCTTCACGACACCTACCTTGAAGCCACTGCTGAGAAGTCTCTGCAAGTGGACGTGGAGTCTGACATCGGGAATGGAACAGTAAGCGTATCGATCATGAGTTCTTTCCTCCAAGTCGATATTCCCCGGGATAAGCATGATGTTCAAGATCAGAGACGCCACCACTGCGTCCTGTCCAAAAAACTTGAACTTGTAGCCAACCTGAATGGCAAGGAGTTTGTCTTGATTGGTTGTCTTTAGTTGTTTGAACTGCTGTTCGAGTGGAGTCAATTTGGTGGCCTTAGCTTTCTCCTGCCTCTTTTGTTCAGGCCTCGTGGGGTTTTTTTTTGTGGTTCTGACGGGTTTGGCTGAAGAGGGCTTTATCAGCGCCTCGTTGTCACTTGGAGGTGTCGCTTCTATCTTGGTGTCATCCTTGTGCTTTTTTGCAGGCGGGTTCAGGAAGTGTTCTAATCGTTTTGAGACGTTCGTCGGACTCGGAATCGCCGAATTGCTGCTTGCATTTCGAGAAGAGAAAAATCTGCTGATCGAGGCTTGCTTCTTTCCACCGTTTCCAGATCGTTTCATTCAGAGGAGGTTTTGACAGATAGGGCCAGATCACTGATGCCCGCGCCTTAAAACACTGGTGCACGCTTTGGACCATGATGTAGTCGCGAAGTTCTCTATCAAGTATTACGAGTTTGAAGAATATAGAACAGATAACATAAGTGATCCGGGTATTTCGTATTGACTTACAAACAATGCCCCAAAATGAGGACGAGGGACGAATCTAAAAAATTGCTTAGCTTCAGATTCGATTTTTAAGTATCGTCTCTGATACTCGTAAAACTAATGCTGCTTACATTTCCGCCTCTCTTTAGCGGACTATCTCTGAACTTTTCTGAACTCCCAGACGGGGGTACAGAGTTCGTCGAATTGCCTTTTAAAGCAGACACAAATGTTGTGGGTGTAGAAGACTTGGAGTTTCTGTCTTCATCAAGCAGCTCCATAGATGTGTCCGCAAATACCTCGCACACCGGTCCAGTATTATCCTCTGTGTCATCAACTATAACATCTTCGGTCAAAGCAAAAGAAGAAAGAGACTTCTTTTTCTGGAGCTCCGAAACACTCGGCCTCCGTGACAGACGCCTCGAGGTTGTTTGCAGACTATCTGAGGTGTTAGCTAACAGGGAAAGCATGACTGACGGCGTGGATGCGTTTCGACGAATAGACGAATTGCCACTTTGCTGGTGCAACCTTGAACTCGAGCTTCTTGTCAACGGAGCCTTTTCAACAGGAGTGGTGCTTCCACTGCCGCTTTTAGGTGTTGCGGCATCGAAATTAGGAGAGGATGACGTGACGTTTTTTGAGCGGGCTGACATCAACGGAGAGAAATGAAATTGATTTAAAGATTTGGATGATCCTGGAGTTGCTGACACCGAGCTCTTTGTTTGTACGTTAGACAAATCTTGAGATAAACTTTCTCTAGAAGATGCTTCCGAGGCATCCAGAACATTATCTTTCGCTAATCTGTGGTTTTGCCGAGCCTGCGGCATGTTGCTAAGCGATTTGCGGGATTGTGTTCGGGTGAACTCCACCTGTAAAGGACTCGTCGGGTTTGCCATATTGTTCTGTGTGGCAAACATGCCACGTATTTGATTAGGGGAGTAATTGTAGCCATAGACGAGAGATTTTGAATGGCGTCTCATCGGCTCTGGACGATCTTGGCTTTGTTGTTCATTCGACGCATTCGGCAACGATGCCAGGTGTTTTCGGCCGTAAGAAGTAGATCTAGTCGAGGCTGCATCATTCTTGAGGTGTGTTTCAGTAGTGTTTGTGACTGTTTGCAAGGAGACTGCATCATTGGCGTCAATGTTCAGGCCGTCTGAAACGAAATTATCCGAATTCAAAGAGATTCGAGAATTCGAATGATTTTCATAGGAAGAGGCTAGGGACAGCAGATGTGCCTCGGAAAACGTTTTAACCGAAAGATCCCGGGTGTTCCAGGTCTCGTCGTTTAACGAGGATTGAATGGCTATTTCCTCGGCAATCGTCTTCTCAATCCAATCATCCCGGAGAGCCTCGTAGCTCTGCTCAAGCTCGAACGAGGCCGCAATGAACCGTGGAGTGTAGCCCCTGTTATTTTTTTTGGTCTCTAGACTTAGAATTTCGGCGTAAGCTGCATCCGAATAATTCAAGGAGGCGCGTGAAGACTTCTTGAGGCCATCTTGCATGAAAAACGAGGCTGATTCAGCATCTGAATTATTGAGTTTGTGAGACTTCATGACTTCTTTGATTTTATTGGAGGTCACGAAACGAATGAGCTCCTCCATGCATCTCAAGGAGTTGTACGAAAAACAAAGATGTAGACAGGTGTCGCCATTCGAGTCCGACGTATCCCATTGGGCACCAAACTCTAGAAGAAGTTTGAGACCATCGACGAAATGATTCACACAGCAATAGTGGAGTGGGGTTCTCCCTAGGGCGCCTCCTGGGAAGTTAAGCCATTCGGCGCTTGGAAATTCCTGAAGAAGAAAATGCAACGTTTGCGAATGCTGATTGAATATGGGCAAGTGTAAGACAGTGAGGTCGTCAAAGGTGATCAAGTCTAAATTCGACTCCAACCCCAAATCCCTCGCCCTGTCTATTCTCTTGTTGTTCATCATGGATACTAAATGGAAGCATATGAGATAATTGCCGTGGTAGGAGGCGTAGTGTAAGTTGCACCAGCCTTTGTTTCTAGGATCGATATTTAGCCAGAGCTCCGGGTACCGGGCTAAAAGGCGCTTCGTGATTGATAGATTTCCGTTGACGACCGCTTCTCTTAAGCGGTGTGATGTTTCCATTTCAGCATATGGGTCGACGCTGGTACTGGTTGTTGTATTTATGAGTATGGAGATGAATTGGACTGATCTTCGTTCTGCCCCATTACGTACGCGCTTCATTTCTGCAAGCGAGCGAGGGTACAGGTTGTCTCTACAACAGGTTCATTCGAGTATTGCTTGCAAGTACTCGTCAGAGAGAACAATAAAAACGTAGAGCCCGATGAAGTAAAGTCTAATTGATGAAGGTAGAGTCTATCGAAGATTTCAAGCTGGACTGAAAGTTCAAAAATGCCACTTGATGCATCGTCTTGAGATAGCTCTCTACGTAAGGTGAGGTTATCTAGTAAAGTACGGTTTTTGCTCCTCTCGGAAGGAGTGAATCGTGAGAACTCGGCAGTTTGAACAAGGTAGACTTCTATGGCTTCTAATGCGATTGCACGCCAATTCTATTATCCTTGGCGGCAGCATCTCCCGATTGAGACCAGCTTGAATATAACTAGACAGAGGCCCAGGTGGTTCAAAACCTGGGCCTCTGTACCTGGGCCTCTGTCAAAAACCGATGGGCAAAGGTTCAAAAGCACCTTTAGAATGGGGCTTATAAGGCCGTTTGGTATCAGACAAGCCATGACTCGGCCCTCGGACCTCGGGTTGCTACCTGAGAATTAAGGTCTACAGAAAAGGCCAGTTTTCACAACGATGTTTATTATTATGATGAAGTAGACATACGGAGCCTAAAAGGCCAATGCAAAGTGAAGATTTGGAAACCTAAGGGTACAGACCTCAGTGGTGTCCCTCGATAATGTCATTCTTGACTCTGTAGAAGATGTAGAACCACATGGAAGCACCAAGGAACTTGGCGCCCCATTTCACCTTAGGGTCAACGTGGGGCTTTCCCACAGGGGCATGGCGAATGTATTTGGCAAGGTGAGCAGCGGCCATCTTGGTTGTTGGTGGGGTCTGGAATGATTTTTTTAATGACGATATGGTTGGCTGATGGTGTGCAGGATGCTCGCGGTGCACGGGTCTACTGCCTGCTGCAGCATTTTCGCAGCCTCTGGGCGGTCTTTTTTTGCGCTGCATTGTAATACCGTTACCATCTACCTTGTCACAACTTGCGTATCAATTTTAATTTGTTACAATTTGCGTGAGTGGACAATGTGCCTTAAATTTACTGCTTTCGAGATTCTCATTTTCTTTTCAAATGTAACCTGTGATGCCTGGTCATATTCGACTTGACGTTGAACATTTTGCCACACCCTGCCCACTCGCACTTGAAGTGCTTGACGCCGGTGTGGGTGGTGAAATGTATTTTAAACGACGAGGGCCTTTTGAATGTCTTGAAGCATATGGGGCACGTATGAAGCTTCGTCTTTGGGGAGTGATCACCGGGTTGGTTCGGATGATTCATAGGAAGCGGTGCTTTGCTATCCAGAGTTCTTTGAGCCTCGGCCATTTCGTATTTGAAATCGTGGGGCTCGACTTCTGACGCTTCGGACAATCTATTCACCACTTCTTCATGGTACCCAGAGAAGTGGTCAGGATTGCTTCCATGAATGGACGACGCGGGTTCAACGGCTAGACTATAGGTGGAGGCCGAATTGGATCTCGGAAAAGGTTGCGGCTCGAGCTGCTGATGAGTCCCAAAAAGACGGTCATCTTTTGCTTCTTCGGGGATAAGCAGATTTTGGCTGACGCAGACCGAGGGGCTACTTTGCAAGAAAGGGTAGGTGAACTCCGGCAACTCAATGTTCAGCGACGTGACTTCACAGTCCTTTGCAGAAGGAGGGCCCGAGCAGGGAGGTACGCGCAGAAAAGAAGGGGGCGTCTCGTCGTAGTCATTGAAGAGGCCGAGCTGCAAAAACTCGTAAGACAGAGCTGAGGTGTCGTGCTCATCGGGATGGGGCAAGTATCGCCTCATGTAGTCAATGTTGTAGAAGGACGGATCTTCATAGAAGCCGCGAGAGAAGAAGTCACATTTGCTAGGAAAGGCGCCGGAATCCCGGGAGCCGTAGTCAGGATTGATAAATTTGGTGTCGTCACGGAAGTTCATCATGCTCAGTGCAAGCGACAGCGGTGAGGAGCCAATGGCACCACTTGTTGGTTCCTTGCGCACATGACCGGTGGCTAGTAGCAGGAGGCTTTTCTCTTCATAGGACATGTGGTGGGCTAGACTGGCGGGCACCCTGGGAGGGCACTCTATGTCCGGGTCGAGGGTGCCGGATTTGGGCAACATTCACGGCCAGCTCAAAAATACTTAGCCAAGTCTCGAAAGGAATGACAGATACTAGGCGGTCAAGCAGGCTCACCAGTGAAATATGCTCGAGGGCACTGCTTACATAGAGAAACAAGCGTAAATAAAGACAGCCGTGGAGGTTCACGAATTGACAACATCGGAAGGGGAAGATGACGGGTCGAATAATGTAAAATAAAAAGACCTTATCCAGACCATGGCTTGGGGAAGAATTATTTCGCTAGACCTTCCTCTGAAGAGCGCGGACCTAGGCGCGTTCTCCCAGACAATGGACCTTATCGGTGTTGTCAACGCGAAACGCCGCCACACCGGGCTTCGCTGGACGTGGTTTCTTCTCTGGCCATGCACGTCTGGCACAAATATCCCACCCCGGCCCCTTCGAAACCCCCTGTCCTTCCACCTTGTGATGGCCCTCGGTGTCTCTGCGCACGTGATGATTTCTGCCGGATGAAGCTTTGTCGCCCGCAGATGACAGTTCATTTCAGAAACAGGCGCCAAGCCCATTCGGAGAAATTCCGTCAAATGTTGCCCAAGCCTGGCCTGGCAACCGGAGAACCCACTCATTATTGGGGGCCAGACCACGACGCGCGACCCAGTGTGCATCGGGTCGCCAGCGCACCATGCAATACAAGCTTTGCTTGGTGCTACAACTGCAGCGAGCGTCGATCGCAGTGGGGGAAAAGCCACCCGTCGGGGCATCGCGTGCAAGCAAGGCCTGGGAGCCCGAAATGTCATTGATTCTGATTCTCGAGAGTTGCCCGTGGCGTGACGCGTCGCCTGCGAGACCCGTCCCGAATCCTGTCACGTGCACCCAGTCACGTGCGTGCGCGTGCGACGCGCCCGCCGCCCGCCTGCTCCGCCACCTTCCTCCACACTGGCTCCGGAACTCAGTGCCGCAAATTCCAAGCCCCATGCCTTGTCGCACCTCCACGAGGGGCTTTTGGGCGGGCCACGACACCCAGCGGTGCCAAAGAACATCCACGTGACGCGCCCCAGGGCTCTGTGGCCATGCAAACAGGTCCCAGGCAGTGGCTGCACTGAAATACCCGGCATGCCGCCACGATCTTGGATAAGAAGAGCAGCGGAGACGGCTCGCGGTGCATGCTTACAAGAGCTGGTACATGATGTCAATGCAGAGGGCGGTGTCCTGTGCGAGTGCGCGCTGGCAGCCATGGCGGAGCCATTAGGAGCCAGGACGGGTCACGTGAAGCGGCCCGAATGTTGCCAGCAACGGATACCAGCAAAAGGCTTTGGGGGAAGGCGGCACAGCAACGGCTCGAGCCGAGCTGACCCGGTCGCCTGCAAACAAGGCTTACGGCGCCAGATCACTGAATGACTGGATGCAGCAAGCCAGATCGGTGTTTTGCTGGAACCGGGCAGATCAGCCAGGTGCTTGTTTGTTTTGGTGACGACTTTGATCGAGGCCGCAGTGTCGAAGTGTGACGAAAAAATAAAAAAAAAGCTTTTCAGCCAGCATTGCTCTGGTAGTGCGAGTCTTGAGGTCGGTTGGAATGGCCTTTTGTATTGGCGGATACCGTCCCCGCGCTGCGCACCCATTGAGGTTAGCTGATTGAGTGCATGATTTGTGACGCACCTCTTAATTACATACATCACTTGCAAAGCTCGTGCTCCGCCTTTCGGCCGAAGCATCCGGCCCCCTTAAATTGTGGGTAGTTAAATTTTTGTTCCCGAGGAGCCCTTTGTATGGCCCAAGTACTAAAACATGTTCGCTGCAGGACTCGTGTTTGTGTCTTGGCTCGGATTGTTCATCAGCCATTGTTTAAAATGAAGAATACGTTGAAGCACCGCAGCTAAAAATATATCGAGTTCTGCGGTATGTGCACACCCCAGCCCTGTGTTTATGGTGGCGGTTGCGGCACACCGGCGGAACGTCTGCACAAATCTGCTATACACACTCCCGTATTTACATGATCTTCGTGCGACCCAGCATTTTCGCTTGTCCGATTCGCAACCTGCAGCACTCACAGCCCTCCCGATCATTTATCTATTTTTGGCGCCTCTTTGGATGCATGCTTCCTCCATGGACGCAAACGATCCTTGCAACATATAAAAGGCGCTCCGATTTCCCGCCTCTCCATCCGAATTATCTTTTCATTCATCATCTTCTAGCTTCCACATCCACTAGTTTCATATTTTGCAATGAAGTTGTCCCTTGCCCTTTTATCTGTCATCGCTGCCGCTCAAGCAGCATACGTTCCTCACGAACCTTGGTCTACTTTGACCCCTTCCAAGACTGCCTCTGGAGGCATGACTGACCACACTGCCAAGTTCGGTATTCTGATTGTCACTCTTTCCGGATCTGCTTCCGCCTCTGCTGCTTCTGTCACCAGCAACGCCAAGAGAGACGTCATCAACCAAATCGGTGACGGTCAAGTCCAAGCCCAAACCTCTCAAACTTTGAGCACTCCTCACACCACTGCATCTGTTGTCAACCAGATTGGTGACGGTCAAATCCAAAACCAGTCTCAAAAGGCTCACACCACTGCATCCGTTGTCAACCAAATCGGTGACGGTCAAATCCAAAACCAGTCTCAAAAGGCTCACACCACTGCATCTGTTGTCAACCAAATCGGTGACGGTCAAATCCAAAACCAGTCTCAAAAGGCTCACACCACTGCATCCGTTGTCAACCAAATTGGTGACGGTCAAATCCAGAACCAATCTGCAGCTTCTAAGACTACTGCTTCTGTTGTCAACCAAATCGGTGATGGCCAAATCCAACACCAAACCGTTTCCGGTGTCTCTCAGATCAGCGACGGTCAAGTCCAAGCCAAGGCCACCGGTACTGCTTCTGACGAAGTCACTGACGGTTTCCCAGTTGCTTGTTTGACTGAAGACTCCTTGACCATGTCCTTGAACAACTCCATCTTGACTGACAGCTCCGACAGAGTTGGTGCCATTGTCGCCAACTACCAATTCCAGTTTGACGGTCCTCCACAAGCCGGAACCATCTACGCTGCTGGCTGGTCTATCTCTGACGATGGTTTGTTGACTTTGGGTGACTCTGACCTCTTCTACCAGTGCAAGTCCGGTGACTTCTACAACTTGTACTACTTCGAGAACGATGCTGACATCAACTCTCAATGTGAGCCTGTCAACCTTTCTATCATCGAATTGGTTTCTTGCTAAACATTCTAAACATTCCAACTTTCGGTCTACATATCAATAAGTAGAGCTCAATTTAAACAAACGATTGCTTTTTGACTAATTTGTAGCATCCTGTGAAATCAGTGGCAAGCCACCGCTGCAAGTCGGCGCGTCTTCCCGCGTCTTCTCGCGTCAACGTGCAGCAGGAAAAACGACTCCTTTTTACTATTCATGTTTTACATGCAGGTCCCTTTTTCCCTTGTGAATTTTGCACTTGGCACTGATGGGTCTTACAGAAACTCTCTAAATATATTGATATTTATCTCCTCAAAAAGCCCTTCTCCTTCCTTGGGGTACCTTCAAGTTTGTTCGACATGGTGTATGCAACGCTCGTATAGAGTGATGAATCCATATTGATAGGAAAGTCTGCATTGTAGTCGTCATAATGTAGTGTCACCGAACTAAACAGGGCGAAAGGATCCTCCTTATCTGCCACTGTATGCACCACGGGCTCTTCTTCATTGGGAGGCAAGTCAACCTTCTGCTCTGCCTTCTTGTTTTTCGTTAATACGGGAATCATCGGAGGCTTTTGGTTACGGAGCAAAGCCCATTGCGTTTCCTTGAAAAACGGGTGGTTCTTGATATCCGATGCGCCCATTTTTGAGCCGAGTCTTTTGGCCTCGTCCTTTATGAGGAGCTTCTTGATGAAATTCTTGCACTGCGAAGACACCGATTTCGTATCTGCAAATTTGACTTCTCTCTTCAAGACATTTCCGAAAGTCGTCTTTCTGTCGCGTCCTTTGAACGGGGTTGTGCCATAAAGCATTTCGTAGACAAGAATTCCCAAGGTCCACCAGTCAACCGCGCTTGTATGTCCTTTGCCACGGATAACTTCGGGGGCTATGTACTCCTCAGTACCCACGAATGAATTTGTTCTGAAACCATCAATGCACGCCTTGGTGTCAATGTTAGGGTTAGAAGAGCTGTGGCTCTTGCTGAATTGGATCTCTGGATTTTTCAAATTCTCCGACTGTTTCGATAAATCGAAATCGCTTAACATTATGTGGCCCAGCTGGTGCAATAAAATGTTCTCGGGCTTGAGGTCTCTATAGATGAACCCTTGAAGATGGAGATACTCCAAAGCTGCAGTCACTTCTGCAGCATAAAACCTAGCATCTTCTTCATCGATCGTCTTATTGTTTCTGGTCTGCAAAGCCCTGAAGAATTCACCGCCCATGCAATATTCCATGCATAGGTATAAGGAATCATGCAGTTGAAAGGAATGATACAAAGTCACGATGAAAGGATGGTTGCTAGTCGCAAGGATCTCCTGCTCAGCAAGAGCTCTTTTGATTTTGTTTCGCTCGATCATTTCCTTCTTGTTGAGAATTTTCATGGCGTATAGCCGTGAGGAGGATTTTTCTTTCACCAAGTAAACTTTGCCCACATCACCCTTTCCCAACAAGCGAATTTTCTCGAAACAGTTTTCGTTCACTTGAACATCGAGGATTTTTGTCGCCAGATTCGAATAGATTCTGCCTTGAGTGTATGTGCGGGGGCGTCCTTTGGGGAATGAAAGCTCACCGATGTGGTCGTTAACGTCAAACGGCACATCCGCTTCAATTGACGGGGACTTATCATTGAGGAGTCTCACAAGAGGAGCAGATGCTACGCGTCTCAAAGTTCTTTTCAATGGCGAGGCCGGCTCAAGCAAGCCTGAACTAGTCGGGGGCTGGATATTCAGAGCAGGAGAAGCTAAGAGATATTTCCCATCCAGTCCGAAAGCATTGTTCTGCCTGGGAGGAGTTCCGAATTCCGGAAGTCTTGTTTCCTTGTCCAGTACTACCGAAATGACAGACGCGTTGTGACGAAGAGACACCTGTCCATCATTCACAGTGAGCGGATTAGTCAGATTCCCGGTGCTTGGTCTGCTGAAGGGACTGTCCGAGCCTTCAAGCACAAAAGATGGGAGAGGTCTTTCGATATCGTTTAAAGCAGCGGGAGGCAGATGGGGCTCGGGGGCAGAGAGCTGCGGCTCTTCAGCTCCGGCTTCGGACATCAGGTTTTTCTTGCTCACGGAGAGAAACTTGGGCAACTTCCCAAGAGCGGGTAGTTTTGGAAGAAAGGAGAGAGCATCAGGCTGAGAGTCGATGTCTGCGGAGCTTCTCTGAGGAGATGGGTCGCCCTCTTTTTGACCGCCGTCCTGCGGGGGCGAGAATTTGAAAATCGATCGAAGCTTGGAAAAGTTATAGACCAGTTTTTTAGGGTCCGATTCCGAGTCAGGGGCAGACTCTGGGGATGACTGTGATGGCTCCAGGTCCTTGAAAAGAAAGCGGGACAAGGAAATGGACCTGGATCGTGATTCTGGCTTCATGCCAGCCTCTTTCGGGTCCCCGATAGACTGCGGAACTTTCCAGTCGTTATCGTCGTCTGGATAAGCGTACTTGTTGTTGTTCTGGAACACGGTGTGGTAGAAGCTGACCATTTTCAAACGGACGAGTCACGATTAGGCGACAGCAGGGCGTTTCAGGACAATGCAAAGGTGGAGCGACGGGGATCTAGCCCGATCGGGGGTGGTGTTTCTTCTCGTTAAGTTTTTCGATGAAACCAGGCGAATATCCAGGGGTGGCGCTGGTCCTCAAGTAGCTGTGGTTGCTTCGAAGAGGAATCTTGCAAATCACGGCCGAGGATCCAGCGAGCACGAACGAAGAGGCGGGACCGGGGCTCGATTTAGGCGTGCTGCAGTCCGGATGGCAGTGCACAAGGAACGGACGTTGTCTGGAGAGGAAACCCGTGGAAAACGGTGCGGTTGGAAATGCAGCGGGTTGTTGAGTATTCGCGGAGGTGCTGCCAGGTCGAATTAATCTGGGGATTCCGGAGGGCATAGTTTCCTGCGGCACAGCCTAAAGCGCGCGCTTTTCCATGCGACCTTGGACTGTCTGCAAGGGGCATGTTGGCGGGCGGCACTGGGTTTCCAGGCAAATTCGGGAAAACCGTTCAGACTGGGCCCGGGGTGCGGCCGCTGCATTGAAACGAGGCCTGTATTCTACCATGAGCGCAAAGAACGTGGTTCGGAGTCTGCCCGCTCTCACTGGGGTGGACAGGGCGCCGTACTGCACGCAGCGCGCCTCATCAGGCTGCCACACCTCTGGAGAAAGCGCTTGCCAGTCTCCAAAAAGACCTACTAGGCCACGAGTTTTGACCACCATATCGGTTTGCTCGCGAGAAACGTGCGACGCTGACGGTTACGGGTCGAATAGCTATCCCCTATGTCCACACACTCCGCTGTTTCTCTAGACGACTTAATCGCAGCGAGTGACGTTCCCTACGAGGAGGCCCTCTTGAAGACCCCCGATGACGAGACATTATGGCTAGAGTACGCGGAACTGGCCTGTGGCTCTCTCGAAAAGTCCGTCTTTATTTTGGACCGCGCTGTCCTGGCGCTACCGGCATCCATCCTTCTTTGGAATGCGTACCTTCAGCTACCATGGAAAGAAGAGGACCACGACACGCTCCTAGGACTATACCGCCGGGCGCTTCGAATCTTGAGCAATACGCCTGCGTACTGGTTCAAAGTCATAGAGCTTGTCACTCCAATAGCGAAAAATGGGCTGCTGAATCTTCTGCCCTTACTCGAGGCTTTGGACTCGGCTTTGTTCAATTTAGACTGCTCGCATCACTCCCGGATCTGGGACATCTACATCAAATTGGCCAATGGGCTTCCGAACAAACAGGCATCGGCAATATACTGCCGTATTTACGACGCTGCTGTCAGTGGTCTCGTTAACGGCTGCCTGCCCGAGGACTGTGCGGTTCGTGTGGCAGCGTTGGGGAACTTCGACGCCGCTGCCTTTCTTTTTGAAGATTTGATGAGAAAGCCCACCAGGCCGACATTCGACTTTTTTCTCGATTTTTTGGCGGCATTGGCAAACCAGGTCTCCTTCGAAAACCATCGTTTTTTCGAGGCAGCCGCCGAGACGGCCGCTCTAGAATACCCTAAGATGGAATTCAAAGTCATGTACATACTCGCTGCATTTTACTCTCACCGTGGGCGCCTCGAAAAGTGCAGGCACTTCTACTACTTGCTGATGCAAGCAGCAACTACCGTGCAAGACATGGCTGAAGTGTTTGACCGATTCACAAACTGGGAGGAAAACCAGTTGGAAAAACTTTTGGCGTCGAACAAACCTCTGGAACTTGCGCACCGCTTAGTTGAATTCGAGCAGGTGCTTTCAAACCAGCCGCTATACCTCAATGATGTTTGTCTAAGGGAGGATATCAACTGCGTTGACTCTTGGCTCGAGAGAGCAGATATTTATGATCAGCGAAACCAGCAAAATGAGCGGATCCGCACGTATGTCAAGGCTATCCGAGCGATCAACCCTCTTTCGGCAAGCTCGAAGCGCAACAAGACTTTGGCGGATCTCTGGATCGAGTATGCGGAAATCTACATATCTAAACATGACGTTGAGTCCGCGGCTTTGATTTTCTCAAGAGCCGTGAAGTCTCAGTTTCGTTCGCCTTTCGAGCTTGCTCAATTGCACATCCGTTGGGCAGAACTTATATTGGAAGAGTCGGACTCAGATGCTCTTCGGCACATAGAGGAGTTGCTTTTCGTTCTGGGGGCCCTGGACGTGTCCTACAAAGATTCTTCTAAAAGCGTGCAAGAGAGACTACCCAAGTCTATCGACCTTTGGGAATTCTATATTGATCTACTCAAAGCCATGCTCGATGACCTGAGCTCCCAAATGCACTGTTATGAAAAGCTACATCAGGCGTATCAGAAAATGCTTGATTTAAAAATCATTTCACTACAGACATTATTAAATTTTGCTGGGTACCTTGTCGAAAGAAACGATATTCAAGGCAGTTACAAGGTCTTTACCACAGGACTTCAAGAATTTAACTCTCCCGAAGCAGCTTTTTACATCTGGAGGGACTACTTAAAGACTTCCATCAAGCATGATGAAACTAAAGAAGCGATAGAGGATATGTTTGACAGATGTTTGAATTCGGATATTCCGGGATACAAAGCTATTGAGATTCATTACATGAACTACGAGCTTTGTGTGAGTAACGGTAGAACATACCAATCTACCAAGATATTAAGGAATGCGATTGATTATCTCAATGAGCTGATTCTGACGCATGATTACAGTGTCTCGAATAGACGCAAGATCTCGGATGATTTGCACATCCTATATTCCAAGCTCATCAGCATTGCCAAAACTTCTTTGAAAGATGACAGTTCAACAAGGGACATCTTCTTGAAGGCCATTAAGGATTCCAATCTACCTCTTGTTAGCATTTTGGAGATTGGGTTAGAATTCATCGAGTTCGAGAAATCAAGGGGAGAACTAGACCGAGCTAGGTACCTCTTCACACACTTGACATCACTAGGGCATCCGCAGTCACAAACATTCCAAACTCTTTGGAAAGATTGGGAGCTCTTTGAATCTGAATTTGGAACCGAAAAGACTTTCAAAGACGTGATGAAGAAGAAGAGGTCCGACATTAAAGCACATGGCGAATTGGCGGGTGCTAAGTCGGAAATCAATCCCATGGGTTTCATCAAAGCAAATGATGCTAAACCGGCGACCACAACGGACTCTACAGAGGTAAATCCTGATGCGATTGATCTCGATATGGATGGTATGTAAAAGCTAGCCTACCTACTTAAGAAAAACCAATCAACGAGTATCTCTTATAAAACCCTCAAAATCTCTTAAACATCTCTTTCCATTTCTCAAGGAAAGATTCCAAATTTGTTAGATTATCATTTGAGTGGTTTAATCGAATAGACTTATTCAACTGAACCAATTCAAAGTGACTATTCCAGTTGATATGGTAAAACTTAAAGATGGTAAGAAAAAAACTTTGGTAAAGGTTGAGGAGATTGTACTTCTTGTACTTCGATTTTGAGTATGCGAGAGCCAATTGTAAAAACACCTCCACAAGACTCATCGATGATGATTCAAACAAGTGCGAATCAAATTCTGTATCAATCTGGGATCCTGGTAGATCAACCAGCGGGTTTGATGAATCGGAGGCTAAGGATGCTCTCGAGAGCGTAGCAAAGGAATTTGCAATAGGAGTGGAGGGGGCACTCAAACTCAATGGTAGTTTATCGTTAAGCTGGATGATGAGCTCGAAAAGAGCTGAGGAATTCAAGTTTTCGAACTCGTCAAGAGTTGTAAACCTTTTCAAAATTTTATAAGGAGTGCTCGAGGAGGAAAGCAAGGTCAAGTCTTTCCAGCAAGCCAATCTTTTGTTCAATGAGATAATTAAGTCAGAATTAAAAGCGCTTTCTTCGAACATTTCTATCAAAACGTAAATTTCGGATAATGAGTTTGAATGTTGGAAGAGTATTAAGAAAACGGGAATTAGGAAAAGCTCATGATGCTTCTTGAGACCGCTTTCTGAATAGCTTTTGAGATAAAGCAAACGCAAAAAGTTCTCTTCGAAGAGAGAGATATCAATCGAAAAAGCACTATCACTCAAACAGTTTTTGAATAAAGGTCTGGAGAGCACATTGTCAATGATTTGATGGAAGCCCGCATCTTTGACCGATTTCATTTGTGGTGTCAATAGCTGATACTTCTTTTCAAGCTGCCCAAAAGATTTGAGAACTTCTTTTGAGAATTCCTCGCCCAAATTCAGCTTCAAGATGTTCATGTAATACTCAAAACGTATTTTTTCTGGTGCTGGGGTTTCCCAGCTCAAAGATCTTAATTTCTTCTTCTCGTAATAAAGCTTCAGTTCGAAGTCTTTGCGATCACTCTTCGAACCAAAAGGATACCAGCTTTGATGGTTTTGCATGTGGATTTTTGACAAATTTTTCTTCGAGTGAATCTGATTTTTCGAGGCGGCTTCAAAATCAACAAATATCTTGTTCAACTCCCTACCATGCTTGACTTTATCTTGTGATGTCTTGGGCGGGAGGTTAATTGGCCGTGACTGATCTAGAGCATCTAGCTTCTCAGGCGACACAAGATCAATTTCTTCAGCAGATAGTTGGGCCTTGACAAAATTCGGTAGCTTGTGCGTCATGTTTTGATCCCTATTGATCTTTGCAGTTTGGGAGTAGGAGAGTGATCTCTGACTATAGAAGTCGGATATGTTGTTGCAAATCTGGCTGTCGTTGTCAAATGTATAGAAAGATGAGTGATTGACAACTTCCTCCTCAGGGATACTGTCATCCGCAGTCAAATCCAGGGAATCCTGTGCAACTGGAACTTTGTTGACGCTAGATAGAGATCTGGAGAGCTTGCCGGGCAACGGACAAGGCATTATGGAGTTTGCTGATGTGTGAGGATACTTGCTTATGTTGGTTTCGGCCAAGTCATCCCTGGAGAGAACCGAGGAGGACTGCGTCGCTTTGTGAGAGCGGTAGATATCACCATGGTTCTTGATGATAGGAACATTGAAAACAAGATCCATATCATAAGGCAAGATCTCGTCATCGTCGTCGTTTTCCTCGTACAATTTCTTGCGAAGTTGCTTTCTTTCCTTTGACTCTTTAGCACTGTAATACTTCGTCTTGGAACGAGTCAACAGATAGTTTGATGTATCAGACATTTGTCGAGTGAGTCTAGGCGTGGGCCCGGTTAAAATGCTCGAGGTTGAAGCCGCCCTTAGTTTCTTCTTGGCTACCTGTGATGGATGTAGGGGATCTGCGCTCAAATCCGACAAGGACAGGCCATGGTCCTGGAGTGTGACACTGGAGATAGAGGCGGTGAGGTTTTCAGCGTCATCCTCAGTGGGCTTCTCGTCGATAGACTTGAAGGCCGGCTTGGTCGTGCTTTCGGGATCCGGACAGTCCGTTGCCCTATTCGAATATAGCGTATTCATGGTGATGGAACTAAGACGGGAGTCGGGATGGTCAAAGAGATTGGAACTCACCAGTGAAGCATCATCTGAGTCTTTGGACGTGTCGTTTGAAGAGTCGAACAGGTTGCGGGAAGTTTTCGTGCCACCCAGTTTTGGCAAGTTAATTGAGCTCTGACTTAGCTTGGACAAATAATACTCGTTTGGTCGCTTCGGGTCCGAGCCGTTAAGATTTGACATCAGACCCACACGCCGTGGAGCAAAGCCGGTGTATTTCTTCTTGAGCAGGGGGCGCTGACTACCGTCGATGGAAATGTCAAATAGGTTGCCATTCAGCACAAAAGACGAGGGATCCGACAGGTGCATACTTGGATAAGCGAATGTGAGGTATACACGATGTGGGAATCAGAATTCAGGTTGTTGATGTCACGATGTCAGGTGTATGGAGGCTGTATTTGCAGGTTGTTTGTTTCAAGTCAAAAAGGTACCGTTGGTGTGTGGCACGGGATGTGAGGGAGCGACTGTTCGCGAAAACACGCCCGGGAGGTAAAAATAGATTCGCAAGCCAGAACTTTACAGAGAAGGCAAAATAGGCCGCTGGGGTAGCCAATATTGTACAGGTTTTCTGCTTATTAATGGAAACCTCCCTAGATTTGGTATGCTAGTTTGTTTTTTTCGCTTTTAAAGACAATAAGGATGTAGAAGTTAGGGAATGAACAGTTCGCATTGTTTGTTTGCTATACAGCCTTTTTTTTTTCTTTATTTTTTTTTTTTTGAAGTTTTTTCTGCTTCGGTGCGCGTACTGTCTCTTCCATCACATTTCTACTACGATTGGACGATACTTTAGCAGATAGACATGGATTCTAGCTGGTGGCGAAAGTGAAACGCGTTTGACCCAACACCGACACGAGAATTCTCCGGCATTTTCTCCGGCGGCTCTGCATAGTAAAATGGACTGGCATGTCTGGCGTGGGGACTGGCATCTGCCATACGCCTTTGGATTCCATTCACACAGTGACAATGGAGTAAAATGTCCTAACAGGGCTTTGACAAAAGCACATTGGCTCTGGTCACTCTTGCGTGCGGCAGTTGTGGGCCTGCCTTGAGGCGTGCATCCGCGGCCGGCTAAACCGCTAAACAGCGAAGGCGACAACAAATATGCAAGCATCGTCTGTATACCGGGAGGTACCGCTCATGCACACGCTACTGAATGTACGGTTTTTATAAGCGATGTTTCTCGTGCTCCGCCCGAACCGTATGACCGCCTTTGGTATCCGAGCGCTTTCTTTCACGGCGTGGCACAACTCTCTGCCGTATCAAACCTCCTCATCATGTCCGCCTCACACCTGAATGCCGTCCGTAATCCCAGAGGTGCCTTTGACAAGAATGTGCTGCACGTGAATGAGTAGGCAGTAATATCAGTCTTCGAGCATCAGGCAATGTAATGATAGACGCTGGCAAATTCCGCATCTCTCCTCAAATACTCTTTCTGAATCAAGTCTTCGATTCTCTGTTTGATATGGATCATCAGCGGCAAAAACCGGCTTTGTAGCTGCTTGATAATTTCCTCTATCAACTCATTATGCTTCATTGTTCTTCTGGATTTCATTGTTCTCACAATCGAGGCATTGATAAGATGCTGTCTTCCAGCCGCGATGCCCGAAAGTATTTCTGACGATCCCTCTTCCTTTTGTTCAGCCATGGTCGAGGCGTCCGGTTTGACTGTCAAAACCCTTACCTTACTGGACGCCGACTTGAAGTCGCTGTTCAACATGAAAGTGTCAGTGGAATTGATTTCTTTAGACATCGGCGACTTGATCAAGAGTCTCAGTCTTGGCGCAACAGCTATGGAACGTAGCTGCCGCTTCAAGTCAGGTTCAGGCATTTTGGTTAGGTCCAAAATCTCCTGATACTCAAGAACACGCTTTTCGTCAAATGCCAGAACCTGGTCACCATCGTTATCTGATGACTGAGGAGCAAATAGAAGCATGATAATTCCCGCGTAGGTAGAGAGATTGATGTCATATGTTTTCGATGGATACGTGATGCGAAGGTCCATGGAACCAAATTTAGGGTACCAGAACAAAGCTTTGTTGTCGTTCCTTTTCCCAGTGAGCCAAAACTCTTCAAATGTCTTCATTGTCTCTCGAAGTTGTTTGGGCCATATGAAACCCACTTCCCCATCAACGCTACGGAATGATTTATAATCTTTGGTCATCGACTTTGGCCACTCAGAGAGATTGCACACCTTGAGGTCAAGGTTGACAAGAGTGAGGCTGTTTTCTTCAACATAGTGCTTCCACTCCCTGGTTAATTCGGCCGACAGTTTGACATCTTTTCGCATTTTCATGATTCTTTCCAAGTGATGGCTGCCCATGAACACCTCTTCCCATAGCTTGTTGATAACTATGTCCTCAAAGTCATCGGTATTTGCTGCCGCATCTGAAGTCGAGGAACCTTTGGCATTCAAGAATCGTTTAGCAAAGTGAGCCGCGTAGTGACTTTCAAATGCATGCTTGTCCTCTATGAGCTTCAAAAAGCAAATGGCTTTACTGAGATAGACCTCAGACCTGTCTTCGGGTATGCATTCCTCTTGCGCCGAAGCTTTAGAAGATACGGACTTAGAGAGCTGCTTGATATTATGATCCATGTAAATGGACAATAGTTCAGGCGCGTTAAGGGCAGAGGAGCCTGGGTCTTTTGCTTTCGATTTGGGCTCTGGCGAGTTAATGAACTGTTTGAGAGATGCAAAGACGGTAAATTCAATCGAAGGGTCTGAGACAAATGCCCCGCGGACGAGAGAACCGAGCGACTTTTGATATTCCAAGATGCACTCTATCCAAAGAAGCACAAAAGCAGTACTATGAATGCCGATGTTCTGTTTCTTTGTACTTGTGGCCTCCGCTGATTGCGCTTGTTGCTGAAGATGTTGCACAATGGCGCCAGGAAGCAGCAACCCTTGTTGAACTATGATGTCTCTCAAATGGACTTTTAGTCTCTTTCGTTCGCTGTCTATACGACCCTCGAGCTCAAACAAAACGCGAAGCTCCTCAAATGCCTCGGATTCGATGCTGGAGGGAGGTTGATCCTGGAGTGTCTGGACGGTATGGCGGAAAACAGGATCCAACCAGTACAGGAGGCCATGGAGTTCGATGGGGTAGGACATGATTTCACCCAAGCTATTTGTGATAAGAGCTTCGTCCATGAGATTGATGAGCTGAGGAAGGGTCTGGGATTTGAAGAGGCTTGCAGCCCCCGAGTGTGGTTTGACGAATGACTGCAAGCGTAATTCCTCCTCTGAGATAAAACGGGATACCGCAGTGACGTATTCAGCGCCCAGCTGAGACTCCATGAACTTTTGGGCGATCGAAGAGAAATAAGTTTTTGAAAGCTCTAGAAGCAGTTTTTCGAACTCATCGTTGTATAGGTCAGTGCTGCCATCGAGATCACTTGCAGCTAGTGACCTGATATGATCCTCGGAAATCCTCTCAATCATTTGAACAAAATTGACAACATGCGAGTCGGAGGTGCAGCCTTGGGAGCCTGGATCCAAAAGCTCCATGTTCACAATATGGACCAAAGACCGAACCATGTCCATATCATCGAAGCGCAAGAAATCACTGGCGAAAAGCACCACGCCTAGGTCCAGCACAAGCAACTTTTTGTTCTCCTTCACATACACACGGTTCATGTACATGAGCACGTCGCTTATATATTTGGTCAGCCTGAGGTGGTCGGCCCACTCCTCCGTAACTGCCTGTAAGAAGGCCTCATTGGAGTGGGGTGCCGACGCCCGCAAGGCGATAACCCGCAGTCGGCGCAGATGAAGATGTTGGCGCATCAACGCTGACACATCGTCGTAAAGCTGGTGGCCCGATTTCTGTAGCACTATCGTGTACGCCATGCGATACAACTGCTCGTACAGTAGCGTGGAGACATTCTTGTTTTGGATTTCATTGATGGCTTTGGCGAGCACCTGCCAGTGGGAGGCATAGTCAAAAGAGGCCTTCTGGGAGCCGTTTTGGGAAGCACTTGAGATGCGGGGCGGCCGAATCTTGGCCCTTCGGCCTCCGGCGGGAATCATGGTGAAGAGGGCGTGCCAGTGCCTTGGTGCGTGGGATACGCGCATTCCTGAGCCCACGACACCCGTGCCTCCAGAACCTGGCGGTGCCGATTTTGCAGCCGTCGATCCGATCGATTTGGCGACGGGTGGGCTTTGAATGCAGGTAGCAGTATTCCAGGCTGCTTTCAGTCAACAGTGAAGTTGGTTGGAGTCGGGGTTGTCTGGTGTGCTGGGGCACGGATGATTTAGGCCTGAACCGGTGCGGCTTCTGCTCCCAGCTAAGAATGGCCCATTGGCAAGTAGAAAGATCAAGGGAACGGCGAAAAAATCGAAAAGCCACAGCATAGCCGAGCCACTTTATGCCGAGGGTATGGTGTGAGGTGTATTTACGCTGCCCATTTTGCAAATTATTAACGAGCCAATAGGTGGGGAGAACTTCTGATTAGTGTGGTGGAGAAGTGCAGAATCGTGGTTAATCTGGCGCGTGTGTGAGAATGTGCGCCCGCATCACCCACCCACACAGTCCTTTCCTCTGCAATGAAAAACACCCAAATCATGGCTAACCAGCTGTCATCTACGAAACCTGGGCATACCCACATTCGGTTTAACGTCATGTCGCTAGATACTTGATCAAACAACAGTTCTGTCCAAGAGCCAGCAATTATGTGCAGTCATAATGAGGTAGTTGCAATGGAGATGAGCTCAGGTGAGGTCAGTTGAAATGGAGATTAGTTGAGGTCAGTTGAAATGGAGATTAGTTGAGGTACGTTGCAGTGGTGGTCTTGCCTATAGACTGATTTCTTCAGAAGCAAGCGCGCAGCCGAGCGGAAGCGGCGTAGTGCACACACGGTCGCCGGTTATTAACAATTCGCACCGGATGATTGGCCCCTGTGCGGCCGCCGCAACCGGCCCGCTTTCGGCAAGCATGACTGACAGCGGCGGAGAAAAAAAAAGTATTAATACTCTAGACCCCGACCCCACCCCAACTTCAACCCCAACCACAACTCAGCATGCCTTCATCCACACATCCCAAAACCTTATACGACAAGGTTTTCGAGGACCACATTGTCCACAAGGACGACTCTGGATCGTACCTTATTTACATTGACCGTCACTTGGTGCACGAAGTCACGTCGCCCCAGGCCTTCGAGGGGTTGAAAAACGCCGGCAGAAAAGTCAGAAGAACCGATTGCACATTGGCCACGGTTGACCACAATATTCCGACCGAATCGCGTGCCACCTTCAAGAATGTGGAGACATTCGTCGAACAAGAGGACTCCAAGTTGCAGGTCATGACCTTGGAGCAAAATGTCAAGGACTTTGACGTCACATACTTTGGCATGTCCGACTCTCGCCAAGGTATTGTTCATGTTATCGGCCCGGAGCAGGGCTTCACCCTCCCGGGCACCACCGTGGTGTGCGGTGATTCGCATACCTCCACCCACGGCGCTTTTGGCTCGCTTGCCTTTGGAATTGGTACCTCGGAGGTCGAGCACGTGTTAGCCACGCAAACCATCATCCAGGCCAAGTCCAAGAACATGAGGATTCTTGTTGACGGCGACTTGTCCCCGGGCATCACATCCAAGGACTTGGTTCTTCATGTGATTGGTGTCATTGGCACTGCCGGCGGAACCGGTTGCGTCATTGAATTTGCTGGTTCTGCCATTGAGTCTTTGTCCATGGAGGCCAGAATGTCTATCTGTAACATGGCCATCGAAGCCGGTGCCCGTGCCGGTATGATCCGCCCGGATGACATCACTTTTAACTACTTGAAGGGCAGACCATTGGCTCCCCAAGGCGCTGAGTGGGACAAGGCCGTCAAGTACTGGTCCTCGCTCTACTCTGACGAGGGAGCTCACTTTGACTACGACATCAAGATCAAGGCCGAGGACATCGTTCCCACCATCACCTGGGGAAACTCTCCCCAGGACGCTTTGCCAATCACGGCCAGTGTTCCAGATCCTGCGAAGCTTGAAGACCCGATCAAAAAGGCAGGAATGTTGCGTGCACTCGAATACCAAGGCTTGACGCCCAACACTCCGCTCCAAGAACTCAAAGTTGACAAGGCGTTTATCGGCTCTTGCACGAACTCCCGTATCGAAGACTTGAGGGCCGCTGCGAGAGTGGCCAAGGGACACAAGAAGGCCGACTCTGTGAAGTTGGTCTTAGTTGTTCCTGGATCCGGTTTGGTGAAAAAGCAGGCCGAAAAGGAAGGCTTGGACAAAGTCTTTGAGGCTGCTGGCTTTTCTTGGAGAGAGGCCGGTTGCTCTATGTGCTTGGGTATGAACCCCGATATCTTGGATCCAGAGGAAAGATGCGCTTCTACTTCCAACAGAAACTTCGAGGGCCGTCAAGGTGCCAAGTCCAGAACCCACTTGATGTCCCCTGCTATGGCTGCCGCCGCCGCTATTACAGGCCACTTCACAGACATCAGAGACTGGAAGTACAACACTTCTGATGAGCCAGCCGTGCACATTGACTCCGGTGAAGACCAAGAATTGCAAGACGCTGTTTACGAACACGAAAAGGCAAGCATTGACAACACCGAGGTGAGTCAAGATGAGCGGTTGAAGGACATCCCACAAGACACAGAGCCTGTCGTGTCCACCGGCGCGGTTGGCATGGACAAGTTTGAAGTTTTGACCGGTATCACCGCTCCTTTGGACAAGGCTAACGTGGACACCGACGCCATCATCCCCAAGCAGTTCTTGAAGACCATCAAAAGAACTGGCTTGAAACGTGGTTTATTCTACGAATTGAGATTCAACAAGGACTCTTCGGGCAAGGATGTCGAGACCGACTTCCCATTGAATGTTGAGCCATACAGAAAGGCCGAAATTTTGTTGGTCACTGGTGACAACTTCGGCTGTGGTTCTTCTCGTGAGCACGCACCTTGGGCCTTGAAAGACTTCGGCATCAAGTGCATGATCGCTCCCTCTTTCGGTGACATTTTCTACAATAACTCCTTCAAGAATGGATTGTTGCCAATCCGCGTCCCTCAAGATGTTATAAAAAGCAAGTTGTATCCTGTGGCTACTGCTGGAAAGAAGCTCACTGTTGATTTGCCAGCGCAACAAATCAGAGATGGTGAGACGGGCGAGGTTTTGGTCGACCACTTCGATGTCGAGGTGTTCAGAAAGCATTGTCTTATCAACGGCTTAGATGACATTGGGTTGACCTTGCAGAAGGAGGCATTCATTGAGAAATACGAGGAGAACAGAAGAGACGTCTTCTCATTCTTAGAGGGCGGCTCCAAGCTCGTCAAGCCCATCAAGGGCGCCAAGAAGTCCAAGTACGGACTCAAGACTCAGGAGTGGTAGATACTCGGCACACTTAATACATACTTAATATCAGATTCCGCACAATTCAGTACTGCGCGCGCTCAAGGGCATGACCGTACTGCACGTTGAAAACAAGCTAGGAACCCCCGTTTCTTAGTCATCAGCTCACCCATTGAAACTGCTGAGTGATGAACGCCAAGTCCGTGCTGCAGCTTATCAAAAGATTTTCGACCAAACCCAAAAATGACACACTATCGCTAGCAGACGCCTTGGGCCTCTTATCCCCTGCTAGAAACATCAAGGCTGGCTCATCATACAAACCTTCGTTATTGAGGAACTTCCAGAAGGGTTCGGTGGCTGAACAGTACAAGGAATTGGGCCAAGATGTTACTTTGAGCTCAAGCACATCTGTTCGGAGCCACCAAGCTCTTTTTGACTCATTGATGGTGGATCTCCAGACAGTGTCTACTTTGCCACACCAGAAACCAACAGGACAGACTCTCAAGCTTCATATAGATACTTTGAAGGATGAGGATGAGTTGGTTGAGCTCATCTGCATGTCCTTCATCAAGAAGGGCTTGACATTTCCGCTCTTGTCGAAGTTCATCTTGAATAAGAATTTACGTGATTTGACGAGACTTCCATTTGATGTGAAGTATATGGATCACGCCACATTCATGCAACACGGATGGAGCGAGAAAAACTTCACGGAGTTCAAGGTCTTGCTTCTCAAGAAGTACCATGACCTAAGGCTTCCGCTCAATATAGTCAAGCTCCTCAAGAAGGATTTCGAAGGGGAGTTTCTCCCTTTGATCAAATCGCAAGAACTACTGCCTTTCTATGAGCGCATTGTGTGGAAGTTCTATTTCCAGTACATGAACCAAGGAAAGGAGCCGCAAGTAATCAAAGAGTTGAACGACCAAAGACACTCGTTCTTGATTTGGGAGGCGTCCGCCACGGACGAGAGCCTCATGCTACACACTATTGGGGCACAGCACGACTTCAACCTCCTCCAGAAGACCTTTGTTACGCTTGCCTCGCACAGACCGACTCATTCTCTAGGTGCTGCAGGCAGCGATGGAGAGCTCAAATACCGCAAGTATTTGTCGTCCTTGAAAGCTATTTCGGCGAAATTCAAGCTTTACAGAAATGATTTCGCAGACGAAGTGGTTGCTCGTGCGCTCACGTACTCTTTGATCCACCAGCTTGAATACGCAGTGATGGATCATTATCCTTCTTGGGAACAGGACCATTTCTTGTTGACCTACATGAAAAGCCTTAAGGAACTCCGAATTGATTTGGTCCAGAGAGGCGCTATCAAGCCTGAGGCGGGAACCCTGGCTTTGTTTGCCCACTAGTTCAGGACCGGCCCACTATGATTTCCTGCAGAACGAACTATATTACGTGAAGAAACGATAAAATATCATCATGAAGATGGTATAAGTAGTAGTTGGCACAGACTGTGCATTCGCACGTGTGCTTTCAGCCTTGAGAGAAAGTAGCCTGATTTGTCGCGCGGTCCGTCTCTTGGATCGATACTAGTACTACTGTTCCACTGTGACAATGAAAATCATCAGCGACAACCAGATCCAGAAGTTTCTTCTACAGCTCAAAAGAGAGGACATTGTTTCCGAAATGATCCCTCTCATGCTCTCCGCATTGAGCAATTACGAAAGCGATCCTGAAGGCTTACCCGAAAGAACCGTGCGCCGGTCTGCTACCAAAGGCTCCGATACGACGCATTTGTTCATGCCTTGTGTCCTTCCCAACACCGTTGGCGTGAAAGTTATCAGCGGGGGCCCGTCCAACCTGAAGAAGGGTTTGGGCTTCCAAGGCAGTGTTTCTGTCCTCAGCGAAATCACAGGCGAGCTCGAAGCCTTGTTGAATGCCAAATCGCTCACTGCCTTTCGAACGGCTTTGGCATCCTGCGTTCCCATGACCCGCGTGTTTGACCCGCTGACTGCTCTGGACGTGAAAGAGGTTCTGGTTTTTGGAGCGGGCCCCCAAGCATTTTGGCACGTGATCTTGGCCACCAAGTTGAATCCGTCGATCGAGCGAATCCACATCATCAGTCGAAATGCTGCGTCCTCAGCGCTGACTGCTGCTGATTTGCGCAACAATGTGGCCCCAATCGTTCAGTCTTACGCCTTATCTGAGACCAGTGCCGTGCAGGATGCTGTTCGGAAAAGCTCCATCATTTTTGGCTGCACGCCACTGACAGACGGGCTCATCCGCAAGGAGTTCATCGATGACGATGCGGCCCGCATCAAGTTCATTTCCTTGATCGGCTCCTACAAGCCGGAGATGATCGAGTTGGACCTCGACTTCATGAAGGCGAACTACGGCAAGCTGCAGACCAAAATCATCGTCGACTCGAAGAGCCATTGTCTACAGGAGGCTGGGGAATTGATTCAAACTGGGATACAGGAAGACCAGCTCGTATCGATGGTCGAGCTCGACACGCTTAGTGGCCTCTCCACATTGACCACCGAGACGGGAGTGGTGCTTCTGAAAATCGTCGGCCTTCTGGTCATGGACATCGTGTTTGCGAAGTACGTGAGCCAAAAAGTTGAAGGCACCCAGATCGAAGAATTCTAGGTGCGCTTCTCCTGCGCAGCCGTGTTCTTCAGCGCGGCTTGCGACTGCATGTGGGCAAGAGGTGCTCGTGCCTGTGCCCGTAGCCGACGCCGCGACCAATATGCGCAGTTTTCGATAAGATACGAAAGCCAAGCCACCCTCACACAGCATGGACAAGCCTTTGTGCAAGTGGGAAGCGCCGCCCTCGGCTGCTCAAAAGAAGAGCAAAAAGCTCTTCGCCGTTGTTTTCTCCATCCTCATCGCCAACGTCTTGCTAGTATTGGCTGGAGTTCACCCGCTCGAGGGTTTGTACCCCCGGACAGACGCACCCAAAAAGCGTAACGTCATTTTCATGGTGACGGACGGCACTGGACCCGCCTCTTTCACTTTGGCAAGGGACTTCAAGCAGTATCGTGACAGCCTCGCTTGGGACGAAACATTGACAATCGACAAGTACTTGATAGGTACCTCCAGAACAAGATCTAACAACAGTCTAGTCACAGACTCGGCCGCTGGTGCCACTGCCTTCAGCTGCGCTCTCAAATCTTACAACGGAGCCATTGGTGTGTCCCCAGACAAGAGACCATGCGGTACTATCCTTGAAGCTCTCAAATTGCGGGGCTATCTCACGGGTCTTGTTGTCACCACTCGTATCACCGATGCTACTCCAGCCGCATTCAGTGCCCATGCTGATTACCGATTCCAGGAGGACTTGATTGCAGAGCACCAACTAGGCGAGTATCCATTGGGGCAAATGGTGGACTTGATTCTTGGTGGTGGAAGGTGTCACTTTCTTCCCAAGACGGTTCCAGGCGGCTGCAGAACTGACTCGAGAAACCTTATCGAAGAGGCCAAATCAAAGGGCTATAGCTACGTTGGTGACCGGCGCGATTTCGATGACTTGAAATCGGGCGACAACGTCAAACTCCCTCTTCTTGGACTTTTGGCCCCCACTGATATTCCCTATGACATCGACAGGGATGCACTGGAATACCCCTCTTTGGCCGAGCAAACTAGGACCGCCTTGAAGGCATTGTCCAAAGCCACTGAGGATTCTGAGCATGGCTTCTTCTTGCTTGTCGAAGGCTCGAGAATTGATCACGCAGGTCACCAGAATGATCCTGCGGCGCAGGTGAGGGAACTCTTGGCGTACGATGAAGCATTTAAAGAAGTGGTGGATTTCATCGACTCCACCGATGTGGAGACCATTGCTATTTCAACCTCCGACCATGAGACAGGTGGGCTTGTGGCCGCTAGACAGATCTCGCCCAATTACCCCGATTACTTGTGGTATCCTGAAGTTTTGCTAAACAGCACCCACTCCGGCGAGTTCCTCGTCAAAAAAATCATGCGGGAGAAAGACCGTTTGAAATCCAACAGTGAAGGGTTTTTGAAGTTCATCACCAGGAACATTTTCGAGAATGACCTAGGAGTGTTTGACTATAAGGAGGAAGACGCAAAGAACGTCTCCGAGCTCTCCTCCAATCCAGCAGGCTTATTGGACTACTTGAACAACATGGTCTCCTATCGCGCCCAGGTAGGATGGACTACACATGGTCATTCTGCTGTAGACGTCAACATTTACGCCTACTCAAACTCTGATCTGATCAACAAGGAGCTTTATCAAAGAGATCCTTACACTGGTCTCTTGGGAAACCATGAGAACATCGAACTCGGGGCGTTTATGGAACGTTTGTTCGAAGTTGATTTGGAAAGCATCACTAAAATGCTTGCCGATACCAAACACTCTCCTGGATCTGCAGCCATACAGGGCAATTTTCTTGAGCAACAAATGTTGATGGCTCCTACGCCAGACGAAACTTACTAGCTAGTATCGATTAAAATTGAAGAATTCTATAAAATCTGCATTACAACTGCGCCGAGTAGTCTTCCTTGCACATTTTGGCGCGGAGACCGGCACCAAATTTGTAGAAGCTGATGGGCACTGCAACCATTGCTAACGAGACAAAAGCGAGAAGGAAACTGGCCCAACGGAGACCTAGACCGTGATACATTTGAGTGACAAAGAGCGGAAATGCGGCACCGCCAGCACTTCTGAGGAACACTTTGGTGGCCAAAGCAGAGGCCGCGTACTTTGCGTAGGTATCAATGATGTAGTTGTTGAGCGAGTAGTAAATCAAGACCATACCAAACCCAAAGAGCAAGCCAGACAGGGCAGGGCCCACCCAAATGATTCCCTTTTGGGATGTGGCGCCAAGAATAAATAACGATATGCAAGGGAAAGGACTGCCGATGATTGCACCCACAAGTCTGTCCTCGGGAGTAGGACGCCTGGTTTTGCACATGGCCTTGTATCGCTTCTCGAGTATAGGAGTGACAAGTATAGCGAAAGAGGCTCCGATCAAAATCGGGATATACATGAGTCCAATCTTGTCGTCCTCGTAGCCGTAAAGGTCACCGAAAATCACAGGATATGCAAAGAAAAATGCATACAATAATGCATAAATAAGAGCAACGAAGGCACAAATTAGGTCCAAAACAGGCTCGTTGATGATGAATTTGAGTGGCCTGTAAAGATTGTTGTTGAGAAGCTCGGAGAACGACATGGGCGTGGCCTCTTGCTCGGTCATGATCTTATCATTTCCCGTCTCCTTCCTCATTTTTTTGGCCCTGTTCTTGAGAATCACTGGAGCATAGGTTTCGGGAATGAGCAGTAGAGCTATCCAAAGAACGCCTGCAAAGGCCATGTTGACCCAGACCATAAGGTCAAAGCGCCCGGAGTCAACACTGATGAAGCCGTTGACAATGCCGCCGAGGACCGGGCCGGAGTAAGGGCAAAAGGAAAAAAAGGCAATGGCAATACCTCGTGTTTCGTTGTGAAGATCGACGATCGAGGCGCCCACATTGGTCAATGCTGACGACGAGAACACACCAAGAAGAAACCGGCAGAAAAGGAAGCCCCCCACGTTTTTAGAAAGAGCAACAGGAAGATGGAATATAGTGTACAAGAAGAAACTGATGAAGTAGACGGGCCGGCGTCCAATTTGCTCCGACAAAGGCGCCCAAACGAGAGGCCCAAGTAAAAATCCCACCACCATGAGAGACACCGACAATGTGGCAACCTCGGTGGACACATTAAACCGCTCACTCACCAAGCCCAAGCCTCCTGCTAGAGACGAAGAACCGTATGCCGCACTGATGACGCCCCAGGCTAGGATAAATGTATATAGCCATCTGGTCGTAGTGGGCCAGTTGTGGGGGTTTTCAGGGTCGTTGGGGAGAAAGGTGACAAATTCGGTATCGGGGTCTAGGTCATGTTGGGATGCATTTCCGGGCCCCGAGGTGTGGCTTTTAGCCCTGCCAAGTGACTGCAAAGTCTGCACGCGGACGAGCCCTGTCTCTGTTTCGATGTTGTACTCCTCGGGGAATATCGGATCCCGCACAGGAGGGGCGTTGATGTCGCTCATGGGAATGTCGCTTTCGAGGCCCTGGTTGTGGAGCGACTTGGCGGTCTCTGTTTTGGTTCTGGCTAGCGTTTGGCCCAGCTGGTCGCTGGGGTCATTGGTGTACTCCTTGGGAGTATAGCCATCCGATCTAAAGGAAGAGGACGAGCTCATGGTCGATTTCAAGTTCTTAGTGAGCAGATGCGCAGATGATACAAACCTCGCCTACATTCTTACGGATAGGCGTCAATATATATTGCACCACTGTGTTCCGTGGAAAGCCAGGGGGCAAGTCCGGATGCGCTCCAGTACTGCAGAGACACGGATAATCTCAGCCGGTTTCTGGGATCGACCTGCACACAGGGCCCGGGTCCGACATGGGCCCGGGTCCGACATGGGCCCGGAACATTGGCCCGCGTGAGGCTGAAGCAAATTCCGATCGGAGCTGGCGCGGATGCAGCAAGCAGCGTGTCTGCATGTCTCTCAGCCGCGGGTGATCCGGGTGTTCTGGAGACGCTCCACCACCTCGGCACTGTACATTTTTTTGCTGCTCCGCCTGACCTCGTATGGATGTGCAAGCGCCTCTTGCTTACACTCCAAAAGGGCTGCCTTGAGCGCCCCCACCGCGTCGGCGGACAACTGGAAGTGGAAGGCTATACGCTTGCCCATTAGTTTGACGCCGTGCTTGTCGCCCACTTCCACAAGCCGCCGGTCGCTCATGTGGTTTTTTTTCATGTCCAAAAACACAAAGTTTGTGTCTGGCAGGCACTCCAAATGGATGCTATGTTGTCTGCAGAAAGCCGCCACCTCCTTGGCGTAGGCGTGGCTTCTTGCAATCAACGGCACGTTCTCGTCAATGGCCATGATGGCCATGTATGACATGAGCCCGACCTGTCGGACCCCGCCTCCGCACTGTTTCTTGAAATGGTTGGCTGTGTTGATGAGCTCCTGGCTGCCCACCAATATCGACCCCATGGGTGCCCCGACCGACTTGGAGAGACAGATTGACACCGAGTCGAAGTATGAGCAGTATTCCTGCAAAGGCGTGCCGGTCTCGACCGACGCATTAAAAAGCCGGGCGCCATCCAAGTGGAGCCGAATCCGGTGTGCCTTGGCAAACTCGGCTATCCGGCGGATCTCTGCTATCGGCGTGATGATCCCATGCAATGTGTTCTCCAAGCTGATCACCTTCGTGGGCGCGCCGTGGATGTCGCCGTCAGATGGCGTGTAATTCTCCTCGATGTCCTCGACCGTCAAATACTCGCCGTTTCCAGGCACAACTGGATGCACCATTGCTTGGGACAACGAGGCTAGCCCGCCCGCTTCATGCAAGAACACGTGAGCACGGTGGTCACATAGTATGGAGTAAGGCGGCTGGAAGAGGTTTGCCCGCAACCCCACCTGGTTGGAGAGTGTTCCCGACACACAAAAAAGCGCCGCCTCCTTTCCGGTCATTTCTTGCATTTTTTGCTCCAACCGCAACGTCTGCTCGTCTTCCTTGTATACCGAGTCCCCGAGTTTGAGCAGGCCCTCGCGTAACCCGCTGACCAAGGCATCGTTCATCAGAGCCGTCGGGACTGTAAAGGTATCGCTTCGGAAGTCATTGTGTGTTTCCGGGAATTCTAACTGAACCGTCATTTGCCCTTGAAAGTACCACGGAAAGTACCGTGGAATGGGCAGACTTGCGCTCGCTTATGTATATTTTGACCGGCCCTTCCCGTATGACTAATGGGTCGGTAAGTGTTGCATGCTGCATTGTGTCTCCTGCACACACGGCGGCGTTTTGCAAATCGCCTCTCACGCGGCCGTGGGGCCTCACGGCGCTGACACATATCCCGAACGTTACCGCTACCAGCCCACGTTTTGGGAACAAATGGGCGGCATGCACCATTTTAATGGGTTAGGTGCCCGTAACGGGCCCAGATCCTCGTAGTTTCCGAGAATGCCCACGTCAAACTGGGAAATATGCGACAGCCTTTTAACGTGCTACGCTCGTCTAGGCAAGTGTTACGTTATGCGCGGCAAATGTTCGAAGTGGGCCGAGCAAAGAGGTTTGGCCTTTCTATGAGCTTGAAATTTGTATTTACAACAGCCGAATATCGTAGTCATCCCGTCTATCCTGATCTGAGGCGGCCCGCGGGTTCATGGGGGTCGATGAGAATGGGGAAAACTCCTGGGCAAACCCGGCAGATGGGGAAGCTTCCCTTCTGGCAGAGTCGCTTCTCCAGATATGACTTCCACTGGAGTTCAGATGCGTGTGCCCGGTCTGACCCAGATTGGGGTTGTTCAGCCAGATACTCTTGTTTGTTAGCAGTGACGGACCCTGCGCTAAAACAAAGTTGTTGAACAAGCCGCCATCCAGAACCAAATTTCCATTCTGCGACAACGGCAGATTAAGAGGGTCCATGTTGATCGGCGGCAGGAGCGAAAGTCCCAGGTATGGCTTTCTGGTATCGAGGTAGCCGTTTTGAATCTGTCTATTCCATAGAGTGTTCTGAATATTTGGGACTGGGTTCAGCGTTTGAGGATAGAGCACCGCGTTATCACTAGAGGGGGATGCAAGATAAACCTGTTCGTTGTATGGGAATGTCCTTGAGTTATTTTGTGTGTACACAGAGGAAAATGGTATCGTCTGTGGCAATGTTTGTGGAACATCCCCGCTCGAAACATGAACAGGGTATTCATTGAATGTGTTCTGGCTACCTTGCAACAACGACGTAGGTAATTCGAGATTGCTTGGGGTTTCCATAGGAGATTGCGGGTACCCTTCATTCTTTGGGAGTCCAGAAAAGGCTGGTCCACTTGCGAGACCCAAGTCCGGTGCTGCGGAATAGGCCAAATGAGAGTTCTGGCTGGGGTCAAGCCAATCGACGTCGGATCCAAAATCAGGTCTTGCTGGTTCATGAAGATTCTCATTGACATCCCAATCGTGCAAGTTAGATGCTTTCGGCTCGTAGTCGTTGCTAGGCCCATTCAAAGAAGAGAACGATTGGTTTATAGCAGAGACCAGCACGTTTGCAGATTGTGGTGCCAGAAACAGAGCCAGCGCACTCAAATTCGGCGAGTCCTCATAATTGTTGCTAAAGCCGTATAGTTCATAGGAGTCGTCTTGGGCTGGCGACGTCGAGTAGAGCTCGTCTGCACCGGAAAGTGGCTTTCTCTTAGACGCCGCCCTCGGAATTGCGTTGGCGTACCCGCCAAATTCTAAGCTCGACTGGTACTCACTGAGACGCAAGGGGATGTAGTCGGAGTATTGACTAGCTTTCAAGTCCTCCAAATTGTTGTACGTGATGACATGTTTTTTTATGGCTGCTTTGAACGCCTGTTTCCATGAAGACTCCAATTCCCGCAAGGCATCCATATCTTTTTCGAAGTCGAGCCCCCAATCTGGACGAAGCCCGAAAACTTTCAGCACAATCTGAGTCCCAAGTTTTGTCAAGCCACTTTCGCGAGTAAAAATCTCGCCTGTGCCGAAGGAGGCGAGTTCTTCCGTTGAGCCTTGATGTGTAGATGCTACCGCGAATTGCTCCACTAGGGGCCTTAGCTGCGTGATGACAGTGTTAAGCTCCTTTCTCTCCGACGTGGCGAGTTTGATCTTCTCCTCTGTTTCTGATACTTCACGCTTCAAGCGGCGGATATCCGAGTCGACAGCACGGGCCTTTTCGGCCGTCTTTGTCTCCTCGGACTCCACGCTATGCTTCAAGTGTTGTGTTTTGTCGGTCAACTTGTTCAACTTGGTGTCAAGCTCCTTGATCTTGCTGGAAAGCATGTTTCGATGATTTTCGTGGTTCTTGACGGTTTTTGAAAGCTTGAGCTTTTCGAAGGAAAGCGTGTCCTTGCTTTTTTCCAAATCCTTGAGGTCTGAGTCTTTCTTAGCTCTGTAGTCGGACCCATCGCTCAACTCCCGTCTGTATGCGTCGATCTCTTTGCGGAGACATACTTCCTCGTCTTGTTGACGACTTATGAGACTTTCCATATCATGTTTTGTTTTCTTGAGGTCCGCTTGTGCCGTCAGCAAGGCACTCAATAAGTCGCTCTGGGAAGCATTATCCCAAACGTGCGATTGGTTGTCTTGACAAAGGGGATGGACGGGATCGATCTTGCAAGGCATGGGAAGGTTTTCGAACGGAATGCATGCGGCCATCCCGGGCTTCTCGGCCGGGAGGGTCCGGGCAAACACCGCCGGCGACTCTGAACGCAAGTTGCTGACGACGTTGACCGCTAGGATCTGTATTTTGTATAGAGTATCTGGCTTCAAGTTAGTGAGCTTGACCGAGGGGCGAGCCAAGGTGCCCGCATCCTGTTCATTCACCAACACAAAGTACAATATGGTCTCGTCAGGCCGTAGATCCATTTTCCAATGCAAAGATATGGACGTGGTGTCCAAAAAGTCGACTGATAGTAGCGGGGTGTGGGGGATGTCGATGTTGAGCAGACGAGCCAAGCGATCAGCTGGGGCCCGCATAAGCTGGAAGCAGCGGAAAAGCATCCAAAGCAACGACGGGATGACGGTAAGAAGAGCCTCGATCATAGCGGTTGTGTTGAAGTCAAGAGCCGGCCCAGGTGGCAGCTGATTTGGCGATGAGATGGAGGCTCGATCTTAGTATGGAGGCTTCTATGTTGGCTTGTTTTTTCGCGCCCACCATGTTTTGAGTGGCCCACTGCATCATACGCTGATGACTACATCGGGCACGGTAGAGTCCGGACCCAAAGGTGCGTTTATTCCCGGGCTCGAAGGGAGCGATACGCCACTACAGCGAGAACCAAGTCGATGGCGCCAAGAATCAAAAACGGGCCAAACGCCCAGCGATCGCTCCATGAGCCGCCGATTTTCGCAATCATGAGAATGCCAATGCCGCCGCTCAAACTGTACAACCCCGTGATGCTGCCGATGACCCTGTGCTCGGACTCGGCAAGATTCTGGCCCGCCTGGCTGACTAGACTCATGGAGGAAATCACCACGCCGATCTGGGCCGTGCCCATGGCGCAAACCGCCAAGAAACACCCCGCGTTTCGAGGGTCGTAGGCGTCGGAGCCGCGCCCGAGGAAACAGAGCCCGAGCGAGCCGACGGCGCCCAACACGGCCGCCCCGAACAACGCGTGGGCGCTGCCGTACCTCGCCGAATCGATGACAATGCCCCAGCACGGCGTCAAGAGCAACGAGACCGTCGACGATACGCCGGTGAGAATCGCCAGGAAGATGTACGCATTGTAGCAGTTGCCGGCCGCGCCAGGCTTCAGCGACTCGCCGCACATGCCGTTTTGCGAGTAGAACTTGAACACCACCAAGGGAATGAACATGGAGGAAGCCACCGTGGCGGACCGTGCCACAAACCCGCCCACGTAGGCGAGCTGCAACTTGCGGTTCCGCCTGGACACCTCAAGGGCCTGGAGCATGAGCTCCCAGTATGAGGCGTCTGGGGTTTCGGACCGCACGTCGATGGCCGCAGCGCGTCTTCGCTTGACGCAGTCGTAGCCGAGCAAATACACCAAGGCGCCGCTGGCCACGCAGAGCACGGCGATGATCGTGTATGTGGCGCGAAGGCTCTCTTTGCTAGTCCACTTGGGGTTCCATTCCGAGAGCTTGATGGGCAAAGTGAGGAGAAAAGAGACGGAGAACACCGCCCCGATTCCCGTGCAGACCCCCAATAATGCAGAAAGCTTGCCGTGTCTTCTGGCGGGTTTCGGGGCTGCTGGGTGTCCCACGCTCTCGGCTTCTTCCAATGCATCGTTCGCGTCGTCCATGAGGTTGTGTGTGTCGACGGCGCCCTCGGCTCTAGCCGTGCCTTTCCAAAACCTCCACTGCAACACAAAGTCCGAGTTGTTTGCTTCGTGGAGCATAACCACTGCAACACTCATCACCGCAGACATCCCGATCGCAAACACTGCTCTGTAGAAGTAGAGCTCGGGGAAGGTCCGTCGGGCGAACATGCCGTATCCCAGGAAGGAGAGGCCCAAAACGATGAAACCACCAAGCTCCAAAAGCCTGGATCCGGAGGGCACCCGCTGTCTTCTCCACGCAAGTCCATTGAGGCGATCGAGAAGCGTTCCGAGTAAAGGCGCCACACAAATTGCCGTGAGCTCATCCACAACCCCCAAGGTTCCTATGGTCTCTCCGATTTTCTCTCTGTCCACACCAATGACGTCAGAGAGGTAGAACGGCTGGGAGGACAGGAGAAACACCGCAAAGGCTATGCAAGCAAACCCGGCAAAGTTATATGCCACAAGGTTACGCGGCCTGAAATTCGGGTTCAATACTGAGAGCTTCATTGATCTGTTGACTCCATCATCCGGTGTCTCCAAAGTGCTGGTTTGTCTTTGAAAGCCGATAGTGGAGTTCCTGCAGAAAACGCCTCCGATCTTGGCACCGCTCGCGGATCTATCGGTCGGCGACTGTCTGCTGCAAGGCATGCTGCGCACTAGCCTGCGGCTTAGCCTGACAAGTGCCTTTACTCTTCAACCAAAAGGTGCACAAGCCGGGAAAAAAAAGAATAAAACAGTGGATTGAGGAGCATGAGCAAAGTGATCGTAGAGAATGTATCGGAGCTTCAAGTGTAGGAAGAGGATGAGAATTGATGAGGGAGAATGAGAATGAGATAAAGATGAAGATGAAGATGAAGATGAAGATGAAGATGAAGATGAAGATGAAGATGCAGATGCAGATGAAAATGAGAAGGACGATGAAGATGAAGATGAGAATGAGAATGAGAATGAAAATGAGAATGAGAATGAGAATGAAAATGAGAATGAGAATGAGAATGAGAATGAGAATGAGAATGAGAATGAGAATGAGAATGAGAATGAGAATGAAAAAAAGTTCGAGGCCAATCTTTGGTTTATAACAAGACCGGGCCTTACGAGAAGGTGTATAACATCAGACCATACTGTCAACGTAGTCATTGGGCATAAGATTTTCAGTAAGCCATGGGACTCGGCTTTCCCTCCTGACGTATTGAGTTCACACTAACTCTCGCCATTCATTTCTAGCCATAACCATTTTCGCCAAAGCTCGCCTGCTTCGTAAATGATACTGTCCATGTACTCGTAAGTAAATTTGGACTCAATTGTCGGCGACGCGCCCTTCATTTTGTCCTTCTGCTCCTGGTACTTCTTGTATTTATCACTGAGCTTGACGGATTTGGCAGGAAGTCTGGAAAGAAAAGTCCTGATCTCATGCTGATCTAACTCCACCAAGGTATGTTCTTTTGCTTTCAAGAGTGACAACGAAACGAAAATCAACTCAATATGGGGATCGATGATAGCAAATGGAATGGTAGTCTTGATTTGATTTAAGCTCTGCGGAAGGGGCTCCGAAGAGGCAGACCCCAGTTCAGCAGAGCCATCCCCGCAATCACCGTCGTTAATCTTTAGCCCATCTATGAGGTCTTTGACGGAAGCATCCATAGTACTCTCGGTTGACTGGTCCTCCTCGTAGTCCACGGACCAGAATGCATCGGGGCCCAACTTCTCGAGCACATTGTCAGGGATCTTCACCTTACCACTATAATAGTTCTGGTCCATCTCGACCTTTTTGCTCTCGGATCTCCAGCCAAGCATTAGATCCCATACTCTGCCTCTGTCAACCCTGGACCAGACTTTAGAACCGCAGTATTTGAGCCACCAGAGGACCCACTCGTCGTCATACAGCCCGAACTTGTTGAGAATCTGCTCCTCTTGGAAATACAGATATAGCTCGGGTAACAACTTCTGAAAGATGTATATGAAGAATGAAACGCGCTCCTCGATAAGTCCACCCGTCACAGGCAATGTAGACTTGTCGAAAACCATTGTTTTGCGGTTCGAGCTCCTTTTGTTTGCGCTCTCCGGCGAATGCAATATCACGAGTGACAAGCGCTCAAAGGCCTCGTAGAAAGACAAGCACGATATCTTATCGTCGAGAATCATGTCATCAAGAAACAGCCTGAGGTCAGGCCTAGAGTCAATGAACTCCTCATAATCTTCGAAAACAGAACCAATACAGCTGTGTTCACTCGAAGATACATCCCTTCCGAGCAATACCCAAGGCTGGTGTGGTATCGGCGGAAACCACTCGGCGAGACCCAAAGCCATCCACGTGAGTGCTTGATCATACTTGATGATCTTGCCCCACTTCATCACAAACTTGAGAACAGCATACTCCAAGATGTCGAATAACTCCAGCTCCGTTTGGGAAAGGGGCTCCTCAGAAGAAGAGTATGCGATTCTGTGCATATACTTCCTCAAGTCTTTGCGTATTTTGTGCTGGAGAAGCTTCTCGGCGTCCTCAGACTCACTATCCGAAGACAGACGGTCCTTGTCGATTTTGTCTGGCTGGATGAAAGGACTGACAACGAAAGGATGATGCTTCAAAAGGATGGGCCAGACTTTGAACCTCAAGAAAGGGGGGACGCCCTTCTGCCTAGCTAAGAGGGCAAGGCCGTGATGGTTTTTGTCCAACAAGCATTTTTGGTATTGAATGAAGACATCACCATCGCAATAGAAGTTTGGTGTTTTCTTTGCTGAGGGCATGTTTTCCCCGCCAACTGAGGTCGGAGGGCTATTGTTTACGGACTCCTTGGTACTCGAAGACATTCTTTTTTTCACTCAGTCAGTCCGTTAATACATGGCTATATGGGCAGATATGAAACGAAGGAACAAAAAAGCTCTTGAAAAGTGTATATGAATACCGTTTCAGTGGGGACGATATGTTGCGCAGGCGTATAGATCAACGATCGGTGCCGGGTTGGCCAGTTTTAGTGGGATCCGTGACAAGAACAGCTGTTTCTGTTTCGCCGGCGGTATATCCTTTGACGTGAAGTGAGGCTGGTGCCACTCAAAATAGATCTGGGTTGTACAACACCGAGGTCAGATTTTTCTTCCGCCATTTTTTTACGCTCCGTTCCTGCAATCAACCCACTGATAGTATCTCACCATCACACGTTCGCACTCTCTGGACAACCGGCCCGACTCTGGCCTCGGTTGCGCCCTAGGGAGAAGACAAACCTTCCACTTTTCCCATTCACTCGAATACTGAGACTGCTGGAACGCCGGTCTGTGAAGCGTGGCCCGACACCAGGCTGCCCACCGTGTACTGCCAGGCCAGCGTTTTCGCACCAATCCGAGCGCTCTCATTTGGAACAAGGGCTCACCCAACCTCCGAGTGGCGCCTTGTGCAGGTCTTATCGGAACGCTCGGGCTGTCCTAATTACCGTAAAAACACCTTGGCTGGCTCCGGTACACCAAGACGTCCAGAACAGCGCAAGCCAGGCACTTGGGGCTGTGAGGCACTTTAGTTTTGGCTTAAGTACGGCTGTGTGTTTCTCAAGCCTGAAGCGTCGAGGCCCATGGTTGAGTGTCAGTACTTGGACACATGCCCGACTGCTAAAAGTATATATGGGATTATGCACTCCGCAAACAGGTGAACGCCCCTTACCTCCAGCCATTCCCACTCGATTGCTCCTTACCTTTCTCTTCTTTCGAACTGTTGACTTTAACCAAAGCACTACACTCTCTTAACTCTCCACCGGCGTATGTTTGATCGGGCTCCAAAGTCGAGACGCGTGGCTTGCAATGGTATGTTTACAACTGTGCGAAGTTGCCCTGTGGATGTTAACTAACCCCTAGCGTTGGTGTATAAAGCCAAAGGTCTTCAAAGCCACGAGTTGCTCGAGCTCTCCAGACTAAGTTATGACTACTCCTCGTTTGTAGAAGTTGCGGCGGTCTTGAAACATACCCTTGCCGGGGTCCTGAAAAAAAAACAATTGAAGCCGCTTTTGCACTCCAAATCGGCCGCTACCCTTCATCTTCTCTTTTCGGATAGCCGCAGGCTGGCCAATCCCTCGGAGTTTGCTCTTCTCAATTGCCTTACTATTATTATATACTTGTGTCAAAACGGACCCCGGCATTTCCACGAATGGCTCCGCGGAGAGTACGCGGGGCTCATTTTGCCCTTGCAAAATCTTGTTTTTGGCAAGGCTTTGTGCCGTCCCATCTACGATAAAGCCGCCACAATCATACGGTACTGTGAAGACCAAAACGAGCTCGTGCTGGCGCAGAACTTCCGCGATCAACTTGCAACTCAGATACGACCAGGCAGGACATCTGGACTTTAGCCATGCTCTGGGCCTTGCACTCTCGCGAAGGCAATTGTTTTTTAATTTGAGCATATTGAGGCACATTTGTGCTAGCTTGTCAATCCGTACACGTGGCTCAGGATTCAGTGCCAAAAGTAAGCTGCAAGCCTTTTCTGTAGTCGAGTCTTAGACGGCTTTGGCAGCTGTTGGATGCGGCACGACGGAACCGCATCCTGTATACAGGGCCTCTTGCGGCTGGTTCACCCTGGACTCCGGGTCTAGAGTGATATTGCCATTTGTATTTTTGTAGCTTTATAAGTAGCTTTGTGCCATATATGGCTGGGAACTGTCATCCTGGAAATAATGGTATATGCATTCGTCATGGAGGAAATAAAATTAATCGAGATGTGTTATTACTGACTGGTAAAACTACATTTTCGGAGACTTTTGAGTTTCGGCGGATGAAATTCGGGATAATCACAGACAGCCTGAAGTACCTGGTCCCCAGCATAATAGTGTGTTTGGCTTTCAAATCAACAAAGGCAGCAAACTCGACAAAAAGAAATCTCGAGACCCCGGTTATCGCCGCCGGCAAAGATCGTGTGGGCGGCACGGCATAAACATTGTCTTACTTTTGCGAGATTTCCCCGACTAGAACACGCCCTAGAGATGTATTCGCGGCTAAGCCCCAGGTCGACTACGCTTTTGACAACTGAGAACAGGCTCTTAACAAGACATCTAGACTTCTCCGTTTCTTACAAAGCCCAGTAGCCCTGAAATATTTAGTAAGCAGGGATGGAAAAGGAATTAATCGCAACCACAGACATGTTCAATCTGATCTCTAAATCGCAAAAATTAATTTCTTTTTTTAGAGTTGTAAGCGGTGCGCGGCTGTTCTTCCAAATGGGGTAATGATTAATTGCTTTTTCGCAACTGCGTGACTTATTTGGAGCACACGTGAGCACAATCACCCCTATTGCTGGATATATAAATACGAAAATCGCCACCACTGCTCGCCCTGAACTCATACATTTATAACACAAACTAAACATGCAAATTTTTGTTAAGACATTGACTGGTAAAACTATCACTCTTGAGGTTGAATCCTCTGACACCATTGACAACGTCAAGTCCAAGATTCAAGACAAGGAAGGTATTCCACCTGACCAACAAAGATTGATCTTTGCCGGTAAACAATTGGAAGACGGCAGAACCTTGTCTGATTACAACATTCAAAAGGAATCAACCCTTCACTTGGTTCTCAGATTGAGAGGTGGTATGCAAATCTTCGTCAAGACCTTGACCGGTAAAACTATCACTCTTGAGGTTGAGTCGTCTGACACCATTGACAACGTCAAGTCTAAGATTCAAGACAAGGAAGGTATTCCACCTGACCAACAAAGATTGATCTTTGCCGGTAAACAATTGGAAGATGGCAGAACCTTGTCTGATTACAACATTCAAAAGGAATCAACCCTTCACTTGGTTCTCAGATTGAGAGGTGGTATGCAAATCTTCGTTAAAACCTTGACCGGCAAGACCATTACCCTTGAGGTCGAGTCGTCTGACACCATTGACAACGTCAAGTCTAAGATTCAGGACAAGGAAGGTATTCCACCTGACCAACAAAGATTGATCTTTGCCGGTAAACAATTGGAAGATGGCAGAACCTTGTCCGACTACAACATTCAAAAAGAATCCACTCTTCACTTGGTTCTCAGATTGAGAGGTGGTATGCAAATCTTCGTCAAAACCTTGACCGGTAAGACCATTACCCTTGAGGTTGAATCCTCTGACACCATTGACAATGTCAAGTCTAAGATTCAAGACAAGGAAGGTATTCCACCTGACCAACAAAGATTGATCTTTGCCGGTAAACAATTGGAAGATGGCAGAACCTTGTCTGATTACAACATTCAAAAAGAATCCACCCTTCACTTGGTTCTCAGATTGAGAGGTGGTATGCAAATCTTCGTCAAAACCTTGACCGGTAAAACTATCACTCTTGAGGTTGAGTCGTCTGACACCATTGACAATGTTAAGTCCAAGATTCAAGACAAGGAGGGTATTCCACCTGACCAACAAAGATTGATCTTTGCCGGTAAACAATTGGAGGATGGCAGAACCTTGTCCGACTACAACATTCAAAAGGAATCCACTCTTCACTTGGTTCTCAGATTGAGAGGTGGTCAGTAAATATTCCCTGTTATTCTTGACATTTTTTTTTTTTTCTTTTTTCCTTTTTTTCACTTGGTACGTTTAGAATTCTAATAAAAATCTGTACTCGACGGTTGATCGTAGCTAATTCAACGCCTTCTCAATTTCGTTCTGAACAACGCTGGAAGGGGACGCCACACTCATTGCACTTAAAAAGCGTTTAGCTTCAGCAACTTGTTCAAAGTGGCGTTCTTCGGCAATTGAGAATAGCAATTTGCAGTTTCTAGCAAAGCTGATGGCATATTTCTCGATTTTGTAGAAGGAATCAAAACCAAGTACTATCGTGAAATTATCAACAGCTAAATCGACGACATTAGCTTTGGCAGAAGGGGGTATCTTGCTCAAGATGTCTTCATATATGCTGTTGTAAGAATTGCAAGTCCTCCAGGTAATATTATCACATTCATTCATGAAAGTCTTCATTTCTTCGAGGGCAAAACTTAGAAGCCCTTCATTGAATTGAACATCCGAAATCGCATCCAGGATGTTCTTGATGTATGTGAGATAAAGATCCTCTTTAGCCACAGCTTCCCGGGATTCATTACCCTTTTCACCCTTCTCCATTAAATCAGCCTCTATGAAATACTCATCAGTGAGAATATCTCGCATGATGTCGATGTAAGATTCGCTGATCTCCTCACATTGAGGAAACTTTTTCAAGAACTTACCAGATAGTAATATCGCCTTACTCTGATACATCTTGTTCCTTCTTTTTTGTTCAACAAGAATGGTTCTAGTGACCCCAGACCAACTGATTTCATCAGACTTGAAGTAAGCATGGTGTTTCACAGAAATATCCACCAAGGCCTGAAGGACTAATTCCTTGCCGTTCCAGGATTTCCCCGTGCACGCGTCCAAAAGAAGATCAAGCAACATTTTCAAATTGACATCTGAGAATTGGATGTCCAAAGAACACAAATCCACAATTGTCTTTGCAATCAACTGACGCACCGTGTAATCTTGGGAACCAAGACGTCCCTTGCAAATATCGAATATCTCCCTGTAGTAGAAGCTCACGGCACTGTTTCCGCTCGAATTTTCAACCCAAACCTTCTCAAATACACGTGCAACATCCTCATCATCATCATGCTTTGCCACATACACCAATGGGAGGAATGCGCTGGAAACCGATTCGAATTTATCAGTTCCACTATATTTGGTGACCGCGTCAATAGCGGCTGCGGCGAGTCTGCGGGTTGAAACCTCCTCACTCAAAAGATATAAGTCTTCGAGTTTTTTGCTATAATTTATCACTGACTCTGTATCTGCTATTTTACAACAGTACCCCGCAGCAACAGCATATGATTGTGTGACTGCTTGGCTTTTGTCTTTGAATTGACTGAAGCATAAGTCCAACATAGTATTGCCCCAAGGCTTCACAAGTAAGTAATGCTTCGTCACGAGAAGTATCACCACACGACTTCCACAGACTTTGGATGGCAAGCCAACCGATTTGCGAATGGACCGTTTTAAGTGCGTGATCACATCAGGAAGTATTGTCTCATCAATCGAGGCAACTAGCTTATCGATTGCATCCATGAGAGGCGAATGTCCCAAGTTTTGAAGCCTTTTAGAGTCCACCTCATTTGCACTCAAGTTGTATTTGTCCGCGTTCAAAACCAAATAGTTTACCATCTCTGGCTCCAATGTTGACATTAATTCAATGAATTGACCAAGCAAAGATGGAACTTGATGTTGCATGGATTTGCCACCGATTTTGCAGAGTTTCAATATCGTCTCAAGAGAGAAGGATCTAACATCCTCTGCGTCACTCAAAAGACCCTTGTTACCAGTGAGGAAAGGCATCAAATTATCAATCACTTTCGTAGCATTAGCCACAGACGCGTTACCCGTAGAAACATCAGCTGTTCTAGTGACTGTCTTAGCGAGATCCTGCGCTAGACTTATTCCCTCTTTCCGCACTGTTTCTTTGACATCATCCATACTCCTGAAACAAAGATTCCAAATGTCTTCGAGCTTTGCCTCATACCGCAGCAATGGTTCAGTCTGCAACAAATTCTTCAAAGCTGTCACACTCGCTTGTCGAGTCCTCCACTCCCTATTTGATAAACCCCGGAGAAGCTCGTTTAAGATGATGTCAAAGTTTGTTTTGACGGCCGTTTGAGAATCCTTGATCAAAGTTGTCCAGATCTCATTCATAGACAGTGAAACAGACAGGTTAGGGTCAAATCGATAGCGAAATAATTTCGGTATGAGTCGTTTGTTCAAATTTTGGTCACTGGCTAGTAGTTCATCTAAGTTTGATTTGGAGAGAATGGAGCCTAGACCATACGCAATGCCTCTTCTGGATGACCACAAAGCGTTGGATTTTGCCAAAGACATAAATTTATAGACCAAGCTAGGATCACCAACGTCTGACGCCAAATTTAGGACGTCCTTGTAAGTCGTGACAGAACTATCGTGGGTACGCAAAACATCGTCCTCGAAGAGTTGTGTTTCCAAACCGACGCTTCCTGATGTCAATTGACGACTTGCGTTTGCATCGGTAAAAGATTTGATCAAGCTTTTAACCAAGACTTCTCTGATCTCAGCATCACCCAGTTCATACACTATACTTAGGCCTCTTGATGCTGCTTCTTGAACAATGTCATCTTTATCTGCCAAAAATCTCATGAATGCAAAGTGGATATCTGTAGCACGGGCCTTGACAAGTTCCGTCTGGCCAAGATATTGCACAATGGATAAAAGCCAGAAACAGCTCGCTTTTCTCAAAGAAGGCTTGGTCATTTTACTTGCCAGAAGCATGGTTTCAAGGAGGTAAGGCAAACGACCCGTTTGGAGGGGAACATATGCAACTCTCTCGCCTAGGATATCCAAATTTTGTCTCAAGAATTCCGACTGCCAACCACCAGCTAGAATCAGGAAAGCATCACCAGAGGTGAACAAAACGTCGGAATGTTTCGAAGAATGAGAAGAATACACAATACTTTCCGTGTTAGTCAAATCTTCAGTTTCGGTTTTGTAAATCTGAGCATCAGCTAATTCCAAGCAAGAAAGGGCCGTAATCAGCGACTCATTATATGATTTGGCATACTTCATGAGAAAGCTGGATACTTCTGAAACTCTGCTTTCCAAGTTTTGACCCAAGTTCAATTCTGGCCCGAACACTCCAAAAATAGATAGTTGGGAGATAGCATCAGCGCATGTCTCAAAGTATCTCTTGTTTGCAAAAAACTTACATAAATCATCCATGTAATCAATAAAGAATCCCTGGTCAATACTATCGACTCGCTGACGAAACGCCAATCTGGAGATGATATAAGCGCTGCCTAGAATATAAGTGTAGTTCCCGTTCCCAGATTCTGAAAATTGTTTGAAATCCCTCAAGACACTTGATATGTCTTCTTTGTCGTTAGAGGGATGTGTCATGACGATAGCCAAGGACCGACAAAGATCTTTGATATCCATGTTTGGCAAAGAACCCTTGGTTAGAAGCGAGGTTAATATTGGTGTAAACTGGCACATTGAATGAATAACGTGAGGAGGAGACATTGATGAGATTATTCTCAAGATGGAAGCCAATCCCATGCTTATTGGAAGTCCGCCTTCATTATGCGACAGATCTTGAAAGCCTTTGAAAATCATGTCAATAAATACTAGGAATATGTTTGTGACGTTTTCATGTTCGGTCATTGGTGTATCCAGTTGAGACAGTATGTGAATTTCTTGTGTCACCAACTCACGGACATATCGATCAATTTCCACCGCTTTCTCCACCCGCACTGCCCAATCGTCATCTATAGTAATAACTGTAGATTTTCCTTCGACTGCCAGCATTACAAGCATCTTAAAAGCGAATTCTAAAGACCTCTGGATGGAGCCGGGAGGCAAGGAAGACCGATCAAGCTCAGAATGTAACGTACAAACCATATCCAGGAATGATGGAAACGAGAGTTTTGCTTCATTCCCTTCGGCTAGCCCACTGCCGCGATTAACTTGATGGTTGAGTTGAAATAAATGTGGATTCAAGCCACGCTTGGCTTCTTCTATTGTTTCAGTGGAATTCTTAAAGGAGCAGCCAAGCAAACACAAGAAGCGGGCTTCGGAATCCAGAAATGGAAAGCAGGAATTGACGTATTTGGCACAGATGTACTTACAAGCATTCTGACCCTCCAGGAAGTTGGTGCTGCTTAAATAATCACGAAGCAAAATTTTTAGCTCACTTTTGGGCCCAGGAGACAATGAAGGGAGGTGCAGTGTCAAGCCAGAGAGCACTTTTTGCAAACACGGTCTTAAATCTCCAGGCTCTGAATCAAGCGACGAAAATAAAAAATGCAAATACGAAAGATCTTGTAGCCAGAGGGATGGAGAATTGCGCAAGATTTCTCCTAAACTTTCGTATTGGAGTTCTCGCTGTGACAAAATGCTCCGATCATTACTGGTTTGGGATGAGTTCTTGATTGGCCAGCCTTCCGATGCAATAGACTCTCTTATCTTTTGAGCCATGGCACAACTAAATTGCAATTGAGTTGCATTGGGGTCTTGGATTGCCAGAGTCACACTTCTCACAAAAGAAGTTGCCGTATGCTTTAGCCGAGAATAGTCAGAATTAAGCCCAATCTCCGAGACTTCAAAGATCTTTGGATGAAGATGTACATTCGGGGCTTTACAGAGCAAGGTAAGAATCTTCTCTTGCAACACTTCCTTGACAGGAGGAGATTTATCTGTAACACCGGTGTATAAGTCAATTAATGAGTCAACAAGATCTGAGTCATCTAGTGTGTACTCTAGCTTGCGAAATCTGGTATAACAAGGCTCGTTGATCGCAGAGAGTGGATCAGAAGATGCAATCAAAAGCGGAACTACCAACTCAGAGTCCGGAAATCCCACCTTTAGAAGTTCAAGAAGCCTGATCTTTGCGTCATTCACTTCTTGAGAAGTCTTATATGTGATGCCCGCATCCTTCGTAAAAAAATTGATATCTTTGAAACTCAAACCGGGAGACTGCAACACCGTCAGTCCTGGATTTGGAACCAAAAGGAGGAATTTGCCGATGAGCGAGCTTAGATACATCATATCGCTAGGATGATCATTCATGGCAAGATCACGCTTCATCAAGTCGTACTCAGGCGACTGGTTTGCAGGAGTTCTCCAGCTGTCGAGGAGTTTTATAAGGATGCTGAACAATCTAGCTGAAACGGAGGTAGGGTATGACGATAACCCATTGATAACACCGGGAACCAAGGCATGTTTTTCTGAAACCGCCAATCGATCGATACCCTTAGAAAGAAACAACAATGAATACAACCGGACGGATTCCAAATTTGCACCAGCCGTTACATTCGGGGATTTCACCTGTTTGAGAAGTGCATCAACAGGCAAGCGGAGAGACCTACTAGCCGTGATTCGAGGAAAAACATTCTTTATCAAGCTGAAAACAGCCTGTCTGACGTCGGCATTGGGACTTGCTAGCTTGAGCAAAACCGGTGCTAGAAATTGATCTAGCACGCGCTCTAATTCGGAATCCGACTCCGCAAGTGCCAAACGAAGGTCGACTTGCTTGACAAGATCTAGTTCTTGAGACATTGAAGAATTGGTTATGGAGCTGGTTTTATGGGTCCAAAACTGGAAGAAAGTTCTTGGTGTTGGCAGTTGAGAACCCGAACCGCCACCGAGCCGCCACCGCGCCTTCTATGCTACAGGGTGCGAAAAACAAATTGGCACCTACGTCAAGAAAGATCACATTTGTTAAAGTATACAATAAAGCATCGTAGTAGCTTTGTTCCAATGCAAGCAATAGAAAATATGCCGTACTCCAGGAGTTCATCTCATGAGCTCTTAACTGCCCGACTCAAGTATTTTTGTACTCTCTCAAAATGACTGGAACTGACGACGGAGGCAACGCGCCCAACTCCGTGACAACCTTGTTGATATATGACGGTGGTGTCAAATCGTACATGATATTGAGGATATTGAGCTGAGGAATCTTTTTCCAATCTTCAAGAGGGAGACTCTTTCCTTCCTCAGTTGTCTCTTTTTGTTTCTTCGGGCCTGGTTCTTGCTTAACATTTTCTTGCAGTTTGATAAATTGCTCTAAAGCCAAAGATTTTCTTGGGGGTGGCTGTTTTGAGTTGATGTTGACGAGCAACTCATTAGGATCTGCCAATTCATTTGTTGTTACGGAGTCTAATTGAACACGATCAGAAAACTTAATGGACTCGCAACAAGTAAGGACCGAAATGTTTCTTCTGTTGCACATCATGGCGATCATAGCCGTGCCAACCCTGGAGTATAAGTGGCCGTTAGAAAGCATGGCATGCGCGCCTAAGAAAGCCAAGTCGACATCTTCCAAAATTGTTGATGATAACAGGTTGATCAAAACATATGTGACCTTAAGTTTTTCCTCGGTAATGCTAGGGCTTTGAGTTTGTCTCAGTGGTGCCGAATAGTCGCTTTCAGAGTTTTTGGAATTCTTGATCTTGGTGTCCGCAAGACTTGTCAATAACTTTTTACCCTCGAACAACGGGTGGGAATCCACGATCACCAAATTAAATGACTTATTCTGCTCCAAGACGCAGTACTGAAACAACTTAAGCAATACCCCTGAATGTCCAAATGTAAGGACAGTGCAGCCGTTGGTGATATGGTGAGACGAGTTCTCTATTATTAGCTGATCTGATAAGTCAATGCGATCTCTGATGAAGTCGTCAATTCGTTGCAATAAGATCTCCTTCGCCTCTTGTTCCAGAGTGTCGATCGAAATGACAGAAATCTCCTGCTTGAGCCACCGAATTCCGTTTCCCATCGACAATGAAAGCGGACGAGCGCTCTTCAAGTACTCGATTTGGTGTGATAAGTGGCCTGTTAAGTGTCGCGTTAAAGTCGTATTTTCAGGCGTCTTGTAATCCCGAATGACTAGCTTAAAAACCTTGAGCATCTCTCTCAATCTTGCGGTGGAACCCACAATCTTGTGACTGGCGAAGTTTAAAGACAAGGTCAATATCGCCGGGTGAACAACATGTGAAACTGTAGGCGATGACGCATTTCTCTGTTCCCTGGTTTCCAAATGACTGAAAAGAGCCGGGATCTTCGTTGTCTCATTCTTGTAGACTGCTTGGCTTAGTTGCTTTTTCAACGAGGTATTAGTTGTTTGCTGCTTTTTCTTGTCAATTTTTTGCTGTGCCAATTGCTCCTGCTGCTCTGGACTAATCCCTAAAGCGGCCTTTTGCGCTGATCTCTTCGCAGCCTTTTCCTTCTTCTTCAACTCTTTCAATTCCTTGTTGGAGAGCTTTCCGTCATTCGAAGCTTCTGGTGCTACCGCCACTTCCGGCGCCTTGGTAGAGTGTTCTTCTGACATTGATCACGACTGTGCTGACGTCTCATCACAGATCTCAAGCGAACTCAAATCTTCGAGCGCGGTAGTGTAGTGCACATTAAATTACTGTTACGCTGTTTCAACCGTTGAATTATGCTCTCATAATATGCTAGTGACTCTCGCTCAACTCGCCGTATGCCCCCCTTCTTTTGGTAGTATCATATAGTCTGACGATTTTTTCGAGATTTTGATCATCAACCTGCGAGAAAGCGAAACCTCTTTGTTTCTTGATTCTTTGAACTTGCCTCACCTTGCGGATGGCCTTCTCGAACTGCTCCATTCTTGGTCTGTAGTCTTGAATGTTGTACTTCTGAATCTCCTGAACATAATGGTAACTCTCGGGGTTTTGAATTCTTTTGTAAAATTTCCAGGCAAAGTCTCTGATTAGGCATAGGACTGACACACTGAAAACTGTAGCCCAAAATGACAAACTTGGATATGTGTGAGCTAGAACACCCTGGTATTCCTTCGATACATTGATAAGTGGGGCAACAGTTGCATAAACCGGAAACCACACGAGCCACAAGGCGAACGACCCAGGGATAGCCAAAACAGTAAATTTGGTCCAAAGATTGACCAGAAGCGCCGCTTTGCCTAGAGCCGTCAACATGGATGTGGTATAAATCATGGTACCCCATGACCAATTATCCGCAACTGCACCGTGTGGAAGATAATTGGAATATCTGATAAGGGTCATCAGACAAACAAAAATGACAGCAGAGTGAAAGAACCCATTAATGATCCAGCCCCAAAAGATTGAAACATTGAAGAACTTCTTTTTGATTCCTAGCTGATAAAGCTGTGGGTATCTATCCAACAAGCGGGCGCTAACAAATTGATCAAACACACCCATAATGAAGGGCGGAAAGACTGTAAAAAGAACATTGTAAAATGTCAAAGTCCAAGATTCGATGAGTGATTGTCCGGAGAAGGCATTGCAAAAGACAAACCAGAATTGAGTCATGTATAAGCAAATATTCTTGTAGAAGGAGTAAAGGATGGCATTGGAAATCCGGTGATAAGACCAGGACCCATGAACAAGCAAGAGCTTTTTCAAATACTTGAACTGCCCAATTGACACATCCGCACTTCTTGCGGCTTGCATACCTTCCATTCCGCTTATACCAACACCGACATGCGCCGCTTGAATCATCGATACATCATTAGCACCATCTCCAATAGCCAAAAGCAAGGATCCCTTTTTCTTTCTCTTCACCATTTTGACAACAAGCGCTTTTTGTAATGGGGAGACTCTGCAACAAATCACGGCTCTGACGCGAGTTGCCAAATCAATGAAGATATCTTCGAGGTCTGGCTCGAGAGCAAAGCCAAGAGAGTGCCCATCGATAATCAATGCCAAAGAGGAGTCAAGTACTGACTCCGTCGCATGACTTTGGTGCTCATAGATGGCCTCTAATTTTTCTTGTAAATTCTGTTTCGTGTCAGCCTTTGTCTCTTCATTAATGATCAATAGATTCATGTCTTCAGCTAGAAGCTTACAAGACATCCCTATGTTTATAGCAGTTTCTTGTCTGTCACCAGTGAGGACCCAAACTTTGATTCCTGCATTCTGGAGGGTGTGAATAGTTTCTGGGACACCGTCCTGAAGCTTGTCCTCGATGGCAGTAGCACCCAAAAGAAATAAGTCTGTTTCGATTTCTTCGGCCACTGCATCTAACTTGTCACTTCTATCCTCCAAGGAAGTTGAAGCTTCATAATATTTCAGCGACCAGTTTGCGTACTCGTCCTCTGGGATGATCCTAGATGCAATACACAAGGTACGCAAACCCTCAGAGGCAAACTCTTCAAGATGTTTCACCGTTGCTTCCACAAACGGTTGAGGTTCCAGTTTAGATAAACGTTCCAAAATAACAGTGTCAGCACCTTTGCAAAATAACCTTATGCGGCCGTCTGGGCACCTAAATATTGCAGACATCCTTTTACGGGTGGAATTGAACTCACAAATATTCAAAAGCTCATAACTGGAATCCTGATTGTCAAGATCCGTGTGGATTGTCACACCCTTGGGCCGACGAATAATGAATTTGAATCCCAAATCCGCGGCACCTTGCACTAAAGCGCCCTCATCTGGCGATGCGGCTTGATATTTTATGGCATGTGTAATTTCATTGACCTCTGGAATGACCGTATGACAGGTGCTCAACAAGATAAAAAATTCGTTTATAATCGCAGACTGCAGAGTGGATCTATTGGCAAGGTCTGATTGAAGGTCAGCAAAGCTATGGAAGCCCATTTCAATTCCATCAATGACTTGCGCGTGGCCGTCCTCGGGTATTTCTTCAATGTAACATTTACCCCCAATCGTGCAACATTTGAACTCCATGACGTTTCTTGTTAAAGTCCCAGTCTTGTCGGAGAATATGTACTCAATTTGACCCAATTCCTCAACAAGAGAAGAGGTACGGACCCCCGTAGGAGTATCAGACTCCGAGTGATACATGTCTAGATCACTTCCGATCATGTATGCCTGATAATACTTGATGATCTCAACCGTGACAAATAAGGAAATAGGAACTAAGTTGGAGAATAAAATCCAGTAGGTGAGTATGTCCTTGAAAAACAACTTAGCCATATTAGTACCCTCAATGTACAAATACGAAAGATCGTCGCTGTCAATGTTTGTCTTTGCCACGTTACCGACCGTTGAAATAAGAGAGAGTGTGATCAAGATACAAAACAAAGCGATGATTTGCAAGTTGATGATTCTTTCCACGTCGGTACGCTTGATAGGCGTTGCAGTAGCATTGCGCATCAACTTCGTCTCATGACCTGTGAAAACCACGATACCCTGAATCCACTGAGTGTTTCTCAAAGTGGCACCTCTCAACAAAAGCTGCTGGGGAGAAAGAGGAACCTTTCCCGATGGCCCAAACCCATTAAGAGTTCCTTCATATGTGTACAAGGAAGAGTTGGGTTGCTCAGACATCACTTCTGCCTGTGACAACTGGTTGACCAAAGATGCGGGGCTCACAAGTGGGGCCGTTTCTTGCATTGCTTGCTTGATTTTGAGATTTGTTTCTCCGTCCAAATTTGCGGTTTCGATATAGCAGAGACCCTCCGGCTCGGAAGAGCTTAAGAGCAACAAGTCTGCAGGGAAGGATTCCTCATTATTCACACGCACTATATCACCGACCTGGACCGAGATCCACTTCTTCAAAGAGAACTCGTTTGTTTCGGGGTCAAGAACCAAAACCTTCGTGTTGTTGAGTTCTTTGTCTGCATTCGCCCGTTTAAAGTCCTCCAGAATTTCCTTGACTGCGGAAACAAGTAAAACAATAAGCAACGTTCCAATCGTGGTGTATCTGTTGGTTGGAGAGACGCCCGGAACTTGCTGGATGATGGAGGTGAACAAGAAAAAGAGATTGGCGTATTTGCTGAACTGCTCAAAGAGGAACTTGGGCAAGAACGTGGCAAAGTTATACTTTGTCGTCGAAACATGGTTGCCGAAGTACCCAAACTTCTGATTCAAGCTCTGGTTGAGCACGTGGATCTGCCGAGGGCCCTTGTTCTCGGTGGCCGAGTCACCAGGCTTCTTGACAAAAAGACCCTTGACCTTGGCGAAGATTCTGCGCATATCAAAGTCAGACAGCTCGGGACGTTCGTTGATCCGCTCGGTGTAGTCGTCAGACATGCCGATATAGTTGCCGTCTGCCTTGGGACTGATGAGATTGGAAAACAAGCCCTTTTTGCCCTTCAGATCAGGATAGTTTTCCGTGTTCAACATGCGGCGGGCATCCGAGGCCTGTTGTCGGGAGTTTTCCCCGTAGCCATACAAATGGTTTTGCTCTTCGTCCGATAAGTCCAAGAAGTCGTCGAACGGATTTTGCTGATACGAGGACGCCGGCCCCGAATCTAGGTTGGTGGACGGATGCGGGGCGGAGGGGTACTCCCGACCATAGTCACCCGAATTGTGGTCGGCGTCCAAGTCAATTAGGTTGTTTCTGTCCGCAAACGGATTGTGCCTGTCGCTGGACATCTTCCTTCTTCTTGTAGCCGGAGATTGTCGGGTTTAGTTGCAACGGCGCGGGCTAGACTTGGCTGTGTGAGCCTGTAGTATGTATATGTAATGAGGTGCGACGTGTGGATTCCCAATTTAGAGCGGGTGCGATCACTGGCGTCCATGCATTCTCGCAGAGGCAGTGCCGCATTGGGCCAGACCCTTCGTTTTCGTTTGCGGCTCTAGCAAAAGCGGCGGTTTCTGTGCGGCAAGGCCGACCTGAAACGGTCACGTTCGTCCGCCACGTGCCGGCGAAATGCCAGTCTCTGTGACGAGACTGCAGAGTCCACCAGTTGAGCTGTGTGGCTGCGGCGCGGTCTGAATCAGGCGGTGACTCGGTGACTCAGCGACTCAGCGACCCATATTGGCTTGACTCGGAGCCTGGAGCTTTCTTGATGGTGTGAATCGCTTGAGGCGCCCATTTTTAGGCCAAGTGCCCAAGTGGGCCATTTTTTGGCGTACGACCCCAAGAGACTCCAACACCGCTGGAGGCATGGGTGTCATGCCGAGCGCACCGTGGTTGCCGTGGGACGGCCTTTAAAAGTGAAGTGCTGCGCACCAGAAAAGTTGGACCGACCTACCACAGCAACATGGCGGAAAAAATTGCCAAGGACGCCAACCAAGCGTTTGGTTTGCTCAAGACGTTGAGTAATGAGCAGCGGTCGACGGCGCTCGAGAAAATCCATGATGCGCTTAGTGAAGCCAAAACCACGATCTTGGCCGCAAACAAGCAGGACATGGACGACGCCCAGAAGAACAACTTGGCGCCCTCGTTGATCAAGCGTCTCGATTTGAGCAACGCAGGCAAGTTCGACACAATGTTGCAGGGCATTCTTGATGTGGCCCGCTTGCCAGACCCCGTGGGCAAGACCACGTTTGCCAAAAAGCTCGACGAGGGCTTGAGTTTGTACAGGGTTCTGTCGCCTTTGGGGGTTCTTCTCATCATTTTCGAAAGCAGGCCCGAGGTCATTGCCAACATCTCGGCGCTCGCCATCAAGTCCGGCAACTGTGCCATTCTCAAGGGAGGGAAGGAGTCCTATCAGACCTTCAAGGCCATCTCATCCGTGATAAACCACACTTTGCAAGACGAGACTGACGTGCCTTCTGCGGCCATCCAGTTGATCCAGTCTCGTGAGGACGTGTCTGGGCTCTTGGATCAGGATAGATATATCGACCTTGTGATTCCCCGAGGCAGCAATGCCTTGGTGAGAAATATCAAGGAAAACACAAAGATTCCTGTTTTGGGCCACGCCGACGGTATCAACGCTATCTTTATAGACGAGTCTGCAGACATCGCCAAGGCGTGCCGGGTGGTCGTGGACTCCAAGACAAACTACCCTGCCGGTTGCAATGCTGTCGAGCAGTTGTTGATCCACGAAAAGGTGGTTTCTGACTCATCGAGGTTACATGAGCTATTGGCAAGCCTCGTGAAAGCGGGGGTCACGTTGCATGTCACTCCCGAAATCAAGACGAGCTTGAACGACTCAATTGATTCGAAGTACGTGGTGGACACCAACGAGGACTCGTTTGACACAGAGTACTTGTCTTTGGACATCTCAGTGAAGTCTGTGGCCAGCGTGGCCGATGCAATCCAGCACATCAACCAGCACTCCTCTAAACACACAGACTGCATCGTGACCGAGGACAAGACGAATGCAGAGACGTTTTTGAAGGGCGTGGACTCCGCCGGTGTCTATTGGAACTGCTCCACCCGTTTTGCGGACGGATTCAGGTACGGTTTCGGTACTGAAGTGGGCATCAGTACCAACAAGATCCACGCCCGGGGACCGGTGGGTCTTGAGGGGTTAATGAGCTACCAGTATCAATTGAGGGGAGATGGGCATATTGCCTCTGAGTACGTTGGAGCAGGCGGCTCGAAAACATTTGTTCATGAGGACATATCTATTTAGACCTTGAGTTTGGCGAGATCATCAATTGACGAAATGTATTTCTTGAATTCCCGGTAATCCGCAGGCGGGAACCCCGGGTATGAATCCACAATCTTATCCACAGCGGAAGGCAGCAATTCCAACTCCACCCACTCTTGCAAAGAGAAGAAGTCGGTAAGCGCTTTGATCCACTGCATGCGGGCGTCGATGGACTCTAAATCAGTTCCCGACACCACCTTGGCCCGAAGCCGGGCCCGGATGGCACCGAGGTTATCGACGGCGTCGTTCAAGCGGAGGTTGGAGTAGTTCTTCGCAATGTCGTCCTTGATCATTTTCAGGAGCCGAGGAGATTTCCCGTTGGTGCTGATCATAATCTGCAACGCGTCTTGGGTAAACATCGAGCCGAAGTAGAAGTCACACATTGGCGGCTTGTCGGCGATATTGACGGGAATGCGAAGGTACTTGCATTGGTAGTAGATCTTTGTCGAAAGCTTTGGGTCGTCAATGCAGCAGTTCACACACGCAAAGTGCTGGTTGAACACCATGTCGTCAATAGCCTTGTAGTGTTGCTCCTGGATGTCAGTGAATGACGAGATACTGAAGGGTGCCGCGTGCTCGTACATTTGCAAATCCGAAGGCTCGTACTCCCTCTCGATGAGTTTGAAGAGCTTGCCGTCTTTGTGGTACTGAACGATGTCCGGGTGCAATTTGTCGCCAGACACCACCGTGATCTTGGCATTGGCCCGGATAAGATGGTCCACTCGACTAAGGCCCACGTCACCGCCGCCAATCACGAGACAATGTTTATCCTTGACCTGCCATGCCAATAGAAGCGAGCCGGGGATGCGGTTGTCGCCACTTGTCATTGCGCTTGAAACGTGGGGAATGGTGTTTGAGTGGATTTCGGTTTGGTGCTGGTGAGTAGCAGCGATCCGGTGTGCAAGCGGCGGCTCATGCAAGCCATACAGCTCTTTGGTGGACGCCCGGATGTTGGAACTTCTTAGGCTCATTTAAACTCATGGCTAAAGTGGAACCTCTGGGGGCACGAGAGGTATCTCCGGGCTGCAAAGCACCAGATTGTGTGCGCAAGTACCATTTTGCTATTGGTACCTTGAAGGTGGTGATGGTGCCTGGCATATAAGCTACAAGATAGGAGAGGGACGGGTGGTTCTGATCGGGCGCTCACGAATAGCCCGACTTAGCAACAGTAAGCCAGTATTCTGTGCACGACTTGACGGATTGGCTACAACAGCGGTGTTGGCGTGGGGTGTGGCACCCGACCGTATTCAAAGATGAACACGCGGTGATGGCCAAATAAGTGTGGAGCGCAGCAGCAGGCGAGATTATGACTCAGATGCGAAAAAAGAAGCCAGAGGGCGCGCGTCATTTAACCAACGCAACCTATTTTTGGCCCTTTTCGTCCCTGGTCTACCCGTTCTCATTTGCAGAGTCAGATCTTCTCGAACTCAAGGCAAGTCGACTAGCACCGGAGGATCCGCGAAGTCCAGTGGCATGGGCGGCTCGCAGCCTGGGGCACGTGGTGTGACAACCACGAACTCGCTAATTGTTCTCCGGGGAAAAGAGATTAGCAAAAAGATAAAAAAAATCGACTTTGCATATAGCGCCAGAAAAAAATAAAGCGTAAAACCACCTCTCCGCTACTGGGAACCTATCCTCTACCCTTAATACCCTACGCTCCGGATAGTTGCAATACAAAGCAAGGTTGCGCCGAGATGCCGGCTTTCAAAAAAACAGAACGACGCCAGTCCATGGCCGAACGCCGCCCCAGTGCCTCCTACGTCCCGGAGGTGATTCCTCGCTTGACGGGTTTGGAGGAACCCAACAACTACACCTTGAATGTGGACAGTTGCGACATTTTGATTGTGGGAACCGGGCTTGTTGAGTCCATTTTGGCTGCGGCCCTTGCCTGGCAAGGCGTGGAAGTGCTTCACATCGACTCCAACTCCTATTACGGTGACTGCAGCTCCACGTTGACCATTGATCAGATGAAAAAGTGGTGCGTGGAGGTCAACCAGGGAAAGATCAAGCACTTCCGGGATGCACAGATCTACATTCCGGGCGGCAAGCTGACCAATACCTTCAGCAGCAAAGACTACGGAATTGACCTCAACCCGAGGGTCATGTTCACCCAGCTGGACCTCCTTGCGTTATTGATCAAGTCCAGGGTCTACAAGTACCTAGAGTTCCAGAGCTTGTCGAACTTCCATGTGTTTGAAAACGATAACTTCAAGTCCAAATTGTCCCACACCACCAAGGAGGAAATCTTCACGGACCAGTCTATGTCCTTGACGACCAAGCGCTCGCTCATGAAGTTTTTGAAATTCGTGTTACAAGACAACAACGACCCAGAGAAAATCAAGCTACTTGTGGACAACTCGAAAACACCCATTGGCGAGTTTTTGGCAACCGCCTTCAACTTACACCTGCCTCAAGCGGAGGAACTCATATATTCCATCGGGTTATGCCATAAAAAAGACACCCGCACGCCAGAGGCAATTGCACGAATCAAACGGTTCTTGGTGTCTTTTGATGTGTACGGCGATTTCCCGGTCATGGTTCTGAAACATGGAGGTCCAGGCGAACTTTCCCAAGGCTTTTGTAGAAGCGCTGCTGTTGCTGGTACAACTTACAAGCTCGATACAAAACTAGTTGACTTCGATCCTGTTAAGAAAACAGCAAAGTTTGACGACGGTGCATCTGTCCGAATCAATGAAAAGATTGTCGTGTCTCCTACCCAGATTCCAAAGTTCTTGGCCACTAGTTATACTGAACTAGAGGAAAAGTTGCAACAGTTCAACGTGACCAGGTTAACGACCATCGTTCGCAATGACTGCAAAGAGTGGATGTCTGATAGCGAATCATCGGCTGTGGTGGTGTTTCCGCCTGACTCTTTGCCTACTCACAATCAGCACTCTGTGCAAGTCATCATCCAAAACGGAGGGTCCGGGGTTTGCCCCAGCGGCGAGTCCATTTGGTATTCTCATACATGCGAGCAGCATCCTGTGAGGGCCAAAGAGGACTTGGAGAGTGCCTTCAGCAAGATGGAGAACGCTATCTTGAGGGAGAGCCGCACCGACCTCGAAAATGTCCTTGATAATAGCGACTTCTCGGTGGATAAACAGGGAACCCCAATTTTATTGAACTCGTTCAAGTTAGGGGACTCACTCCAGTCGTTTGTTCCAAGAAAGGGTTTGGATATCGTCTGCAAGATCGGATATGTCCAGTCAACCTATATCAACCCAGATCTTTCTAATGTCTTGGCGAAAGACCAGAGTGCCAAGTTCAATATCCTGAGCCTCTTTGTCAAGGACTCCGAGGACATTATGTTTCTGAACATGCCATCTTCCGAGCTAAGCTACGACGGTATCGTTGGAGAAGTCAAGCTCTTATACCAAAGAATCACTGGCTCGGGCGACGACTTTTTCGACATCGATTTCGAGGACGAGGACGAGGAATTCGATAGCTCTTCTCAGCGTGCTCCTGTGAGTATAGACGCAGCCATGGTGAGCGAGCTGGCAATCGACGACTCGGACTCGGACTCCGCTCATCACGAGACCTTCGGGGCAAACGAGATGGAACTATAGTCATTGGGGCGGTCTCCTGGCATGGCTTGAGTGCTTCTGCACACTCGATTCTTGTCCACAGCCTGCGGTATATAATATGAACCTAATAATCTTACGAAACTCGCGATTGCAAGTTGCAGCCAAGCAGCGTAATGCGCGCGCGGTGGATTTAAAGGCGAGCGGTGTGTTTAGGGCTGCTGCCCTGAGCGCGCGCATGTATGCAGTACGGGCAATGGGCAGCAGGCGAAAAAAAACTCATCAGAGCCACCGAGACAGGCTTTTTCTTCTTCACTGAGCAGTTAACTGACGAAGAAGTCCATAATGTCTGACATCGAAGAACAACCAATTGTCGAAGAGGTTGCCGTTGAGCAACAAGATGCCTCCATCTCCATCGAGGATGCCCTCAAGGTTGTCTTGAGAACCTCTTTGGTCCACGATGGTTTGGCCAGAGGTTTGAGAGAGGCTTCCAAGGCTCTTTCTAGAAAGGAGGCCCAATTGTGTGTCTTGTGTGACTCTGTCACCGAAGACTCCATCATCAAGTTGGTTGAGGGTTTGTGTAACGAGGGTGACGAGAAGATCCCATTGATCAAGGTCTCTGACGCCAAGTTGTTGGGTGAGTGGGCCGGTTTGTGCCAATTGGACAGAGAAGGTAACGCCAGAAAGGTTGTTGGTGCTTCTTGTATTGTCATCAAGAACTGGGGTGCTGACTCCGAGGAGAGAAACATCTTGTTGGAGCACTTCTCTCAACAATAAACAGTGGGTCTTTTCCCTCTTACATAGTCTAGTAATTAATATCTTTACTGTGGAATAGCCTAGGCTCGACTCATGGGTGCTGTGTGCACAAGCAGTGCCTTTAAAGCAAGATCACCGAAATAGGTTTTCACGAACACACTCTGGAATTCAGCCTGTCCTGTAAAGCATGCTTGGCCCTAGAACTTGGTCCCAGACCCTGAGAAACTTGATCCCAGTGTTTTCTGAAAAACTTGGTCCCAGTGCTTTTTGGAAAACTTGGTCCCGGTGCATTTGGAAAACTTGGTCCCAGAGCCCAAACAACTATGGGCCCGATGTTAGCACAACGCTTATTTGGCGCCACTTGCTTTGCTCGTGGGCCCTCATGAAAAAACCAAGAGTGCGCCCACTTGCACCTAAACTCACTTGGAACCGCGCGTTTCTCATCTGTTCACGCATTCGGTTCATCACAACGCGCCTCACCAAAACACACTATTAAAAACACACCTACACCGGCGGTAGGCAATGCAAACCGAGGACCGCTTCGAAAGGCGGGAGGCCCGAATAAGAGGCTCGGGGTATGTAGAGCAGATCTGCTGTGGCTTGGATCGGTACTAACTACTATAGGAACAGAGACATCAAGATCGAGGAGCTAAGTATACAGGGCCCCGACGAGTCCCAAATCCAGCTACCCAGAAAAGCCCAGAATGCTGATCCGACGCCGAGAGCCTCTGAAGATAAACTGCAGACGGCCTTTGCCCCTAAGAGAGAACACGGTCTACGAACAGAGAACACCAAGTTTCTGTTTAGCTCCGATGACGAAGACGACCACCAAGACAACGGATACACGTTCGGAAACGTGACAGAAGCTAAGGACACATCGAACATGCGAAGCAACCTCTGGGACGAGCCGCTGGTACCCGGCACGCCGGAACTTTCCGGGACTCTAAGTCAGAACCCACAGAACGAGGACACACCAAAGATCAAGCGAGAGATTCCTGACACGGTCGGAGCCGTCGAGCCAAAGCGCAAACGTGGGAGACCGAGAAAGGGCGAGAGCGAGAAGAAGGCAACAGTGGTGACTCGAAGATCGAAAAGAGTGGTGGAAAACCCCTCGCTTCGGAAGACCCACCCCCACAGCACAAGCACCACCGTCACAAACCCAAGACCCTTCAGCTCCGTAGGTCTCGGGCTACTCATACCCCACAGGCCTGCGCAGTCCAGCCCGTTCGAGGTGCAGCTGTTGAGCCACAACTCGAAGGGCAAACAGAAGCCACTAACGGTCGATGCAGAGCGTCTTCTCACGGCTGGAACCCGAGATCGCCGATTCAATTTGACCACACTTGATGTGCTACAGAAATTCATCGAGGAGCACTCGCCGCGGCCTTGTGCCAACACCGTTATCAACGAGAACATTGTTCTCACAGAGTTCAAGGCACATCTCAAGTACCACATCAGCCGTTTGCTGGACCTACATTCCAGTATCGTGGATATTTCCCAGGCTATCTTGAACATGCAGAAGAAGAAAAACGAAGTCAGGAAAAACATTCTCGAGCTCAAGAAAAACCACTCGAGTGTGGGTGCTCAGCTTTCCATAGAACGGAAGAAGTTCTTCGATATGAAGGAGCAGCATCTGGATTTCATGCTGACTGTGACTTCTTTGAAAGCGCTCAAGTCGCAGGTCTACGGCAATCTGGACTCTTCGATAGATCTAAGTGAGAGCGTTTTGCAACAACTTGGCGATATTCTGCGCCTTGTTGACCCAACCACAGGCTTGTCATCCCAACTACAATATGCCATTCGAGAACTCGCTGACAAAGTGGAGTAATGGGCGCTGACAAAAAGGGGTAATCTATGAGCAGCGGGCGCTGGGAATTGTCCCCGGAGATGGATCTTACATAAGCATGGAACGCCAAGTATAAGCATAGACGGCCAAGTATAAGCATAGAAGGTCAAGTATAAGCATATAAGCACACTACCAGCAAAGTGGTCTACAGATAGCTGAACTTCTATGATATGATCCGGATGAATTAAATGCCCTTTCTAAAACTAATAACAACGATCTGAAAAAAGACAGCGCAAGTTTGGCAGTGGCGTGGATCAGCAGCGCCAAAGCGGCTTACTCGTCGCCCACCAAGGCCATGATCATTCTGTACAAATAGAAGAAGAACATCAACAAATGGAAGCCCAACTTAACAAAGCTTTCTTTCTTGTGCTTGGATAAAGTACGGAAAATCTCGGTGGCATCCAACAAGTGGTTCTTTTGGAGAAACTTGTTGACGTTGAAAGCGAACAAAGGCAAGTTCAACAAAAACACCAACCAGAATCCGTTGATCAAGAAAAGAATAGTCAAGAACCCGTGCAATGCAGCCTCCGGGATGAACCAAGGGTTTAGTTTGTGACACAACTCGATCGGGTTGATATAGTCACTTTCCAAATCGGAGTACATGATCGTGAAGAAAACTTGAGAGAACAAGTTCACTGCATTCACAATGACTGCAAAAATAAATAACCTTGAGAATTAGAGTCTATCTCTCATGATGTGCCGCGTACCATACATACCAACTTTCTCCGGACATTTTTGTATTGAATCTAGATGACCGACGTGTTAGTGTTATCAAAGAAGCCGATGGGAGCAATTTCAGCGTCGATGGTACGGGTGCGATCTCATTCGCGAAATAATTTTCCGTGCGCGATCGGCCGCCGCGACTTCATCCCGTCAACCATGCCTTAGAGCTTAACCTGGCTTGAACTTATACTCCCTTGTTCTTGAAAGAATGTCCCGCTCGTACCATCACTCCACGCGCTTCCAAGGTGAATCCTCAAACCGATTCTTCTCCTGGTCATAGATCTCCGGAAATCCGTATTTTCCATACTTGATCAAGTCTTCCCACCCGTGGGGGCCAATGACGCGCCGCATGATGCTGAGCGGGTTCTCCAGATCTTTGGAATCGTACACAACGCCTTGCACCCAATTCCCTAAACGAATCATCCGTCCCGTGGCGCCGTCTGCATCGAGATCAAAGACCATGTTCTGGATCTCTCGCTCCTTGCTGGCGCCGCCAGCCTCTTCCCAGTGGTCCTCTCGGATCTCCTTTTCGAGTGTGGTCAAGTTTGGGTTCAATGACCTCCAGATTTCAACGTAGTCGGTTTTGATCCCGGTAAGAGGATTGATCATCAGTCCGGTTTCTCTTCTATCCTCACTTCCCTCTATTTCCCAAAATGCACCAATATCGGGCAAGCTCTTGCACTCGCTAAGCGGCTTACCTGACTTGAGAGACATGTCAATTTCCAACAGATTGATTGTGTGGTTGAACTGGATCTTATTCGTGTCTTTGATGGGTTCCTCATCCCCGACTATTATCCACTGAAAAATCTTGTGAAACGGTTCGATCTGATTTCCGCTCTGAATATATGGGTAAGCTGAGCTGTAAACACGAACATCAACAAATCGATCTTGCCCGCTAGTAAACACTAGCGTGTTCGTGGTCTCTTCAGCAGCCTCTGGGAGCCATTGAAGGCTTACTCTCGTGGACAAGACCATTAGAGCTAGATGGGTGTGATAGTGCTGGTGTTGCGCTTATCAGGCAGACCGGACCAAAGAGGCTAAAAGTGCGCGATAATTCCGCTCAACTCTGCAGTTCTAAACGCAGTTTCATTTGCAACCTCTTCTCGGCCGTAATCCTATTGCCATCCAATTCTTTTAGATGGGGGAAGAAATTGAGGAAGATTGCCTCATATCCTAGCCTATCTTGAACTTGTTGCTTCTTGCCCTCCGACTGCATTTTTGCCAAGAAGGCCTGATCTCTATCAATCCATTCATCCTTACTTCTGGTCACGGCCTTGTAGTGAATGGAGAAGTTTTCGATGTCATCCAAGGCCTGGATTGGTATTGGACTTTCGATGATATGATCCTCGGTACCTTCGTTTTTGTATTCAAGCTCGTCTGGGCTAAAGACATATGGATAAAACTGAAAGTTGAGCGTGTTGAGGCGGAGATCCAATGACCTGAGCGACTTGAGTGATAATCGCAAACTGCTTAATAAGTTCTCTAGCAGCCTAATGTTATTGCTCAATAAATATAGCTTCCTGAGGTGTTGAAGCTTAGAAATTCCTTTTATGCTTTCTAACTTGTTGAAGTTGAGGTTTAGTTCTCTGACATTGCAGAAGATGTCTCCAAATGATGGGGGAAGCTCAGCAAGTCCAACTGCCGATAAGTTCAACACGTTTAAGTTGGCACATATTAGACTTGGCTGCAGCGCGAACACGGACATCACAGAGGGAACTCCGGAAAGGTCCATGGATATCGCATCCATAGCACCGTCTCTGATGGCCTCCACAACTTGAAGGTTTTCCTGACATTTAGCTGATATTTCCTGCAAATAATGTAGCTTTTCTAGGTTTTCGAGCTTCACAAGCTTATTGCCATCTATTCTGAGGGTTCGCAAAAACGGGAAGTTCTTCACGTCTAAGGCGGTAAGGTCATTGAACTTGCACTGAAGCTTCTTAAGTTTCCTATGGCGACCGGCAATAGTAATCTGAGTAACTTTGTTTTCATTGAAGTTCAAAACACGCAAGTTAGGAAGTTTCTCTATCGCACTGAGAGATGAAAGCTGATTTTCAGACAAATTGAGATCTTGAAGGTTACTGAGGTTATAACTCTCAAAGTCTAATTGGCCCCCTAAATTATTATGACTGACATCTAAAGACACAAGAGAGGTCAAGTTTTTTAACCCCTTCAAGTCTGCGATGGAGTTGTCTGCCAAATTCAACCGTGTTAGATTCGTATTCGAATACAAGCCCAGGAAATCCTTGAGAGAATTAAATGAAGCATTCAAGATCTGAAGGTCGTGTAGATTGTGAAATGTTGCCCTGTTGTCGAGACTATTGTCCGAAGCGTTTAGCTCTGAAACGGTCTTCGGAAGGCCATCAATGAAGCTCAATTTGTTAGACGAGAGGTCCACCTTTTTGAGGGAAGGAAGAAATGTGTCCAAACTTTTGAGATGAAGGATGTTTTTATGCGAGAGATTGATTTGAGTGATGCTTTCCCATACATGCTCGTCAGTGGATCCGGTAATCAAGGAGACTAAGTCTTTATTTGATTGTGAGAATGTAGCGTCAGCTATAGCAGATACAGAAGTCACATCAAATGACTGTGTCTGCCCCCCTAGACTCTGGTTTGGAACATGGAAGGACACTTCAAGGTTTTGTTCCGGTCTCCTACCCTTGTTCCCCGGCTTCTTAAGAATGCTGATACTTGTATCTCTACCTTCGTTGAATGATGTAGAATTCGACTTGGAAAATGATGTCAAGTCTTCAATGGAATCGAAGCTGTGAGGAAGATCATTCTCTTTGTCATTGGAAATCCACATGTTTTTCTCAGAATCAAGCACCATGTTTCCATACTTTGCAGGGAATTCACCTGGACGCACGTGGCCCTTGCTTATAAAACCCGGGCGTTTGCTGCTGTTCGTGGATGTTGATAGACGTAGCTGTGATGGGCGCTTCCATTTGATGAAATCTGTGTGACTCGCCAGCTTGTCAGCTTCTTTAATGTGGAATTCACTTGAATTTGTGACTTGCGCTCCGCCAAGCCGGGGCATCTTTCTCACAGACGCCATGGAATCAGCGAAAGAAGACATCGAATTGCTCCAAAAGCTCTGATCCAGAAGTGGAGTTGAGTTTCCGCCTCCCGTTCTCGATTTTTCTTCGTTCTCAGTGTCTTCGCCACTCAGATTACTGGTGTATTCCAGGTTAGACAAGAACTCCCTCTGCTCGATACGTGCACTATTTTGATCATCTGCATAGCCAAAAGACTGGATCTCTGACGCGGTGTTAGATTGAGATGTTTTATCGGCAGCTGTATACTCGTCAATAGCAAAAGACATGTAATTGGCCATTGGAAGCGAACCAACAATATCCTTTTCTGAAATGTCAGACTCGAGTGTCATTGCAGATGATTGAATTGAAGAAACATTCAGTGCCAGATTCTTGATTTTGCTAGGCTTAGGGGTGGATGTTGCTGTGTTTTGGTTTTGGGTCGATTGTAGTGACAATTGATTCATAGACTCGTTGAGATGAGGGTCAAAAAAACTTCCAGGCACAGGGCCCTTTTTCTGTAAATTAGCAAACACGTTGTTTGCGTTTTGCATAAAATCCTTGTCTGTGTAGTCTTTGGACTTCGTGAAATCACTAATACGCAACTCGAATTTTGGAAGCAGTGGCTGAGACGTCTTGTCGGCCTTTTGCACGCTGTTTGCGGTCGATCTAACTTTTTCCACGAATTGGTTCAACACAGATTTCGTGAACGTATCGTACTTATTCCCAAACAATTTCAATGGTGATCCATTGATAGGGTAGTCATCAGGCTGGTCTTTGACCTTTTCTAGAATATTTTCGAGCTCCACGAGCTCTTTTTCCGTCAAGTGGTTCTCAGAATCCCTTGTAATTATTGGTGTAGAAATAGTTGACATCAGAACATATCCAGACTGGCCGTTTTTTGAGTTTTTGCGGGCATTCAGAGCCGTGTCTTTGGAGGAATCAAAAGATTCGAAAATGTTTTGAATTGGGGGATCCAGCCGTGTCACTTTGTGCTGGTACTCCTCTTTGGCTCGCCTCCACATAGGGGTAACGCTTGTGCCATTCTGAGAGGTATGTGGATTGTGAACGAAGGTATTCGAATCTGAGTTGAGAAATTCCAAAGCCGAAGGCTGAGCAAATGGAGGGTTTTCGTTGAGAATACTGCCCACCCCCTTCTCATTGTGGAGCTGTTCGTCCTCCCATCGATCTTCGAGAACCGAGGGCATCCACTTCGGCGTATTACCCTCTTCTTGAGGCGAGAATGAATTACCACTCTTGCGCAAGGTCGATGTTTTTACAGGCACATCTTCAACAGCATCGTGGCTCAGATCGGGTGGCTCTGCGGCCTCGTCAATGAACAGAAACCCGATTTGCTGTTTTGTTTGGGCATTAGGGTGGGATTTGTGCTTGAAAGTGTTTGGCACCGAAATCCCGTTGACGCTGGAAACCTCATCTTGGAAGCCCGGGTTTGCTTTATAGCCAAGCATTTGCTTGTATGCATTGTTATTGTTGATGTTGTCGGTATCGCTTTGAAGGTGGTCAGTATGGATCTTCATGTCTAGCATTGGGGTTGATCCGAAATCTGACAAGCGGGGCGATTGCTGTTTGCCAAAAGACTGGGGCGTGCGAGCCTTAGTATGGGCCATATCCTCCAGAATATGTGTTTCTTCAAGGAACTGGAGAACTTTGGCCGCCGTCGAGGAATCCAGTCCGTTTGCTTGTGGAGAATGTAGCATGGCAACGAAGAGATGTTTGTTTACCTCTCCACCTGTGCAGTCGCGACGATTAGGTACACCAACACAAAAAATATGGAGCACGATGGCCACGAAAACACTTTAGTCAGATGAAGCCACTATTTCAAAATATCCATCATTAATGAATTTTTATGGGTAGGCGAGAGGCTTTCTATCTCAACTATATGACAACGAAATTAATAGCTCATGATTCAATTGTTTTTTGGTGCAGTGTACAGAGCAGGTTGCAAATGAGAAGCGTGTTCATGAGATTTTCACGAACCGAACGAAATGACATCACCGATAAAAACACGATCTTAAAAAGACACCCTCGATAAAGAAGACATAATCAAGAACACGAATAGAGAGCTATTACAAAATTATCCATAAAGACACTATCGACAAAAACGACCATCGTCGAAAAGACCTCATTAAAACAGACTGTATTAAGAAAGACATTCGATACGAAAGGCGCATCCGATAAAAAAGAGCCACCGATAAAAAAGCGACCGAAGAAAGACACCAAAAAACACTAAAGAAAGACACCACAAAAAGACACCAAAAAATGACACCACAAAAAGATACCACCAATGATAAAGACAAGGACAAAAATACACTATCAAAAGGACACCGATAAAAATAGCATAATCAAAATTCACGCCACGCTAATGGCAAACTCTCTTAAAACGCCATGCTGCACTTATGGCAATGCATAGGGCCCCATGGTCAAAATGTAGACGCATGGGCCACCCGGTTCTAAGTATAAACTTTGAATAACAGAATCTTGATGACCTCAAGCTGGGATTGGTGGGATTTCATCAAGTCATTTGCTGATCTGCTGAAATTCAGTTCCCACTTGGTTCTCGGGTGTTTTCGACACATGTGAAGCTTCAAATTGCAAAGATGTCGGAGTGAAAGCCTCGTGCCGGATCCGCCACATGCAAGAAAATGGGGGGAAAAAAGGCTAAAGATGTTCGGTCAGCGCAGTTGCCCGAACTCTCATTGTTCACATACATCTCTTAGGAACAACGAAGAAAAACGCCTTTTTTCCAGATGGCATACAATCGTGTAAATGCAAGGACGGGCGCTGGGAGTCGGAGTCACTGGAATGTGACTCCGAAGTATTCGATTGCATTGGGATGCTAGTAGAAAAAGCTGCTGCTGAAGGCGCGCGGCCCCTTATGATTTGCGCCTGTAATTGCTGCGACTGCGTCTCTGTTTGGTAGCAAGTGGCAATAAAAAACCGTTATCTTGAACCAAATACCGCAGAACCTGGATTACTTGACTCCACAACATTCCGTTGGCTCCAGAACCACTCCAGAAGACCCATTGATTACAACAGATTTTCCGTTGAACTCTGATTGTGAATAATTGACACATACAACTGGTGGCACTACCCCTGATCACAGCATCAGTGTTCGGACTTATCTGACACCATGTCAACCACTCATCAGGATTCCACCAGCGCCCCAAACCAGGATTCGCCTGGCATGAACCATGAAAATCCCCAAATCATCCCCCAAACAAGCACATTCAATACCAGGGTATCTTCCACTGCATCACAACAACATCTACAGGAACAGGAAATGCTCCAGCGCTTCACAGTGCCCAAGCCTCCGATCTCCACTCAAGAGCTGATACTAGCCGCTGATACTACATCGGGAGAGACCGTACACCTGCCCGATGCTCCTCGCACTCTTTGGATGGGAGATATCGACCCGTGGCTCAACGAGTCCGACATTGTGGACCTATGGTGGAAAGTCTTAGAGAAGCGCGTGTCCATTAGATTGATCAAACCACGAACTTACAAGCCCGACAGCTACATACCCTCGGTCCATTCAGGATATTGCTTTGTGGAGTTTGACCTGTACCTGGACGCCCAGGAGGCTCTAGGCCTTAATGGTCAGTTGTTGCCCGACATAGCACTACCTTCTCAGCACAACGACCGCAACAATCCTGACAACCAGAAGAAGTACTTTCGTCTCAATTGGGCTTCTGGGGCAACTTTGACTGCCCCGATCATAGACTCGCCGGAGTTTTCTTTATTTGTTGGCGACCTAAGTGCTTCAACAACGGAAGCGCATTTACTACTGTTCTTCCAGAAATCTTTCCCGGATTCCATTAGAACTGTTCGTGTCATGGCCGACCCTGTGTCAGGTAAGTCTAGATGCTTTGGTTTTGTTCGGTTCACTAACGAGTACGAAAGACAGCGTGCTCTTGTGGACATGAATGGGGTCTGGTTTGGCGGCCGCCCCTTGAGAGTCGCCCTTGCGACGCCTCGAACGAATGGGCAAAATCGGCAATCGGCTAATGCACACAACTATTTCTACCATCATGATTCTGCTGCGTCTCAATTATATTCCCCGGAGTTCTTTTATGGGCCCCAACCGAATAGCCCTTCGATGCACGGCTACTATCCACAACATGTACTCAATGATGGGTCGCATGAGCTCCAAAACCAAGCCATGCACTATGGTGTGTCCATGAATGGTAATCCCCCTCTCGAGAATCCCAATACCACAGTCTTCGTGGGAGGATTGCTGTCTGAAGTGAATGAAAAAACTTTGTATACTTTGTTCCAACCTTTCGGCAGGATTCTTCAAGTGAAGATACCTCTTGGCAAGAATTGTGGCTTCTTGAAGTTCAGCACACGGGAGTCAGCTGAGGAAGCAATAAATGCCATGGAGGGCTTTATCATCGGTGGGAATAGGGTCAGGTTGGGCTGGGGCAAGCTATCGCCTAAAAACAGAAGATATACAAGAGGCGACATGACACCTTTGCATATGCATCCTCCAAATTATGTACATATGGGTGTCGACGGCGCTTCTTTGTTCCCTGGTGGCTATTCAAGGCCCCCGCTGCATCATAATCCGCAATTCCCTCATTTCATTCCGCCACAATATGCTCATGCGCCGCTCAGTCGACACGGCTCGATTCCCGAGCAAGATGCTCAGCATAGAGTATCTAAACAAAACTCCATAGAGACCGAGTATCCCGAAGCGGAGCAAGCGCCTCTGGATTCAAGCCAACAGCTGTCGCTACATTACCAATATCAACACCCGAATCCAGACATGCTCGCTCAAGCATTTGATCACTTGTCGATGGGTCCCGGTCATTATCAGCATCTTCATCCGATGCTTACTCCTTACGGTATGTATCCCATGCACAAAGGTTACAATTACTCTCAAGAAGATAATGATGGGGCAGCGGCAGCATCGAATTCGGACGTGAAAAAGTCCAAAAAGGATTCCGAGAAAGCAAAACGAAAGTAGCGAATCATTCGAACTCAAACAAGAAACAAGGGGAGCATTCGATCCAATACTCGGTGCTTGTGGTACTACAAAAACTTTCAAGTCAAGAAAAAGAACATAAGATATGAATTACAAAAACAAAATTCAGCTAAGCTAGAAGAATAAAACGAACGCCCGCACTTAAAAGCAAGGCAGCTGGTTGAGTACAGCCATCTAGGATCTCTCACCTCTCAATCTTCTTGCGAGTTGAATATCCTTCTTTTGAATGGTGACTCTCTTGGCGTGAATGGCGCACAAGTTGGTGTCCTCGAACAAGGACACCAAGTAGGCCTCAACGGCTTCTTGAAGAGCGCCGATGGCAGAGGATTGGAATCTCAAGTCAGACTTGAAGTCCTGAGCAATCTCTCTGACTAATCTTTGGAATGGCAACTTTCTGATCAAGAGCTCAGTGGACTTTTGGAATCTTCTGATTTCTCTCAAGGCAACGGTACCTGGCTTGTACCTGTGAGGCTTCTTCACACCACCAGAAGCTGGTGCGGACTTTCTAGCGGCCTTGGAGGCCAACTGCTTTCTTGGGGCTTTACCACCGGTAGATTTTCTTGCTGTTTGCTTGGTTCTGGCCATTTTTGAGTTATTGGGGCAGAAAAAAAAATGTGGCGAGAAAGAAAATGCGTGCGACGGGGGCAGAGCAATTTCAGGGGTGAGGGGCCCGACAGTGATACTTTCGGCGTTCTATGGCGGCCGCACTTTGCATTGTGAAAATCAGTGCAAGGGGCGACAGGTTTCGCACCGTCCTTGGGATGTGCTCTCCCGAGCATTTCAGCCTATCATATTGATAGAAGAAAGAATTGCGGATCTGCACTGCCTGCAGGATTTGCACCCATCCGGGGTGACGGTATGCAGACCGGAACAGCAGTTTATCAGGACATCAGAGTCACCTACAGACAGGACTATCGAGTGGCGGTATGGGAAGGCGGAGTAGTAAGAGAGCGCCTGGATGTTTGATAAGCGGATATCCGATGAAGTAAGGTGTGGGCTACATGGCACTTTGGCGGGCGTAAAGGGCTAGGTAAGCGCTCGCGAATATATATGTATTTGGGAGACAGCAGGGTCGGAAATAATGTTTATAACATACTATGCAATGCAAACAGTAGCAAAAGTGCTACGTCAAGAAGGGGGGAGGAAGGTGGAGCACGAGAGGCAAGCTTACTTCCTGTACCACAAGCGAGTCACTCTGGTCTTCATCATCTTCTTCTGCAATTGGAAGACACCGTACATCAAAGCCTCGGCGGTAGGAGGACAGCCGGGCACGTAGATGTCAACAGGAACCACTCTGTCACAACCTCTGACGACAGAGTAGGAGTAGTGGTAGTAGCCACCACCGTTGGCACAGGAGCCCATAGAGATGACCCACTTTGGGTCGGGCATCTGGTCGTAGACTTGTCTCAAGGCGGGGGCCATCTTGTTGGTCAAAGTGCCGGCGACAATCATGATATCGGACTGACGGGGAGAGGCTCTGAAAATGATACCCAATCTGTCCTGATCGTATCTGGGGGTGGAAACATGCATCATCTCGACGGCGCAGCAGGCCAAGCCGAAGGTCACGGGCCAGAAGGAGGATTTTCTTGCCCACATGGCAATGGCATCCAATGAGGTCAAGGCGTAGTCGATGGGTGCACTGGCGGTTTTCTGTGACATCAAGGGGAAGTTGGTCTCCATTGGCTTGGGGGTCAAGTCCTTGGCGGGGAGGCCCACCTTGGACGAGGCTAGACGGGATGCGAGAAGCAAGCTGGCCCCGGAGTTACACTTGGCGGCGCCTGTGATGGATCTTACACTCAAGCCAAGCATGTTTGGACGGGCAAATAAAGTGTTGGTGAGGGCTGTATTTTTCTAGCTAGAAATGTGCGATTTTTTCTGGTGGACTGCGATCAGCAAAAAAAAGTCGTTGGTGATTGGGTGAGCGCGCGGTGCACGGGTCTGCGTTCCTCTTGCTGTGCCGGCTCCACCCACGTCTGAGGCGCGACTGGAACCGATGGGACCAGCGATTTGACCGGCCACCAGACACCAGCTGCGCTCCGTTCCGGGATTTGCCCGACCGGGCACTCCGGGAACCTTCTCGGGACCAAAGACTGCCGGTACCAAAACCGGGCCGTAGGCAACGCCCACCTGTATTTCGTGACCAGCTCCAAGGCAGTCCCGGTCCGTATGAGGTACCAATCCTCAAGGCACCAGTGCCTCACCAACCACTTTGAGGTAAAACCACTTCAAGTAACACTGCCTCTAGGTAAAACCACTCTAAGTAAAGCTGCCTTTAGGCTAAACCACTCAACCCACTTCCTCACACCGTCTCGTCCAAGTACTGCTTGATCTGCTGCAAGGTCTCCTCTTTGACGGACGGAGGAATCATGTCGGAGGCCTTTTCTCGGAGCAGCAGCAAAAGCAGGTCAAAGTTGACGGGGTCCGCGCCTTGTTCCGAAAGCTCGCGCGCAGCCAACACGGCCACGCGGTCGAGCCAGCCCGACTCATATAGCTTGAGTTTCATCTGCTTGGAGATGATGTCGTAGGTTCCCAGGTCCACTAGCTGGGTCTGGATCTGGGCCTTCATGGCCTCGACCTCGTCTGCCATGGTGCACAAGATCAGGGAGGTTTGGGTGTTGCTGGGGGAGGGCGGTCTGTGGGGGACTCTGGTGCGGTGCTGTGCTTGTCTCTGCCAAGTTGCACCGTGCTGGGACCGTGCTGGGACAAGAAGGAAGGCCAACCCCGGCGCGCAATGCGGTCCCGCGGTCCCGCGGCCCACCGCAGGGCAGTTGCTTCGCACCGCTAGCTGCAAAGCGCGACCCACCCTCCGACTTCCTCCTGGCGGCTGCCTTCACCACCATTCTTCGCCTCGCCTTGTCTGCTGCCCGCAGAATCTGCCAAACCACGCCAACAACGAAGCACGCGAAAAACACGTACAGCATGTCCACGAAAAACTCGCCCTTCAGGGCCCACGTCGACGCCGTCGAGCCGCTCTCCGAAGGCAAGTGGATCCAGACCCGCAAGATCAACTACACCGATCCCAACGGCAAGCCCCGGGTGTGGGAAATGGCGGTGCGCACCACGCGGACAGAAACCACGGGTGTCGATGCCGTGAGCATTCTTGCGTTGATCCGCTCGGCCGCCTCGGGCGACCGCATTGTGTTGACCAAGCAGTTCCGCCCGCCCTGTGCCAAGGTGGTGGTGGAGATGCCTGCCGGGCTCATTGATCCCAACGAGTCCATCGAGAGCACGGCGTGCCGCGAGTTGCTCGAGGAGACCGGCTACGTGGGCTCTGTGGTGCGTCTGTCGGCGGTGGAGTTGTTCAGCGACCCGGGCTTGACCAATGCCAACATGGCGCTCGTGGCGGTGGACATTGACGGCGCCGACCCGAGAAACATCGACCCGGTGCCTCAGTTGGAGGACGGCGAGTTCATCGACGTGTTCACCTTGCCGGTGGGCCGCTTGTACGAGGGCTTGGTGGAGCTTTGTCGCGAGGAAGACATGGCTGTTGACTCGCGGCTCTTCCACTTTGCCGAGGGAATCAAGGCGGCCAGGTCGCTCAATCTCCAGTAGTTCTGTCGAGGGACTGTTTCTAGCTAACTTCAGGCAGTCTCTTAAGCTCTGTTTCTAGCTACCCTTAAGCTGACTCTGAGCTCTGTTTCTAGCTGACACTTAAGCTGATTTCTAAGTTGAATATCTAACTGACTTTCTAAGCTGAATTTCCACTGTCTTTCTAAGCTGACTTTCTAAGCTCTGCTCTAGCTGACTTTTCAAGCTCTGCTCTAGCCAACTCTTCAGCTCTGTTCTAGCCAACTCTTCAGCCCTGCTCTAGCCAACTCTTCAGCCCTGCTCAGCTCTAGCTGAGGCTATACATTGAAGTCCAATCCTGCGTGCTGTCAAGGTTCTTTCCCAGCAGTCCCTGAAACAAAGGGACTGTCCCGTGTACTCCTGGAGTTGCCTCACGTGTAGTCGCAGACCCCACATTTCCCGGCTGCGAAGTCGTGCAGCATGTGACTTGTATGCGCTCACTAATCCCAATCCAACTGCACTAACAAGCTCCGTCACCGACAAACTGTATCAAGCAACCGTTACTAATCGGCAATCAACCACATACAGAAGACCCCTGCACTATGACGGACGACACCTGTGCTTTTTGCCTCGGCGGTGCCTCGGAAATCCCCCCTTTCGGAACTATCCAAGATGCCCGGGACTTGATTCAGCCCTGCTCCACCTGCCACTTGGTCACCCACAGAAAGTGCCTCATTGACTGGATCAACTCCGTCTCAAACTTAACCGTCACCCCCGACGGCCAATCTCCTGACGACGAGGCTGATCTCTCTTCCGCCACGGACCCTTCGATTCCCGACTTAGCCAACGATGCCAATCAAGACGCCACTCACCACGCCAACGACGCCACCAGGCAAAGCATCGTCGTATTTGCCTTGCGCTCGCGCTGGATTTCGTCCCTAGGCCTTCAAACGGGGACGGCAGCAGCCCACGAGTCCCGTCACGGTCGTTCAGGGCGTCTTCTACTGTGCCGTCTCTCGTCGCCTTGTCCCCAGTGCAAAAGCATGATCGTTTTTCAGTTGAAAGGCCTGACACTCCTTCTTCTAAACACTCAGTTGCGAAACAAGGTCGTCGATCTTGCTCTGTACTCGACGCTTGTGTTGGGTCTCTTAGGGGCCAGTGCGGGGATCATTTCGGTGGGGATTATGGGGTTGAGCGTTTGTGGGATTCGCATCGTCGATGCCATAGCTCCGGCGTTTCTCGACTCGCTCAAGCAGACTGCCCTGTCGGCGTCTCGGGACTCGGCCGTACTGCTATATGCCAACCCCTCGGCATCTCAGTCGGCCCTGAACCAGTTGAAAATGCATCAGATGACCCTCCTTCCTATCATAATGTACCGCATGCGAGGCCTGCTGTTGATTGAAGGACTTTTCAGGGGGAAGAGCGACTTCAACTGGCCTGTTCTATTGAACGAGCTTCTCATATCCAATTTTCTCTCGTCATTGGGCAACCATCTCTTAGCAAAGTCTCTTTGGAGAAACCTCAAGCATATTTTGGCGACTCAGCTCGACCCAAAATCCCTATGCCGTGCTCTTGCAAGCGGCCAATTATTCAAAAACATTGCTTGGACTGATCCACGAATTTTAACCGCAGCCCTAGTTCCGTGCCGCTGGCTCTACGACTTTTTCTACAGGGAAACTTTCAATCGGGTGCAATTTGACCTCACCAGGGCCGTCCACCCCAAAGATTTGGCTGACTCTTTATCGCCTACTGACCTCGAACATCTAGAAGCTTTGGAAGCGTCCATATCCGGATTAAAGCTGAAAATCTCTGCTCAGGTGAATTCCGTACGCAAGACATATCCTAAATGGACACTAGGATCCTTGTTCAAGCTCGTGTCTATTTGTAAGGGCAACGCTTGCAATTATATCTGGTGTAAAATCTTGTACCTGTTTAATAAGTCTAAAGCTTGCTTGCTCCACGACTACTCGCAATCCTTGCAAGCGAAACTGGGCACCATGGCCTTGTTGACGACTATTTTGTGGCCTTTCGTCGCCCGGCATGTCGGTAAAGTCGTTCTACTAGTGATGCGGAAGGCTCTGTTCCCATCGTCTATGCCCGAAAAAGACTTAATGTTCTTGTCTAACCTAGTTGCTATGTTTCTCGTTGTGTTGGCCAAAGATGCCTTCAATCTAATCTTGTGCCACTCCAAAGCAGAACAGCTTTCAAACTTAACCGTCATCACGGGCCAAAAGGCTGAGGCGTGCGCATAAGTAGTGGCGTTTCTAGGTCTTCATACGTGAAAGGCGTGAGTGTTCATTTGGCGTTGTGATGTAATGTTCAATCGTTTAATCCTCTTGGCTTCTTTCTTGCAAACGCTTGGGTTTCGCGTTATGTACAGTCGATACTCAGTCGTCATCGTAGTTTTCGTCCTCCTCAACCTTGCGCAAAGGTGGTTCCGGTACGATTTTTTCTCCCTCGTCATCCTCATCCTCGTCATCTGCTTTAGCGACCGATTCGGGTTTCTCCTCGGGCGCGGTGATCGTGACAGCCTGTGCGGGTTGCGGTGCTGCTGGCTCTATCAGAAGTTTCTCAGCAGCCGGGGCACTGGTAGCGCTGGTTGTCGAAGCTTCGGGATTTTGTGAACTGTTACTGCCTGCGACTTCATTAGTGCTCTTCGCAGGTGGAATTGTGGGACTCTCAGTTTTGACGCCACTAACTGCTGCAGATTTCATGTCTCTCGCGGAGTCCACCCCGGTTGTGTTATTTGCAGCATGTTCTTTCACCGGTTCTCCATTCTGAGTGACTGAAGGGGACCCACTTGCACCATTACCACCAACCTCATGATGAGACTTCTTTATGACTTTTGAGTCATTCTTGCTATCAAGATCCCTCTTAGCAGGCACTTTCTTTGGTGCCAAACCAGATTTATCGACCAGAGCAACTTGGATAGAGGGACTTACACTATTATCGCCATTCTGTGCCGGGGCTGCCAGCGGTACTTTGAGGTGTGGCTCTTGGCGTATTTGAGACTGGGCCGGTGGTTGCCGGTGTGCTGAGTTCTCGAAATTGTGATTAGGTGCCTGGTTGCCATTAGGTGCCTGGTTGCTATTGGGTGGTGATTGTTGAGAGATCTTTTGGACAGGATGCAGAATTTGTTGGAATTGTTGTGGAACCACAGGTGGATTTGTTGCGGGTACCAGCTGTGCATGATGAATAGGCTGATGGTAAGGGATTGCTTGGGTAGCTTGCTGCAGAATTTGGGAAGGTGGGGGAGGTCCTTGGTGTAATTGTTGAGGACCGGGAGCGGCTTGTTGCTGAGTACTTTCTAGAACCATGCCCTGAGGCAAGCGTGGCTGTTGGCTGACCGGAGGGGGCTGAGGGGGGTGAGTGTTTCCATCTTGTTGGTATTTGATCAATTGCTCAAGACGAGCTTTGATGTGGGGATTACCTGGGTCCAAGCGCTCAGCTTGGCGGTAGGCGTCCAAAGCATCGGAAATCTGGTTGTTGCATGTCTCGTAAAGGGTACCCAAGTCGTACCAAACCTCACTGATGTAAGGATTCAAACGAATGGCCCTGGTGTATGCATCCAAAGCGTCGCGATACTGAGAGATCTGGTAGTAGAGAACACCAATGGAGCACCAGAATGTGGGGTTTCTGGAGTCACGGTTGACAGCTTGCTGGAAAGCTTCATAGGCGGCATTGAAGTCACCTCGGATCATGTGGACACGGCCCATGTAGTACCAGGAATGGGCGTCGGTGGAGTCGATGTCAATGGACTGTGTGAGGTATTTCAAGGCAACATTCAAGTCCTGTTGGAAAGGCTTGTAGTTGTTGCTGGGAGAACTGGTGGGCGAGGCTTCGGCCTGGGAGTACAAGCAGCCCAATTGCTGCAAGACTTTTGCGTGGTTGGGATTGACCTCCAAAACCTTCTCGTAGGCCTCTTTGGCGCCGTTCCAGTTTTTCTGCAGCTCCAACACGGAGCCGATTTGAAACCAAACGTCGGGCTGGGTCAAGGGATGCGGAGGGTTGGACAAGATGTACTGGAAGCATTCGAGAGCGCTGGAGAGTTTGCCCTGATGCTTGTATATTATGCCAAGACGGAAGTATATCTCGTTGGACTTGTCGAAGTTGGGGTCCAAGTCCAAGACGCGCACAAAGGCCTCTTCAGCGTACTCCAAGGACCCGTACCGGTCGTATAGTATTCCGATGCCGTGCCATAGCTTGGGGACGTTGGGGTTGTCCAAGTAGTACAAGGCGCGCTGGTAGGCGGCGTAGGCTCTCTGCAAGTCGTCCATCATCAAGTAGCAGTGGCCCAAGAGCCCCCAGGTGTCGCCGTTCTCGTGGTTGAAGTTCAAGGCCTGCTCGTAGAGCTCTGCGGCCTTCAAAAAGTGGTCCCGGGAGCGGAAGATGTTGGCCAAGCGGGTCAAGGCGTCCGGGTTGTTTGGGGTGTGTCGCAAGGCGGTCTCGTACAGGGCCGAGGCCTTGTCCAAGTCGCTAAGCGACTCGGCCAAGGAGCCGATGGCCAACCACGTGGAGCTGGTGGTTTCCGCCAAAATCGACGACACCTCGCCTTCGGCAATGTTGGGCTGGGGGGCGTGCACTTGCGCCAACGCCTGGGCCTGGACCTGCGCTTGTGCATGGGGCATCATCTGCACCTGGTGTTGGAGCGGCATCGCCACTGGAGAGTGTGCTATCGGATTGGACGACTTCATGGCCATCTGCACTGGTAAAGACATGGCTCCTTGTTCGGGTGCTCTTTGCCCGGAGATTGTGGAGGAAAACGGAGCGAATGCTAGAATGGGGGCCAGAGCTCGCTAATGGGGTGTCCGGGATGGCAAATTGCAGGAGTCTAGAAAAGAATTCAAGACAGGACAGTGCCGGGCAAGGGGGTGAATTAAGCAAGGGTGGTTGCCGTTTCTGGATGGCTGGAGGCGAAAAGGAAAAAAAAAAAAAGAAGTAGCGAAACGTCGAGCGACGAAAATAAAAAATCGGTTGTTTGACCCCGGCTGGCGAGCGAGAAACGAGAGGGAATATCAAAATACAATACAAAAAAAAAAAAAAAAAAAAAAAAAAAAAAAAAAAAAAAAAAAAAAAAAAAAAAAAAAAAAAAAAAAAAAAAAAAAAAAAAAAAAAAAAAAAAAAAAAAAAAAAAAAAAAAAAAAAAAAAAAAAAAAAAAAAAAAAAAAAAAAAAAAAAAAAAAAAAAAAAAAAAAAAAAAAAAAAAAAAAAAAAAAAAAAAAAAAAAAAAAAAAAAAAAAAAAAAAAAAAAAAAAAAAAAAAAAAAAAAAAAAAAAAAAAAAAAAAAAAAAAAAAAAAAAAAAAAAAAAAAAAAAAAAAAAAAAAAAAAAAAAAAAAAAAAAAAAAAAAAAAAAAAAAAAAAAAAAAAAAAAAAAAAAAAAAAAAAAAAAAAAAAAAAAAAAAAAAAAAAAAAAAAAAAAAAAAAAAAAAAAAAAAAAAAAAAAAAAAAAAAAAAAAAAAAAAAAAAAAAAAAAAAAAAAAAAAAAAAAAAAAAAAAAAAAAAAAAAAAAAAAAAAAAAAAAAAAAAAAAAAAAAAAAAAAAAAAAAAAAAAAAAAAAAAAAAAAAAAAAAAAAAAAAAAAAAAAAAAAAAAAAAAAAAAAAAAAAAAACAAAAAAAAAAAAAAAAAAAAAAAAAAAAAAAAAAAAAAAAAAAAAAAAAAAAAAAAAAAAAAAAAAAAAAAAAAAAAAAAAAATAGAATAAAATGAGAAATAAATGAGAAATAAACGAAATAAAATGAGAAATAAAATGAGAATAGAACATGAGAAATGAAATGAGAGATTTAAAAATGAGAACAGAATGCGAGCAATAAAACGAGAGAATGAAAAGATGGTGAGACAAATAAGAATAAAGAGATAAATGAGAATAAAATTAATGGAAGCAAAAGACATAAATGAGCTTAAAATTAACGGAAGTAAAAATTAAAGTGGGAATAAAAGATAAATGGGAATAAAAGATAAATGGGAATAAAAGTCAAATGGGAATAAAGAGTGATGAATGAGAAACGAGACAAGTCAGTGGAATGAGAGGCGGGGAGAAAGCGGTTGGCACCGGAGGCATTTGGATACAGGGTAGAAAGAAACATTTCCAAATTAGTATTGGACAATTCGTGGAAGCATGGCAGTGGCAAGACGTGGGGAACAAGGGAGCCCGAATGCCCAGTACAGGAAATAAGGACCAGGGACCAAAAGGGAATAGGAACAGGAAACATCGCCTGGGGCAGAGCGTAGCAAGAATAGATGGGTCCCCTGCAGCGCTGCTAAACAAATACGACAAATCAATGCGACTTGACTAGGGGAAAAAAGAAATAAAATGCGATCTGCCTGGGCTGGCCCGTTGTACCCAGGACGGGCTGGTCGGGCCTAAAGTTAGGGTTCCCCACCCCCGACCGGATGACCTTTTAGGAGGCATTGTGGAAATCCTAATCCTGGCACGTGCGCCGCCCACTGTGGCATTCTGGCGGCCAGCACGCAAACTGGCAGGCGGGCCTCGCCAGGTGCTGCTGGTGCTGGGCTTGCACCTCTTGAGCGGGCGACGCCGTGCGGCGTCGGCATTAGGAGCCGGTCCAGAATCCGCGCAAAAACGAGCATGGGGAGACGTCAACCGCGGGTGAAAACAAGGAAATGCGCGGGGCATTTCCACCCGCGAACAGCATCTAATCGCCTTCGATCGCGCACATTTGGGGCCGCGTATCGCTTAAAATTGTTCCGATCGGTGCTGGCGTTTCGCAACGCGGCCATTCCCTCCGGCCACCTGGGGCCTGGGTTCCCACTTGGAATGAGAGTTTGCTGAAAGCCACCGTGAATCCGAAGCTGCGCCTGGCACGTCGCTGGCGGTGTCAAGTAGATTTCCGTAGACCGGCTCTTGCCATCCCCGCTTGCGGCCGAGGACCGGGATGCTAGCGCCCTTTATGCTGTTGGCCACGGAACGAGCTGTTGAAGCCCAAGAGCTCATTGATGCCCGTCGTCCAGTCATTCTCGCCTTTCGCAATGCAGAATATCCCATTGGGGGCTTTCTTGTCCGAGAACGCCGCGTCGCCCGAGTATCCCGGCTCGATGTACTCGTCAAACGTCTGTCGAGACCGCAAGGTTTTGGGCGGCTGGTGGTTGCCCGGAATGTAGATTGTGCCGTTTTCACTGACCACGTGGATCTCGTCGCCGGGCTTCAAGTCGTGTTGCGGAATGCCATCGATTGTCATTTTCACCAGCTCGTTTCGGTTCTCGCTCAGCAACTTGACCATCACATGCGACGTGGCGGGTAGCACCAACGGCCGGAACGACAACGACTGCGGGCAGATGGGCGTGAGCAAAATACATGGCGTCAACGGATGGACAATGGAGCCCCCCGCAGAAAGCGAGTATGCCGTGGAGCCGGTGGGGGACGCAAAAACAATGCCATCGGCGCTAGTTGTCGTGAGAAAGTCGCTGTCGATGTAGATATCGAGCCGGATGAGACTGGGCGACGAGCCGCGGTGGAGCGAGATGTCGTTCATGGCATAGAGCATGGATGCGTCGTGGTGTTGTTTGTAATGGGCCAACTCGTACTCGATGATCTGCTCTTTCTCCATCTGCCTCTGGTCCGACTCGATTTCCTCCGTGTCCTGTCGGACAACATGGCATTCTAGCCGCAGGCGATGCATTGCCTTGCTGCGCGATTCAAACACGGTCCGGAACGTCTCCCTGAACGTGGCAAAGTCAAAAGGAAGTAAGAACCCGAGGGTGCCCATTGCAAAACAGAGCACAGGCGGCACCACGCCGTTCAGGAAAGCCGACACGGCGCGAAGCGTCGTTCCGTCGCCTCCTAGGGACACGATAAGGTCGGTTTTGTTGACGATGTCGGCCACGGTCCCGGTGTAGATCGTCTTGTGTTGGTCCAATGAGGCGGCCTTTTCTTGCTCGCCGCCTGCGAGTTCCTCTGCAACATCCTCGGATACGATCACATTGAGCGAAGGGTAATCCGAATGGATGAAGTTCACAAATTCGAGCAACGCTTTCTTCACCAGGTCGTTCCACGGCTTCTTGACAACATAAATGTTCTGGAGCGGGTTCCGCCAAATCACATTTCGTAGCTTCGAATGTGGGGAGCCGATATATTCAGGAATGGTTTTCGGCTGGAGCTCGGAACATGGCCTTACCCTCACCGGGCCCTTGCCTGCCAAATTGACACCCTCTGGGGGAAAAACAGGGTGAAGGTGGGGTAGCGAGGCGCTAAGTGTACGGATTGGGTTGACTGAGCATTGATGTGATTTCGACCGGGAAATCGCCCAGAAAAAGGAGCCAATTGGCCTGAAGACATGGAGTGGTTTTCTAAAGGAGCATCTTGGCTGTAGTAGCATTTTGTGTCCTGTCAATTGGTTATGATAGGGTGAATTGTAAGTGTATGTGAATTGTAAGTGTGAATACTCAGTGTGAGAAGGTGAGCCCGTAACTACGCGGTTCAGCGCACTGCAGAAGCGAGTACTTCTGTTTGATGGAAATCAAAATACACCAGAACTGGGACTACACAGATTGAAATACAGCGGTAAGAAAATTGAGGCCACACAGACCGGAACACGGTGGATAATAGCTGGAATTACAACAGATGGAATTATAACTGATTATAGTACAAACGGGCGGGAAAGGGCAATCGCGGCGAGCCGCATCAGCTCTGTGCGTCGGATTCCTTGTTTAAGCTGTCAATCTCACTCATTTCTTCCTCGGTTAACGTGGGTTTCTGCAGGGCGGCGGCCTCCGCTTGGCCGTCGACAGTAGGCTCGGCGGCAGCCGGAGGGGCCAGCTTGTTGGAAACGTCGCCTTTTTCTTCCTGTCCGTCGATATCCATGTCGTTTGCCGAGCTCCCGATATGCCTCTCGCCGGGGTTGTGGTCCTCCTCCTCGTAGAACTCGTTCTCCGGGACAATTTGCTCGTCTCGGGCCTGCTGCGAACCACCCTTTGTATCTATCGCCATTGGCGTGTCTTCTTCTTCGTCGCCTAGATCTTCGGCGTCGCGAGGAACCTCGTTCATCTGCACAGATGGCGCAAACTTGGTGTTTTCCAAGTTGTGTATGATGTTGGTCAAGATTTTGTTCAAGAAGTCCGGGGCGTTGGCGTTGTACATGTTCGAGGGACGGACGTCGAGCTCGTAGTCCGGGCCGTAGTACTCGTAGTACTCATTGTAAGGCAACTCGGATGGCAAGATCACGTCGTTGAGCAAGCCTGACTCAAAGGCCCATGTCCGCGAGACATTCCGCATGGTGTATCCTCCTCCACCGACCACCATCAATGGCACGCCGAATGAACGCACGAAATTGACGCAATTGGCATGGCCTCGCATACTCAAGTTGAAGCAGCCAAGTCTGTCGCCACTCAAAGAGTCTCCACCGGTCTGCAACACAATGGCCGAGGGCTGGTACCAGTCCATGATCTTCTGGATGACAGGCTCGAAAATGGACTTATAACTGACATCGTCAATACCATCGCGCAAAGGCACATTGACCGCGTAGTGCTTGCCTTTCCCTATGCCGATATCTCTCAACTCGCCGGTGCCGGGGAAAAACTCCCCGTACTTGTGGAACGAGGCGGTCATCACACGGTCAGTGGTATAAAAGGCCTCTTCAACACCGTCTCCATGGTGCACATCGATATCAATGTACAACACACGCGGGTGGTAGCGCAACAACTCGATGATTCCCAAGACAATGTCGTTGACGTAGCAGAAACCCGAGGCCTCTGATTTCTTGGCATGATGCAAGCCACCGGCGTAGTTGATGGCCACGTCACACTTGCCTCTGTTCAAGCGGGCCGCACCCTCCATGGAGCCGCCTCCCGAGATCCCGCAGTACTCGAACAAGCCGTCGAAAACAGGACAGTCGTCGCCGACGTTGAATTTGATCTGCTCCTTTGCAAACAAGTCCAAGTTGTCCGGCAGCACTCTGCTCAAAAAGTCGATGTATTCATCGGTATGGAACTGGCACATTTCCTGCTTGGTGGCCGGCTTGGCCCGGTAGATTTCCATTTTCTTGTAAAGGCCATAGTTCATGATAAGCGAGTGGGCCATTCTTATCCTGTGAGGTTTCATTGGATGGCCTGCTCCGTATGCGTAGTTTCCCACGTCGGCATCGTAAAAGTACGCGACTCTTTTCTTGTTGGAGGGGTCGACCTTGAATTCGTCAAAAGGCAATTGCGTGTACATGGCAGGCGGGTTTGGGTGTTTCAGGGCGACAGTCTATTTGGCGTGGTTTCCTTCTTGAACTGCGCTTTCTCCGCCTCAAGCGTGGTTTGGATTCGAGTCCCAGGGATGGAGTTGAGTCCAGATTTCTGGTTCTGGCAGGTCGTCCGGTTTCAGCAGAAAAGACGGTCCGGTGGTTCCTGGGCTTTGTCTAGAACAGCTGAAGGTGATAACTAGGGTGTGTGAGAGCCATGTCCATTAAATTTACCTGCACTTCCTCGATACCGGGATTCTGTGCAGTACCGCCGTCGTCCCATCTGGCCCAGCGTCGGCGGAGGCCAGGGCACTCCTCGTCTACTGGAGAATACGACATATGCAGTGTGAGTATTTGTAAATAGATGGGTATTTGTAGATAGGAGTGCTTTTGTAGAAAGGTGGGTATTTGTAGGTAGGGTGTGCAGCAGAAAGTCCGTGGATGCGTATAAAGTCATTTACTGCAGAGGGTGGATGCCGCGAATGCGGTCGCGGTATTCCAGCAATTGGCAGTTGAGCTGGTGCTGTAGAAGAGAATTGTCAACGTGCTTCTGGTACACGGTCTCGTCGACCAAAAAGTTGATTCCGTTGTTTGTGTTGTCGTAGCCTTCCTGGGTCACGGACACCGGGAGGAGCCACTGCCACCAGCGGGGGCCCATGACAGCGGCCCAGTTCTGCCGGGCGCCCAAATCGTAGATGTGCCCCAAGGCCTTGCGCTTGCCGTTGCCGTCGAACTCGTACTGCGGCAGCCGCGACAGCCCGGCCCAGTAGGAGTCCTGGAACTCGATGGTGGTGGTGTTTCGGAGCACCAAGTAGACCAGGAACCCCGCAAAACAGCCCACGGAAACAAAGAACACGAGCGCGGTGATGAAAAGAAACACCAAGCCAAGCGAAAGGTACTCCTCGTCGGCATACTTGCTGTCGGCAAAAAACAGGAAGAGCATGTTGAACGAGACCACCAACACCAGCGCACTGAACGCCGTGATGTAGAGAAGCAGCTGGATGAAGAACTTGTGGTTGCGGAACCCGATGCAGCTGGCAAACCACGGACAATGGTGGTCCATTTTCAAGAAGCAGCGGCGGCACACCGAGCAGTGGTGGCACCGGTCGGGCTTCCAGGCACGGCACGTCGTGCACGAGCGGTAGCTGGTGACGTTGTTCTCGAAAAGATGGCTGCTGAGCACCCACGTGGGCGGCTTGACGTCGCTTTTCGGGTCCGCCGGCGGCACACCGACCTGCGCCTCCTCCCGCAGAAGCAACCGTGCCCCGCTGTCGCCGACGGCGCTGTCGTAGGGGCCGGTGTCCGGTGGTTTGGGTTGATCCAACCGCAACAACGCATAGTCCATGGGCGAGCCCGGCCCGACCCAGATGACCTTGTGGTACGTGTAAAGCGACAACCCGTACAAGGCCAGCACCGTTATCATGGCGACCCCCGAACACCCTGAGAAACCGTAGTGGGCGTACAACTGGGTCAAAGACATGTACTCTGCCCACGTGAGGAGGGTGCTTGCCAACACCTTGGGAAATAGCGACAGCAACGCGCTGCACACCTGGAGACAAGACCGGCCGTGTGTCCACATGACCAGCGGCTGGTTGATCAACATCGTCGAGAGCCAGGGTGTTTGGGCGTTTGGGCGTTGGGGCTTTTGGCGTTGGGGCGTTTGCGTTTGGTGCGTTTGGTGCACTTGGTGCGTCTAGTTAGTGCTTGGGCGCGCAGCAGGTGATCCGGCAGATCAGGTGCCATGTACTACTAATCTGCGGTTGAGTTCGGCTACTTTCCGCTGCTTTCGGCTGTTATTGGCTTTCTGTTTTCTGGCGGCTTTTGGGCCGTGTTTGTATTTCAGAAGGGTGCAGGCGGCTACTGGGTTGGCTTCTGTACGGAAGGTTTTCTAACAAGAGCCTAGTCTTGCATCACGTGCACCCAGCAGCTGATATACCCTAGAGATGTACTCTAGATTCCTTGATATGCTCCTGGAGATTTAGCATTTAGGATATACTCTTAGACTTGTTATAGGAGTATGATCTGAGTGAAGCTTTTAGAGATCTACTCTTAGATATACTGTTAGTTTAGCTCTTAGATCTTAGATATACTCTTAGATATACTCTTAGATATACTCTTAGATATACCCCTAGATATACTCCTAGATATACTCTTAGATATACTCTTAGATATACTCTTGGATATACTCCTAGATATACTCCTAGATATACTCTTAGATATACTTTAGGACAAATATGTTTAAATACATAATCATAGAGATATACTCTACATTTACTCTTTATATGCTCCTAGAAATTCAGTCCTTCTGATATACTCTTAGAGATATCATACGAGGATAATTTGAGTGAGTCTCTAAGAGATTTAGTCTTTGAATATTTAGTCTTTGTGATACATTCTTGAGGAAATAATCTTAGAGATACAAGAAATATAATTTAAATGATGCTATTAGAGGTATATTATTAGAGACGTCTTAGAGATACATGATATATGATCTGAAAGATGTACTCTTGATATACTCTTAGAGATTTACTTTTAGAGATATGATCCAAAAGCATACTCTCAGAGATCTAGTCTTAAGATGTAATCTGGATTTACTCTTCGTGATATGCTTTCAAACATTTCTTAAAGATCTGCTTTTGATTTTCTCTTAAATATATTCTAAAGATATACTTTATGTCTCTTGAGATCTCTTGATATCTCTTGAAAAGTAATATGTCAAACCTGACAGAAATTTGGACTTGGTTGGGGCCATGCAGCTGGGAAATGATCACTCCGCTTTATGCGGCAGTAGTTTTATGTCAGAAGCGCTTTTTCAAGCATGGTATTTGGATGGAGTCGCCTGGTACCTTCTTTTTGGACTTTTCGCCCTGATCAACATTTTGGTATTGGATTTACAGATTCATTTTCATGAACCCAGCTGACTTCAGTCTTCTACGATTTTCCCTGTCTATTTTATACTAATCATCGATAAATATTTAACACATCTCTGAAATTTCTAGATCCATAGACTTATTTCATTATTCTGCTCTTAGGTCTCTGCTACGAATTACTCTCTCTCTCTCTCTCTTGACTATTAATTCCTTTTCAGTGAGTGTTGAGCATTTTATTCTCTGTTACTGACAATGTTACTTCGTCTTATGTGTTAAGAGTCCTTGATTGATGTGCTTCTGGATCCGTACTAGTTCTAGGCGTTCACTAAAATACTGTACACATTTGGTGGCACCAGAGTGGGCATCCACCCAGCTAAGCCGACTTGGGCTTCCTCAGCGGCTTGCTGCTGAGCTTGGCGTACGACTCGTAACCAATGCCGCCAAAGACCAAGGCCACGCCAAGCCACTGCGTTGCCACCAACTTGTGGCCGAACAAGACAACACTCAACATCATGCTGATCATTTTCCGGGTCACGGTGGCCGTCACAAGCACGAGAGAGCCAAACTGCTCGAGAATAATGAAAACGAAAACCTGGCCCACCGCACCAAACAAGCCAAAGAGCACGGCGTCATGCAAAGCCTCCGGGTGTTGCGAGACGAACCCAACCGCGTATTTCACCTCGGTGTTGTAGTTGAACACCACAAGGTACGCCACAGTAAAGAGGAAAACAAACACGTTCAACACCGTCATCAACGACGCCCCGGTGAGAGGCTGTCTGGAAGCAGGTCTTTTGAAGAGCTGATCCTGCGTGGAATTGGTGAACCCGTCAAGAAGCATCAGACCCAAAAGCTGCGCCATTCCAAGAGCTGTCCTGCCGTCATTGACGGAGTCCCGGTATTTTCCGCCCGTTTTGGAGAGCGTGAACACAATCACCCCGCCCGTCACCAACCCGGCCACCATGTACTTATGAGGCGGGAACTTGGTCCGGTATAAAATGAAATGCACCAACATCACCGGAAGTAGCTTGCACGACTTTGCCAAGAGAAACGCCAAGTAGTCTACATGGGCCAATGAAAGATACCCTAAGGGCGAGGAGATGCTTGAGGTTAGGGCGATGATGACAAACTGTCCTAGCATGTTTTTCCGGGAGTTCTTCAGGGAGTTCTTCGGGGAGTCCTCGTTCTGCAACACCCCAAATGGGTTCTGCCCATGAGCTATGAGCGAGTAGCCCAAGCCTATCACTGATGCAAAGATTGCCTGGACTGAGTTAAGCACTAGTGGCGCCTTGAAATAGACAGGCTCGCCGGCCACAATGGCGTATGGCTTGGTGTTGATGCGCTCCTGAAGAAGCGACCATGACAAGAACAGCGCATAGAGCCCAAACACGCAAAACGCTAGGGTGGTGACCTTGCCTTGTTTCATTGGGGTAGTTCTGAAGTTGCAATCTAGAAACAGCCTACTTGGGCGCGCTACGTGGCCCGCGCACTTCATCTCTACACCACGCACAGCGATCAAGTCATATTTCCTAAGCTCTTCCAAACATGCCAAAGAAGCCGCCCTTTTTCTTCTCCTCCGGGTGCAGCTTGGACACGTTGTCGGTGCCGCCAAGGGCCCGCTCGGTGCCTTCAGCGTACCCAATATAGTTGAAGGCAATGTCGAACAAAACGGCCTTGCTCATCACTGGCTGCAACTTCTGCAGCAGGCCTACGTTGGCGGTGCGGTTCGCACTATCGAGCCAAAGCGGGCATTTGGAAATGTTGTCGCAGACAAACGAGTCTCGGGAGCCTGCTGGCAAGCGCTCCAACTCGCACAAAATGTGGATTTCCGAAAGGCGCCCGTCGAGCTGGGCCTTGAGTTGTGCAAAGTCGGCGTCTCCAGTGACGTCGTAGGGGAACTCGCGGATCGTGTAGCCGCCTTCGGCCGAGGCCATGAGTTGCTCGGCATGAAGCAAGACTTTCAATGCCTCCGGGAACCTGCTGACGGCAGCGTACGAGTTTGCCACCGTCAAAGCCTTTCTCGCCTTGAAGACGTTGGCCATCACCTCTAGGGACTGCGACAAGTCCTCGTCGTTGTAAACACCGGGCAAGTCCGAGATCTCGTCAATCGTGCTGATGATGGAGGAGTAAAGCTTGAGTGCATCACTGTGCTTGCGGAGATCGGACGGAACACCTATTCTCCTCCATTCGAAATAAACAATCTCGATTAGGCAAAGGTCCCGCTTGACTCTTGCAAAGAGCATGTTGTAATTGAGATAAGTCAACAAAATGGCGCCGTCCTGAGTTTTCTGCGGGTCGTCCGCATCCTGGGTGGCCAAGTCCTCCGAGTGCATGTCCACCAAAGAGGACCAGCCGGAGTAGATCGTGTCGCACGTGTCCGAGTCCCTGCTGCTTATCAGGGTGGTCTTCTGCAAGTCGAACAACTTCAACGCCAACTCTACGTTGTGGATCTGCGCCTGGTGGTGTCTCCAGTTGATCTCCCTGGGCACCTTGTCCTGGGAAAGGCCCCCCATGAAGTTGGGTTCCAACGTCCTGATGAGGTCCAGTGCCGGGGCCAAGAACGGTATTCTCTGGGCGGTGCAGTTTTTCCGCGTGACGCTGGTCAAGCCGCTGCTGGCTTCCTTGGCCGAGTCTTGGGACAATGCCAAGTTCAAGGACGGGTCGACCAACGTGCTGAAGAGCTCGTCGGCAATGGTGTTTCCGAAATTGTTGTCAGCGGCTGCACCTTTGTCCTTGGTGCCCGGTATGTTGCGCAAGACCTCCAAGCCACAGCGGGCTATGGACAAGGCGTAGATGGCGTCTTTCCAGCTCTTCTTGTGGGTGGCATACATGCCGGTGACGAGAGCGGCGTACACGTAGTACTCCAACTTTCTGGCCGGGTCGCCCTCGTTCGCCACCACCGCCACGAGCTTCTTGCAGTAGCCCATTGCTTTCTTCAACTTGCTCGTCATCAACTTCTTGTAGGACGCCATTCTGTCGCCGCTGACCTCGAGCAAGCTCTTGATTTCCAAGTAGCGCACGGTGTCTCTTTCCGCAAGCAAAAGGAGAACAAGCGCGGACCGCTTGTCGGCGTCGTACGACCCGGAGCTGATGTCCAGCGTGGCTTCCTTGTGGTGGTAGTCTCTTGTGTCGCGGGTCACCAAGCCCAAGTCGTGACGCAATCTGAGCAACGACTTGTTGAGTCTTTTGCGGTGCTTGCGGAAGTCCTCATAGTTGGTGAGGTACGATTTCAACCGCTCGCCAAACGTGAACTCCAACGGACTCACAAGCAGCATATCAGAGAGGGCTAGTTGCAGCTATTGACTAATGTCGATAATTTTACCAGGTGAAGTAAATTTCTGGTGCGCACCGGGCCCGGACTGCAGAGAGCGCCTCTCTTGGGCAGCGTCCATCCCAAAACCACACCTAATGGATGCTCTCATCAATGGCACGCTCGATATCTACTCGGAGCTCGGGGTAGCGCCCGACGCCTCCATTGGCGAGATAACAAAACGCTACCGGCAGTTGGCGCTCCGGTTCCATCCCGACAAAGACCCGTCTGCAGAGGCCAGAGACAAGTTCCATCTCCACCAGACGATCCACGATATTCTCAGCCAGCCGGCGCTTCGGAAGCAATACGACGAAGTGCGGGAGGCGGCACGAACCACCCGGGACGGCCAGGCGGCCGCCAAAATCGCCGTTTTCCGAGAAAACCTCCGGGCCCGGGAAGCTGCTTCTACATCCAGGCACAAGACCCCGGACGTGGCCACGCTAGAGGCCTTGCGAACAAAGGGCTTGGATCTTCGAAGGCGGCGGCAGGCTGCTATGCAACGATCCCATGGCCGTGTGGACTGCTCGCAAATCAGCGTGCCTCTGTACATGACCGAACTCGGTTGATGAGACGAGGCTTGTAAACGGGTCAGGAGAATGGATGAGGTCAGGAGAATGGATGAGGTAAGGAGGAGTAAATGAGGTTAGGGTGGAATAAATGAAGTAAGGAGGAATGGATGAGGTTTGAGAAAGATGGGTGGGGTTTGAGGTAGATTGGTCAGGTTAGTAGGGCACGGATAATGCCCTTCTTCTGTTCCTCGTCAAGAGGCTCATTCTAAACGGGCTACGCTCTTGGACGGACTCATTCTAAACGGGCTAATTTAAGGGCCACGCCCTTCCACTTACTTAGAGATGTCCAAATACCCAACTATCAATGGACATCATCAGTATGGCTACAGAACCCATGGGATCTATAGTTTATCAAAGCTATGTGTAGGTGTGATCCATCAAGGACCGCAACTGCCCACTTTGGCATCGACTCGGGTCTAGTGCAACCAGGCATTTCTGCACTGCACTCAAGGACCAGAGCCTGGCCTTGAAGCCGGCAAACCGCGTGTCCACTCGTCCTCAACCCACAGATAATGCGGCCTTGCGTGTCTTCACTCACTGCAAATAAAAGTAAACACCAGCAATCACGGCGAAAATGGCAGCGGCCACCAATGGGAAAGGCAAGCTGCTCACTTCGTTGGCAGAAGAGCCCAGGGTGACCCCCGAGGTCTGCACAGTAACACCGCCTTCAAGCTTGCCGATCAACAAGTCCTTTAATATGTCGTGTGCATCGTCCGAGTGGCCAATGTCATTGAAGGCCTCTGTGGCGTCCTCGCCTGCACAGTCGACAATGACCTCCTCTCCACCCGGGTGTTCGTCAAGGTAGTTGCCCACATCGTACACCTGGCCGTTGTAAACGATCCACAAGTCATCGCTTGTGTTGTGCTTCTTGACCTCGTCCATGGTGTAGACTTTCATCTCGGTGGTGTCGGACATACTGATGGTTGTTTCTTGGTATTTGGGGAAAACGGGGCCAAACGGTGATGGAGTAGTCGACTGCTCGGGACGGATTTCACAGGAACGAGCGGTACGATGTGCGTAGTGTGCACTACCCAATCAAAGTTTTGGGAAAAGTAAGGCGCCGCGTGGTTTGTCTACAAGCGGGCAAAATCTCTCGCGTGCGCTTTATCTCGACTTTCACATGGGGATTAATCTGCCTGTTTGGCCGATCATATGCGAGCGCACCACATGCAGAGGAATGGGTCGTGGCCGTCTAAGCATGAGTAAATCATATATTAGCATATGAATGATCATTGCGGAAGCAGGACGCTATTGCATGGAAAAGAAGAAAACCATTGCAACGTGATTTGGAAACACCGCAGCGTATAGCGAAACTGTCATTGCAGCGTAGGAAAGCAAATTGTCACTGCAATGTAGTAAAGGCAAATTGTCACTGCAGTGTAGCAAAAGCAAATTGTCATTGCCGGTCAAGGGGAACTCACAAGCTAGCTCGCACCACTAGGATCTCAGAATGCCCGCTGAGCCCGGCCTTTAAAACTTGGTTCTGGTTGGCTTTCTTCATGAAATCGTGGGTCACCAAAAACAACCGGTTTTCCCCCAGCTGCTCCTTCGAAGACGCACTTTCAGAATCGAAGATATCCTCATCTTTGAAGTAATGCATGACTGCCTTGCGGCCCTCTATAAGATGCGCAAACTGGTTCTCAAACTCTTTGTTGTATCCAGATGGCGACCGGATGAAGATGTGTATGTCTTCGGTATGCACGCGCATAAGCTGTGCAAGCAAATGGAAAGCAAGAAGATCAGACGAGCTCAATCGGTCGTTGTGATCAATCACAAGGTTCAAAATCCGGGATTCTTCGAGCGCTCCGCATCTGGCCCCGAGCAAGATCCCTGCGTGGCACTTGCACTCCTCTAGAAGTTGTTCGTACTCGCTAATGACCTCGTTGCTCTCATTGTCGCTCTTCAACAAGCTGCTCGCTATCACCGAAGTGAGCAACAAGTCAGAAGGGCCGCTCACCTGCTCATTGATGAGTGCCACGAAGTTCTTGGCTGGCGCCAATAGCGACTTGGTGGTGATGTTCATGTGGAGCAAGGAGCTGAAAGCTTTCACAATCGCGAGAATCGAAACAGAGTCCGCATAATCCTGTTCATTGCCCGAGGGATCGCCAGTCGACGACGCTTCTAAAAGATGCGATGTCCTGGAGTCAAAATGCCGCAAATGAATGGCCTTCATCTCGTTGCGGAACCCGGTATGCTCAAGGTCTTTGAGAAGCAGGAGGAGGTTCGACACACTGTCGGTTTTCTTCAATAAGAGGATAATCGAAGAGAAACAAAATCGGTTTAGTGTTTCGAGCGACAATTCGTTGGTGGACTGTGCAAGTAAATCCTCGCTCTCGTCCTGGGGCTTGGCCTCCCGGCCCCAGGCCGAGTTCTGCTGTCTGTGGTGAGGAGGATAAACCCAAAGAGCCAAGGGTGTGGTTAGAAATGTTGTCACTAACGCCATCACGATGAACATGGAGTAAACTGCCGGAGATATAATCTTGGCGTTCAAGCCGATGTTCAACACCACAATCTCAACAATACCCTTGCAGGACATAAGAACCCCGACCGCCAAAGAGTCTCTCCAAACTAAACCAGTTAGCTTTGCGGCTGCATATCCACCTGCAATTTTACCGACCATCGCTAGCGCGATAACGGCTAGAACATATGCCCAGTCGATACCATGTTTGAGGTCGCCTAAATTGACATTTAGACCAGCAATCGCAAAGTAGATCGGGATCATGATCAAATGAACCAAGTCTTCGAGTTTCTCGGTAATCTTGATGACATATCCGTTGTCGCGTGGGACGATCACGCCAACCATGAAGGCCCCAAAAATGGGGTGGACCCCAATCATATCGGTGTAAAACGAAGACACGAAAACCATGAGGATGATCATCACCATCAGTAACTGCGAGGGCGTGCCTGTCGCTAGCTCATTAGTGCAGCGCCTTAAGTAGCAAGTGAAGGCCTTCTTCACTGGGAACATCAAGACCAAAAACCACGCTATGGTCAACAAGAGAATGTATACAGTGTGAACGCCGGAGTCGGAGTTTGCCAATGTCACAACAAGCGCCAACAATATCCAGCCCACTAGGTCATTGATGATACCCGCAGATAACACTATTGTTCCCACTCGGTCGCCAATGAGATTGAGCTCCACCAATATCCTGGCCAAAACAGGAAACGCTGTAATGCATAGTGCTACCGCAATAAACACCATGTAAGTTGTAAACGATATCAGACTCAATGTAGGGTCATGGTACTCGTTGTATAAGCCTCGGGCTATGCCGCAGCCCAATGCAAAAGGAATAGCCATATTGATAAACCCGACCGTGAACGCAACTTTGGCGTTTTTACGGATGTAGTTCAAGTCGACCTCCAAGCCAACTATAAAGAGGAAAAAGATGATGCCTATGTTGGCAATAAGCGTCAACCCAGTCTTCGATTCCGCCGGGAAACAAGTTTCGGTGAATCCCGGAATACGGCCCATCACTGTGGGACCAAGAATGATTCCGCTTAGGACTTCGGCGATAACCCGGGGTTGTTGAAGCTTCTTCATGGGATAGTTCAACAAATGGCAGAAAGACATGATTGTGACGGCTTGGAATAGGAATAAGGTATACGGTGAGCTGCTCGAGTATTCTAGCGGGTTACGGCCCGCAACCACTCCGGCCACAGAGCCTGTCGAAACACCAGTCATGCCCGAGTTACAGGCCCTACGAAAAGATGACTTTGATGGGTAAAGCCCCCCGCGGGGATTTCTTGGCGTCGTGCGGGACCCATTCAGACAGTCATGATATTTGATATATTTTTATTTGCAGCTTTGTGTCTTGTCATCAATTGCTTTGTAGCTGAGACTCCAAATTGATCAAAAGACTGTATGTTTCTCTGGGCATTCTGTATTGGATCATGCCCGCGTACACCATGCAATTCTTAGCAATATTTCTCAATCTGTCGAGCTCGCTTCTTTGATGCTCATTCGACCCAAATTGCCGCGTGATGATTGCGTAATGTATTTGAGAGACACAGGTCATCACAACTATGAGTATGGATGGGATGACCTTTATCAAACTAACATCACAACTGTTAAGAGATTCGGCGGCTCTTCGTATACTAACAAAGTCATCGTTCTCAATGATCGGGATCAATTCTAGATTCTTCACGGCATCGAGGGCTCCCTGCCAATTTTTCCGTGTGAATTGATGCCTTATGTCAATAATCGGTAAAAGATACTGGTTAATCTCTTTTTCTTTGTGTGAAATGTTCTCAAGGATAAATGTGTTGTTGTTGAAAACGTCCATAATGTGCTTGCTAAGCAATATGAGGTTGTTATCGACAGAAGCACACAGTTTCATGTCACCCATGAGTGTTTGATAAGAATCATCGCTCAAAAGTGGCTTATCCAACTCTGTGGTGGACAAGAGCTCGCTTAAGAATTTATTGATCAAGGAAACGACTGTGTTGTACTCTTGGCAAAGTTGATAAAGGCGCAAGGCATCAAAAACCCGGCCCTCTTCTTCACATCTCCTAGCACTCAACTCGGTTATCTGCATGTAAAAGTTTCTGAGCTCGCTCAAGTTAATGAGAGGTCTTTGCTTTTCGAGAACTCCCGGCGTCTTTTCCCCGTTACTTTCATTCAACTCTCCAAGTAGCAAGTTAAACTCACGGGATATGAGAATAAGCTCACGCAATGCTTCGTGGCATTTTTCATTCTCTTGGGCTGAGTTCCCTCCTCTGGACATGCAAATAAGTATGAGATATTGGGCAGCAACCTTGGGGTCACTGATTTTGAAGGTCCTAGTGTAGGACCCGAGAAGGCGGCTATAGTTGATTTCTAGGGATTCCGTGGAGCTCAAAACCAAGAGTTCATCAGTTGTCGCACTGGTTGATCTCAACAATCCATAATAGCACAAACTGATAGCCAAGTGCACGGCATCGCATTCGCTAATATGTTCGTAAACATACTTCACGGCTAATTCATACAACCCGAGCATAATCAAGGTCTTAGCATACGCTGGATTGTTGGAGGATGCATTGAATCTTGAAGGACCCAAAGACAAGACCTTGTTCTGGAGATTCTCGAGCCCATAATTTTCAAATAACAAGTTCGAGCCGTCCAACTCTTGGAACTCGTTTATCAACAGTGTGTGGAACCAGAGCCAGTCTTCCATACTTAAGTTTAACGCTGTGGGCAAATTCTTTTTCACGAGATCGCACTTGCCTATGATCTTGTAAACAGCATACTTGTATGGGTCGAACAAGTTCGAGTTCTCGTCTCTGAGCAGGAACATATTGCTGAAATCCGAATTAATCCTTTCCTGGATATCATGTGGTAATCCAAGACATTCAGATTTGACAAAGTGCGAAAGATAGGATGGGAAATTCATGTCGAACTTCTCGAAGGCATTCTTGTTACTTCTGCAGAATTCCAAAGCTTCATCGTAGAGACCGCTCCTCATTAAATAGAAAAGAAGCACCCACACATGCACGCCATTGAAGCTTAATGTGCTGTCCATAAATTGATTGCCATTGTTTTTCTTGATCACTTTGTCGATGAAGTATAGAACTTTGTTGACATTATTGGCATTCTGGAAATGGGGCGCTTTCTTGTCGTCCTTGGTATAAATCTCATCTAAGTAGTTGAAGAACTGCAGCTCCAAAGAGGACTTTGCGCTTTTAACAATTCTTTTTTTTAATGACAAACTGACTGGAGAGACACTATGCAAGTCGTAAAATGCCTGCTCCTGGTTGATTTTTGTGAATTTTTCATTGGCGAACTCAGCAAGGTGTCTCCAAATCTGGCCCATTTGTTTTGATTTGAAATCAGAATTGGTTTTGCTCAATCCTTCGAAACTCAAACAGATCGGGAAGGGATGTTTCAGTAGGCGGCACTCATTGAAATTGTAGATAATCTTTGCACAGCTCTCAAACTTTTCCCTACTCAAGAGCCTCGTAGAAGAAGACACCAGACTGGGAGTAGACAAAGCCGAGAGAATGTCGTAGTTACCCGGCATTGACTTGCTCCACGTGAAAGACTTGGCCAACTCCTCCGAGGTGACTTTGCTTTTGACCGGGATTCCGAGAGATTTCTTGAGATGATCCTTGCGGACCTTCCAGTCAATAGAAATGTTTTGATTAATGAACTGGTCAAAATCCTTGGACGCCGAGATCAAGGACAGCTCTATGGCGGACAAGATGTTTTCCTCCTTTTTAGCGACCAAGTAGTTCTCCACGTCGGTGGGATCGGCGTCCTGGCTCGTGATGGCCTGGTGCTTGTTTCCGGACGCGAGTCGTCCGAGGAGGTGATCACCGCTGGACGGCAACCCCTGCAATTCGTTCTCGAAGTCAGATGCATTGATTCCGCTCCCGGACAAGAGATAGTGAGCGCGGGTGTGGTTTCCTTCCTTGTCGGCGCGCCTCAACTGGCTTGTTTCTCTTTGTAATTCCCGCAATGACAAGTGAATGGGGTCGATGTTTGCATGGCTCAATCTGGGCAAGTTATGTGCCGAGTCCAATAAATCTTTCAAACCCTTCTTGGACGAGAACTCCGCCTTGGGACCCATGGCTGGAATGGCAGTGGATGTGGTGCCGTTGCCGTTGGATGAAGAGGCCGGTGCATTCGAAACAGGCAAATTTGTGTTGTTGCTCTGGCCAAACATGGGATTATTCTGACTCGATGCTGGAGCGGGTTGTGCAGTTTGGTTCTGCGTGGCGCTTGCATTGGAACCAAAAGAAAAGCCTGACGGCGTCGGAGCCGACGGTCCCGAAGAAAAGCCACCTGGCTTGTTTCCGAAAAGAGACATGTGGTTGGGTGTTCCCTTTTTAGAAGAGGGTGTTGCACTGGGGGCTCGCAGCTAGAATGGGAAATTTCGCTGCGAACTGTTGTGATCAGTTACCCGGCCCCACGTCGCTACCACTTATAAGCATCGCGGTCACCGCAAACTTTTTTTGTTTCTCAACTTTGTCCAAAAGTATTCCCTCACAATAGACAGTGCATCGTTATCGTCGGGCGACGGTTTGCTTGTGCCGGGCAGTTTTTGTCTGGTGCTTGCTTGTAACTGTTGCTGGCATCTTTGATAATCGAGTGCGATAGTTGACGGAGAGATCAATGTGAGTCCTTAAAGAACCTGTCTGGATCGTTAGAGTTGAAAGAGAGGTGTCAGTGGGCTCGTATATTCTGTTTTAGCTGTAGGCTGTTTTCTATTGTTCTTTTTATTCAATTCCTTCTTTCTTGTGTTCTATTCCTTCTTCGTGTTCTATTCCTTCTTCGTGTTCTATTCCTTCTTCGTGTTCTATTTGTTCTCTTCTTTTAGTTCTTTACCTTGTCTTCCTTGTGCGTTCTTCATTAACTGCCTTCCTTGTGTTATCTTGTGTAATCTTCGTTTGGTTGTCTTCCTCATTTATCCTTTATCTTCGTTTAGTTGTCTTCCTTGTGTTCCGTGTGTTTTCTTAAATCCTCTAGATGTCTTCCTTGGTTGGGTTCTTACAAAACCGAAGCTCACCTTGTAGTTCTAATAATTAAGCTATACGTCTATCAAATTGTTGCTTTCTAAAGTACTGTCAAACACACGTCGGGGAATTCCTCCTCCTCGTTGTTTCCAAGACCACCTGCAAAGTTGGCACGGCACGAGTACTTCTTGATTGGGAAGAACCAGTAGCCTAGGGCCAAGATGGCGTACACTGCATACACAACACACACGTAGTTCATGGTGTTGCCCGTGACAGGCATGTAGGTGGGAAGCGAGTAGAAGACCAAAGCAAAGATGGCCCAGGCAATTGTCAACACGTTGGCGACCAAGCCAAAGTTTCCTAGCCAGAAACAGCCATGCTTGATGTTTTGACGACCTCTGTAAAGCAAACACACGGTTGGCACCATGTAACTTAAAAGAAGAAAGGTGATGCATCCAACAACCATGGAGTTAAACGCGGTTGACGACGCCAAGTACAAGCAGCCCAAAATGGCCACAATCACCGAAGAAACCAAGTGGGCGTTCAAGGGAACACCCAAATTTGGGTCGACGATGGACAAGTACTTGGAGAAGGGCAACCCGTTGTCTCTGCTGAATGACCAGCACAATCTGGCCTGCCAGGTATGTGAGGAGATGGTGCATCCGACACCCGTGAGGAAGATTAAAGTACCCAAGCAAATGGCGCCAGCCTTGTTGTTCAAGGCCTGGTAATAAATATCAAGAATCGGCAACCCCGAACCATTGTTGATGATGTCGTCCAAGTTCCTGACGCAAAAGAACATCGAAATGGCATACGTCAACGAAGTGACCAACCCGATGGTCACAGTACCCAAGATGGCGATTGGAATGACTCTGTCGGCGCCGTGGACCTCTTCAGCCAAGTGAGAGGCCGAGTCGAGACAGGAGAAACTCCAGTTGGGATTGACAAGGCCAACGATGAAGGCAATGCCCGCGCTCTTCCAGCCAGTGTTGTTCTGGAACTCGGAGAACACGAAATCGGCAGTGTTGTAGTTGCCTCTGGCCACAATCAAAACCGTCAAGGTGATGACCACGTAGGAGAACAAGGAGGTGTACAAAGCACCGTTTGCGATGATGGGCAAGTACTTGCCGTAGCAGTTGAAGACCACGAGAAGCGCGTTGATGATCTGGTAGATGACAAACAACTGCCAGGGCTTGGTGACGTGGTCCGGGTTCATCAACCTGTAGAAGCCCATGATGGTGGAGGCAATACTCAACGCCATGGAGGCACTGGTGAACAAGGAGCCCGCCCAGGCCAAAGAGCCGCAGAGGTAGGACAAGAACCCCGAGTACTTTCTGGGAGACAACACACGGGTCCACACGTACTGGCCTCCGGCAGAGGGAATCGCCGAGGAGAGCTCGGAAAGCGTGATGCCAATGGCATAGGAAATGAAGGCGATGATCATGATTCCGTAGACAATCAACATGGGGCCACCGGACTGGATTCCCGTGACAAGCGACGCCGAGATCCCGAACCACGAGTTGGTCAAGCCAAAACCAATGCCTAGCACGGACCACACCGAAAACGTTCTCTTGAGCTCGCCCTCATCCTGGTCGATGGAACTGGGGTCGTCCAAGTTCTTCTCCTTGTCGGTGGTGTAGACTGAGAGCCCCAAGGCCTCTTTGGACTTCGATTGCGTGGCTTCCATTATGTCGAGGTGTGCGGAGGCAGACTGGACATGCAAACGAAAAGGTTTGAGCGTGGAGAAATTTTGCGGTGATCTGAAAAACTGGTCGGTGTGCGGCATCTAAATACAACTTGGCGCGCGCACCGCTGCAACGAGACGCACTGCACGCGCGCAGTCAGACTGCCGGACCTGGGCCAAAATCACATGCTTTTTGGGGCCTGGGATGCCCTACTGACTCCACTGGTCCCGGGGTGGGCCGCATTTTGGCGGGCTTCTGGGGCAAAATGGGTGGCTTTGGGTGTTTTTATCGAGGGAGGGGCTCCTTTGGTGGGGATGCTTTCATTCCGGGGCTTATCTTGTCCTGCGGTCAAGTCTGCCATTCTAGGCATTTTCACCTATCTGGCCTGGCAGCTGACCCGATAAGCACTATATACAGACGGAGATTGGACTTTATAGGTTTGCTGGGAAAAAATGAGCGACTTATCTCGCACGGGCTGTGTGCAGGATATAGTGGGCGCCATGTGCGGTGGGCTATCGTATATTGCCCGATTGGGACCTCTGGGCCTGATGCCTGGATCGTGTGACTTCTCATAGGCTTCATCTCGAACACTCTTAGAACCCTCTTTATGTTCTCTATAAAACAATCTTGAAGTAATCTTGAACTACTCTTGAAACACTCCACAGGAAACACTCTCTACTTTCTCTTAAACACTCTTTAAAACACTCTTTAATCACTCTTTGAAACTCTTTACATGAAGCACATCTGAAACTCTTTAATGAAGCACTCTCCATGACTCTCCATAAAGCTCACCGTAAAACACTCTTGAAACAATCTCTATGAGAATCTCCCATAACTCAAATCAATCAGGGACCACTCTGAAACGGCCACCGCTTCCAATACAAGAGTTCTAATCTAAAAGTCGTAAATATACCTCGAATTATTAATCATGAACTGTGGCTAATAAAAACACCTAAATAAATATAATTAAGTAAAATGTGGAACTATGTGAACTGAAAAGATGCTTATAGTCTCTCTATTTTTAATTGCTATACCTGGTTTAAGGTTATTAATACGAAGTTATTGGTATGGAATCATTTTTGTTGCTTATACTTTAGGTGGCTGTAATTAACTTCATTGCAACAGCTTCAGCTACATTACCAGCTATTTATTCTTCAAGAGTTTATCTAAAATAATAAATCTAGTAAGGTTGGATTCATACGTGAAGTAACTTAATGTCATTTTTTATGACGATAACAGGTATATATAGAATTATCTTATGTTTTCATGAAGAAAACGTTATTCCATCCCAACGTGGATTTTCTTCATACTAAACTATTCCAACTAAATTTCAATTCTTTCTTATGATTTTGGTTTATCCATATCTTTATCTTCAATATATATTTATGCACTTATGTTTAAACATACACCATCTGTATATACTCTCTTTGCATCTGTATTTATTTCGATCAAGCGTTGAACAATTCGATAATGAGGCTTGCCTTTAAATTTGCAGTTGCTTGAATGAGATAAAAGATAATGGGGTGATAAAGTGCTAGCACTGGCGCAAATAGTTCTATAATTATAGGTAGTATGGCGCAGGTAGATTTATTTTTACCAGGTATTATGATATTAATATTTTAATGATAACAATATTGTATATTATTATAGCCGGCCGATTCTTGCGGCCGGCGTTTTTATGGCCTTAAGCTTTTTCCCTTGTGTCATATATTGTATGAATCAGTATAGAGCGTTTGCGCATTATTGTGGTTTAATAGCTGTTGTATCAAATGATATCATAGGTTTTATGGATCTTCTGATGATGCTCAAATTGATATACCAAATCAAGAAATCATAAGCTCATCAAGAAGTTTTAGCAGTTAAGGGTGGACATGAAATCTTTAATATTAAACAGATTTATATCATTAATAGATTAGCAATATAAAGGACAAGATAAAATATAGTAAAACAGCTAGTGCAAATGCAAGAGAATCATCAATAAATTCTGAAGAATTCAAAAAGTCGTGAGAAAGAATTAGGTTCATGAGATGTGACAATAGAAGTGAGGCTGAATAGTAATAGAAGTGAGGTATAGTAATAGAAGTGAGGTACAGCAATAGAAGTGAGGTATAGTAATAGAAGTGAGGTATAGTAATGGAAGTGAGGCTGAATAGCATTAGAAGAAATGACGATATGTGGAATAAAAGTGTATAGATACTATAATCATAAAGAAGAGATAAAAGAAAGAGTAGATTGCAACGGAATGCCAGATTGTACATTGGAAGTGGATTAGTTAATAGTGATGATAAGAGAGAAAAGGACACAATACATGGGAGTTCAGGAAAAAAATTGAGACAAGTAAAACCGAGATAGATAAGAGTGGGAGAAAGAAGAGAGAAATGAGGGGAAGGCTCGAATCAAGGAAAAGAGAATAAAAGAGGAATAGTCCAAATTCGAGCAAGTGATGAAAAAGAGATACTGAGAAAAAAAGACGCATCAGTCGGGATGCAATATCCAACCCACTGATGCCTTTTCTCCCTTCATATGGTAGAGTTACTTTTATTTTAGAGGTTGATATTTAATTATTAGAAACTTTCTTTCAAAACATAACATCTCTTTTCCAAACATAACATCTAGTATTCTCCAACTTATTTTACACATTGAAGCATCAAACAAACTATACTCTTCATGGGGTTTATCCTTTTGCTCAAAAACGCGAAATGCGGGGACTCGGGGAAACTGGAGGACTCGTCTGACACCCTTACCTCCGGCCCTGATTCCCGCCATTTAAACCCGTGCCCACTTTTCATGGATCCAGTCAGGGCCTGTGGCCCGCCATCGGCTCATCTCCGTGCCACCACGACCCTTGCCTCAGGTTTTGTTAAAAAGGGCCTATTTTCGCAATCATCTTACTTCTCACTTCTCACTTCTCACTTCTCACTTCTCACTTCTCACTTCTCACCTTCTACCTCTCATTTACCATCCACCCACCCGTTCATTCTAAGTATCCCAAAATCAAAACCCCGTCTGATCCCGCCACCAAAGACCCTCAAATTGGTTCCCCCGGTCACGTGCCGCCGTGTTTGTTGTTGGAAGCAGTGGTGTTGCCGCAACCACCCATCCGCAACCCTCCTGCACCGCACCCCGGTTGCCAGAAGTGGCAATTCCGCATTCTACCCTTGTGAGTACCACTCCTCTTCGTCTTCCCCCGACAATGCAATACGTCGGCAAGGTCGGTGACTATGTCTACAATCAGTGGAACTCGTTGAACCCCGCCACGCTCTCGGGCGCCATCGACATCATTGTCATCGAGCATCCCGACGGCACGCTCCATTGCTCTCCGTGGCACGTGAGGTTCGGCAAGTTCCAGATCATCAAGCCGCTGCAGAAGAAGATCGATCTCTACGTCAATGGCATAAAAACGGATATCCCCATGAAGTTGGGCGAGGGCGGCGAGGCGTTTTTTGTGTTTGAGACGTCCTCCAAGGACCTTGCCCTGTCGCTCGTGACGTCTCCGGTGGTCAGTGCCTCCTCGTCTCCGGAAATGTCGCCCGTGGATGCGCTGAGCCAGGCCGAGGGGCGGGGGGCGAGCAGCGAGCCGGAGCTCCTCGATCTCAACAGCGAGTTGGACTCCAAAATCGACTTGAGCGACTCGCTGCCCTCCAAGTCGGCCCTCAAGAAGGAGTCGTCGACGCTACTGAAGCTCGCGTTTGAGAAGGTCAAGAAGATCTCGCAGCAGCTCAACATCCCGTCGAAAATCGACGACAACGGCGACATCATTCTCGATATGGACGGGTACAAGCCCAATCTGCAGAAGAACATCGAGCTGTCGGACGAGGCCATGCACTCCACCTTCTTGAACGAGTTGAACAGCATTGCCAAGGGCAACAAGTTCCTCACCTCGCATGACGGCAAAGACCACGACACAGACTTGGAGTTGTTCCAAAGCATATTGAGAAGGGACGAGAATGGCAACATCCGCGTCATCAACGACGACTCCGAACTTGACCCACCCTTGGACGACTTGCCCTGTGACAGCCTCACCTTTCCACCGGAGGCCGCCACCATCAAAGACGACTACGAGTCCAAGCTGCCGGAGTCCGATAAAGTCTACTTCAAAACCTTGAGGCTAACCTCCGAGCAGTTGTCCAGTATGAAGCTCCTGTATGGCCGCAATGACTTGCGCTTCCGACTGTCTCAGGGCAACTCGCAGATCGAGTCCCAGCTCTACTTGTGGAAAGCACACACTCCCATAGTCATTTCCGATATCGACGGCACCATCACCAAGTCGGATGCGCTCGGCCACGTCTTCAATATGCTAGGCAAAGACTGGACCCATCCGGGGGTAGCAAACCTTTTCCAGGACATCACCAGCAACGGCTACAATATCATGTACTTGACCGCAAGATCCGTCGGCCAAGCCGACACAACGCGACAATATCTTGATAGCATAGTTCAAGACGGTGTTCGGTTACCTAAGGGGCCGGTCATTTTAAGTCCTGATAGAACCATGGCAGCGCTCAGAAGAGAAATCATCCTCAAAAAACCTGAGGTATTCAAAATGGCATGTTTGCGGGATATAAAGAACCTATTCTTCGCAAAAAACGAGGAGTTCGCCGAGGAGGATAATGATGATGACAGGACGCCGTTCTATGCGGGTTTTGGCAATCGTATCACCGATGCCATCAGTTATAGAAGCGTCAAGATTCCCCCACATAGAATCTTTACCATCAATCCAAATGGGGAAGTGCACATGGAGTTGCTTGAATTAGCAGGATACAGGTCATCCTATTTGGATATTGGTGAATTGGTTGATCAGTTTTTCCCTCCTTTGAATTACATCAGTAAAGTGAATGAAGGCTGGAATGAAGACCAGCTCAATCAATATATGATTAACAAAGATCCGGAAAACAAAGGAAACGAACACTTTGCGCCTGATTCGCCTGGCTCTCCCAATAACCCTGGTCTGCCTAGAAGCATCAGGTCAGATGACTTGATGCTCAGGCAAGATGACAGATTCACGGACCTCAATTTTTGGCGAGATCCCATGACTAACTTCAGTGATTTGAGCGATCTGGAAGATGAAGACGATCACAACAAGTCTAGCCCTGCATCGCCTAGTCCCACAAAGTCGCCTCTCTTAGGACCTGCTCCAGCTTCAACTCTCAGCTACGATGATGGAGATCAGTCGGCAACAACCTCGCCTAAATCTCGTTCGCTGGCGCTTTTCACTTCTCCTCTCAAAAACTTCATGCTTCGTGGGGATACTGAACCCAAAGCAATGGAAACATCTCCGCTTAGCCCCCAGAATTGCTCAACCCCGAGAGCAGTAAATACCAAATCCAAGTCTTCAAAGGCGTCAATTGAGAGGAGCTCTAACCCGGATAAAAGCAGACGTGGTAAAGACAAGTTGAGATCTGGTAGGGACTCTGAGGTTGGGCACGCAAAATTTGGAGACAAAAACGAAGAACACCAAGAAATACAAGGAAATAAAGATGACAAAGATGAAGATGACGATGAAGACGCTGAAATTGACGATGACGATGACGATGAAGATGAAGATGAAGATTACGATGACGATGATGATGATGACGATGATGATGATGACGACAATGACGATGAAGATGAGGAAGATGATTACACTGATGATGATTATGATGAAGAAGATGACATCGACTATGATGAAGACAATGATGTTGAGAATGATATTGAGATCGAGGGCGACGAAAATGAGTATGACGAAGATGATGACAAGGATCAGGACATTATGAGACAGGTTGATGGACCTGGGACTGATTTCAGCACTCGCACCCCCGCTGCAAATGACACAGGGGATGATGACATTCAAGGATCGCATCAATCGGTATCGAAGCCGAAGAACACTTCCGGAAAGAACCAAGAGCAACTAGGTCAGGCCGCAGGTGAGCAGGCACCCACAATTGTCACAGCAAGCGACATGCTTAAGAATACGAAGAACTAGCTGGCAGTGCTTTGTATTGCGTATCCTTGTATAGAGCTTTGTGCAACTCTATTATACCACTTATTATACTCGTATCCGTGTAGGAGGCTATCGAGGGTGCATTCTCACTATAGATCACAGAGTTTCGCCAATACAAAACGAGCTCCGATAATGAGAAATCTGGCTGTGAGTTCGTCAACATCGAAGGAACCAAGACAAGGGGAATTCTGGGGTTCAGCTCGCTGAAACAAAAAAGAACTCCGATACCGGGAATCGAACCCGGATCTGCTCGGTGAGAGCGAACTGTGATAGCCATTACACTATATCGGAATTTACGAATTGTGAAAACTACCGGTAGTACTTCAACATAGTATGCCCAGAGTTGACGTGATCGAGATATTTTGAAGAAGCGATCCATTTTTGGGGTGAGTATCCAAACCTTCTATAAATTGGAGGCTGAGGGAGGCTAGAGCGAGCCCTTTTTGCTTTTGTTTGCTGTGGGGCGTGCGGAGAATGTAACTATATAGTAACGACAGTTGCCCAAATCGGATATTCTGTGGAATGTGCTGGGGTTCATGCCTGAGGGGTTATCTGGCTTCTCGAACCGAGTGCATAGGTACGGGTCTCGCTCGGTTTCCAACAAAAATTGTTTTGCCGCGCTTTTCACAGTTGAACGTTTTTTACAGAAACAACAAACGTCGAGGTACCCGTCTTTGGATATGTTTTATACTCATTCAGGTGGCAGCAATATAATTTGCAGGCATAGATTGTCCCGAATCAAGGTTTTCCTAACTTATTTCCTCTTCAGCTTAACCCTCTAGATAAGCCTTGTTTTGAATTCCAAGATAGAGTTTGTTCGCATTGGGTAATTCTGAGGCTAAGAAATTTGATCATCTAAGCGTTGACGCTAGTCAATTTACGGTTAGCAAGCGTCATGCACGTGCCATGGTCTCACCCTGCGAAAAAGTTAGTCCATCTCAGATTCAGTTGAGCCTTTTCTAGGCTAAGCGGCCGGGCTTGTATGCAGGCCAGCGCGATTCTGGCCCTGAGCTGTTCAGACACCAGTGAGTCGTATTTGGTTCTTTCGTAGCCGCGTTCACAAGGATGTGAAGTTACAAATCTTGCGATACACGGAATGGCATCAAACGAGGGGTGTGTTGAAAGATAGACGACTTACGAGATGCTTTGGCGCGAAGCGCTGCGGCATGCATGCGCGCCATGCCAATCTGATTAGTTCCGACGCACATATACCAGCCCATGCCTAACTGCAAGGTTTCCTGAGATCGTCCAACATCCACCTGAGTCGGGGCACCCATGTACTTCTTCGGCATATTATGTTGTCTTCTGGTGACTTTTTGACATCGGCACATCCAAGTGGCATATGCGGGGACATTTTGGGAATGATCTTCAAGTACAGCTAGGGTTGTGCACATTTGCCACTCATCAAGATTCCACGCACAACCGCAGCTGCAGTCTTTTGGCGACATATCGCTTCATCAGCCTCTCACGTCACCGTATTGGCTCATGGTACCTACATGAGGCTGGTGGGCACTATTTGCTTTCAAAGTTATTTCTCTCAGTATGTCTGCGTGGGGCTCTGGCAAAAACCCCTTCTCCAACTTCCTGTAAATTCACTCGGCTAAGTCATTCCATGTATTTGGAAGGCGAACTACTTGTCTCACTTCGGGGGTTTTCGGAAACGCCTGGCTTGCACTTAGTCTCGCGTACATGCAGATGCGAATATGATTGGGCAGCCCACTACTGCAGCCTTCGCCGACCAGGCACATGCAGCCTGCTGCTTGCAGCATCGCTTTTGCGTTGTAGTACTGCATTCAGGCGTTGCGGAACAGCAATTTCTGATGCAGGTGGATTGAGCGAGCCGCAACGACTCTCGGCCAGACTGACCGCTATTAAATGGTCCCGACTCCCCAAATTCGGAATTCTCGCAGGGCGCAGAATGAAGTTCTTGTCATGGACTTTGTTCTTGTTATTCTTCCTTTTAAAATTCTCCCTGGCGAGCGTCGGGGCTTGCACAAAACCCAGCTCGCTCCTGAACGGTTTCACAGCCAAAATTTACCGATATCCCTTTCGTACGCGGGTCGGCTGGACGTCGGATTTCTTCACGAGTACCTACAAAACCACCGTTCTTGCCACGGTTAACGGGATCACCAACCCGAATTTCGCCACCACCGCTGGAGGAGTCGCCATCACCAATGGGCAAATCTATGGGGTCAACACGCAAATCAGTAATTGGACTATTGAGTTGACCGGTTACTTTATGGTGCCCACAAGTGGTGCTTACACATTTACCTTGACAGCTGATGATGGTGCGTCCCTTCAGTTCGGAGCGGTGGACTCTTGTTGCGTGGATCCCAATGAAAGTGTCACATCCGCGGTGTCCCTTAATACCGTTGGAACCACTCCAGGCGCATACACGAGTACCGCCACCTTCAATCTTATAGGCGGGTTATACTACCCAATCAAAGTTGTCCAATTCAACTGGAGTGGGGTTGGAAGTATTTCCATTACCTATACTGATCCAAGCGGCAATACAGGCATCAATCTAGGCTCCAACGTCTACCAAATCGTGAGCACTACACTGGTGACTTGTACCAGTGCCACCACCCCTGCGGTTACAGTCACCAGCACCTACAGCGGCTCTCAAACCACTACCATCACAAACACAGGAAGCGACTACAATACTATTGTTGTGGAAGTTCCAACACCGACAACAACTGTCACTACTGTGTGGACTGGGTCGTTTACTACTACTACGACGGCAACCGGAGCAGCCGGTCAATCTAATACGGTCATTATTCAAATTCCAAAAGCTACTACTACAGTAACAAACACTTGGGGTAGTTCATATGCTACTACTACCACTGGAACCGGTGCTTCAATAAACACGATCGTTGTGAATGTTCCAACTCCAACTACTACTGTTACTACTGTATGGACTGGATCCTTTACCAGCACCACAACTGCCACTGGTGCTGCGGGACAATCAAACACGGTCATTGTTCAAATTCCAAAAGCTACTACCACAGTGACAAACACATGGGGTAGTTCATTTGCTACTACAACAACAGGAACCGGTGATTCCACTAATACTGTTGTGGTCAATGTGCCAACTCCAACTACTACTGTTACAACCGTTTGGACTGGATCCTTTACCAGCACCACAACTGCCACTGGTGCTGCAGGTCAATCAAACACGGTCATTGTTCAAATTCCAAAAGCTACTACCACAGTGACAAACACATGGGGTAGTTCATTTGCTACTACAACAACAGGAACCGGTGATTCCACTAATACTGTTGTGGTCAATGTGCCAACTCCAACTACTACTGTTACAACCGTTTGGACTGGATCCTTTACCAGCACCACAACTGCCACTGGTGCTGCGGGACAATCAAACACGGTTATTGTTCAGATTCCAAAGGCTACTACAACGGTTACTAACACATGGGGTAGTTCTTATGCTACCACAACCACCGGAACCGGTGACTTGACAAACACGGTTGTGGTGAATGTTCCAACTCCAACTACTACTGTTACTACTGTATGGACTGGATCCTTTACTACCACCACAACCGCTACTGGTGCTGCGGGACAATCAAACACGGTTATTGTTCAAATTCCAAAGGCTACTACAACGGTTACTAACACTTGGGGTAGTTCTTATGCTACCACAACCACTGGAACCGGTGACTTGACAAACACGATTGTGGTGAATGTGCCAACTCCAACTACAACTGTTACTACTGTATGGACTGGGTCATTTACTACCACCACTACCGCGACTGGTGCTGCCGGTGAATCCAACACAGTTATTGTTCAGATTCCTAAGGCAACCACTACGGTTACAAACACATGGGGCAGCTCATATGCGACTACGACAACTGGAACCGGGGATTTCACCAATACTATTGTTGTGAATGTTCCCACCCCAACGAACACAGTGACAAGCTACTGGACTGGAGATTACACCACTTCAAGTACTATTACAGGTGGACCTGGTGAGAACAACACTGTTGTTGTGGAAATACCACACTCTTTGACAACAGTCACCAGCACCTACGATGGTTCAGTCACCAGCACTTTGACCAACACTGGAGACTCTGTTGATACTGTTGTCATTGAAGTCCCAACTCCAACTAACACTGT
>NXGZ01000041.1:0-52996 GCA_002893665.1 Metschnikowia orientalis | reverse complement strand
AGAATAGAATGAGAATAGAATGAGAATAGAATGAGAATAGAATGAGAATAGAATGAGAATAGAATGAGAATAGAATGAGAATAGAATGAAAATAGAATGAAATAAGAATGAAATAGAAAATAGAATGAAATAGAAAATAGAATGAAAGTAGAATGAGAATAGAATGGGCCCATTTATTCAGTCAGAATATTACATTGCCACAATCCAGATCCCATCTTCAACCCACTCTAGCTCCTCTCATGTAGAAGCACTTCTGCAACATTGCTATTGTCTCTGGTGCGTTTATTTCTTCACTATATCACCTCTGCTGAGCCGTCACGCCCCAACCTATTCTCAATGTTTGTGAAATCAGGCCAAGTACTTCTGAGGTACGTTGGCAATCTTGATAGGGGACGAGAACCCGTCTAGAGCTTTTCTGGCGTTCTTGTCGTAATGGGAGTTTTCAATCTCGTGCTCGTGGTGCAATAACTCATGCTCAATGTCTTCCTTGTGCTTGATGTGCACCAGCGGGTCCTGGTCTCTGTGGTACTGGTTCCAGTGGTGGTTTTCGTACTCTGCCTCAAAGTCCAAGTGATGGCCAGGTCCAACGCCAAAGTCTGGCAACACGCCGCCCTCGCTCAGAAAGGCAAGCCACAGATCTTTGGAGACTCTGCCCTGGGAATCAACGTTCAAGAGCTTGAACACCGCCTCAACCACGTCCAGTTTGATGTTTCGGGGGATGTTTTCCATATGGTCATGCTCTCCCATGCCGCTGCCGTCGCCAACAACAGAATCCCGCGTCAAACCATAGATGTAGAGGATGTCGTCCGAATTCCAGTAGCCTCTGTTGTTGAGGTCATGGAGAGCGAAAAACGAAGCTGCGTCGAAGTCCTCCATCTGATGCTCCTCCCTCATGTGCCACTGCTGCCACGAAAGCTCCAGTGGCTTTACTGGGTTTGGGTTGTGTGCCCATGCGGAGGCTGCAAGTATCAAAAGCCGGAAAAGTCTCATCAATGTGTCGATTCTGGTAGCAGGATCAACCGAGAGTTTCTGGCAGGAGTAGTCTGAATGAACAAATGTCTAGTTGAAACGCGCTGTTTCTCGTGCGACATTGTTCGGGTCACGGCTGCGGACTTGAATTCTCGACTCCTTTTATCTCCGGCCTTTCGACTCTTCCTCCGGCCACTTTCGGCTTTTGTCCTTTTCACTCTATCTTAAAACGTTTCCTGTCTCCGGCTCTTTTGTTTCTTTTCGTCTCCCGGTTCGTTGCATCTGTCGTTCGACTGTGCCAGGCTCAAGCCGCACCGGGTAAAAATAGCACACTGAGGCCAAATGGCACAGAGTGCTGGCTCTGCATTTCAAGCCACTAAAAACAAAGACAAATTGTATTTCAGTCTTTTGCATGGCCCACTTTCTTGTACCACGCTCCCCACTTGTTTTTTGTTTCAATATGTCAAAGTGGATTCTCATCGATTGGTGCGGTTGATTTACAGTGTGGGCATGTCTTTTCTGCTAAAGCTACTACGGAGGCCCCTCGTACAACGTTTAAATTATGACTACACGCTTTTTGAAAAACTTCGCCACAGAGTAACATTTCACCGGAAAATAGCAGGAGCACTATTCAAGGCCGAAAAATCAAAGTTTGCACGGATTTGGTGGTTGCGAAGGACAGATGGGTCGCATTTTCCCCACACACATTATTTTCCCAGCACTTGCACATCTCACCGCACGAATTGCCGATCAAGTCTAGGATTCATCATCTCACAGCGTGAAGCCGGGAATTAAACGTGAGTGTCTAAACCATTCAATCAAACCAGCCTCCCGAAGAACAAGCAATGGAATCTAGCACGCCCAAAGCTACCCATTCCCGAGTCGGCAGGGAAAACCAACGTTACAACCCGGAATCCGGGGCCAGAATGGTGGCAGGCTGCCTTTGCTTGAACGAATCCAAGGATAAGGTGATAATGGTACTGTCCAGCGCACACAAAGGGCAGTGGGTGTTTCCGAAAGGCGGGATTGAGCTCGATGAAGGCGAGGACTTTGTGGTCAGTGCCATTAGGGAAACATGGGAGGAGGCCGGATGCGAGGGCGCCGTCCTCAAGAAATTGCCCGTGGTCCTCGATAAGCGTGGCAAGAAAGCCCCGGTGATTCCAGAGCAGGACCGTGCCAAAGACTTCGATCCACACAAGGTCGTCCCTCGCCTGGAATTCCACTTCTACGAAATGCTCGTGGGCGGCTTGAGCTCCGAGTGGCCCGAGTCGTCCCTGCGAGAACGGCGCTGGTGCACATATGCCGAGGCCAAGCATGAGCTCGAAAAGGCCAAGCGTCCTGAGTTGGTGGAGGCTCTCAACTCGTCGTGTATAGTGCGGGACTCCGAGGAGTACTAGCATTGTTCCCTAGAGTTGCTGTTATACCCCTGCAGAACATGCTAGAAGGCTGGGGCATGGCAACGTACGCCAGATCTTCTCGGCTGAGATTCCATCACGTTTTTGTATTTCTTCACTGTGATTCGAGCACACAGCGCCTCTATTTAAATAGCCCACCCATCAAATTTGCCAACATGTTGTTACCGCCCTGGGCAGTGCCCAAGGGGAGAGCAAAGTAAGTCTTGCCCAAATACTCGACCGGCGCGAGCAATTCGTTTTCCGCCAAAAGCAGCTTGTAGTGGTTTAGCAATTTCATGAACTTCTCACCAGCATCGGCTTTGCCCAAAGTGGCAACTAGGAGGGAGACAAAGTCCATTAAAGGCTGGTTGAAAATGGTGATACCAGACTCCTCCACAGCGCTGTTGCTCTCCTTGAGGTAAGCTGACGAGAAACGGTCCCACGACGCTTGCAGGAATTTCGTGTTTTTCAAGTACCCATAGTTGATAACGGCTCTCGCAATAAAGAGACCAGGGTCTGCCGCCCGCTTGTTCTCTGACCACCAGCTGTGCAAGTAGTCCGCATAGACGGCCACCGACTCGTGGGTGCCAAGGACTAGGTGCAACTCGGCTAAAGCAAACAATTTGTAGCGTTCATCTTCAGATGGCCGGCTGGGAATGGCCGATAAGAGCTTGGAGCCAAAGACGTGATGCAATTGCGAGTCCCCAAACTTGGAGCTGGTCAGGGCCAGGGACCACGCAAGCGCCTGCTTGGCCAAGTCGCCCAAACTGGGATCAGTGTCAGGCAACATCGACACCAACTGGATCACGTTGGACTTCGGCTCGCCACTGCACGCAAGGCCCGCGTCCGAGTAGACCTGGATCAAGTAGGACAAGAGATCGCTGGCCGACGCATACTCCTTGTTGGTGGCCAAAATAGACGCCCCCTGCGTCAAAATTTGCACTGCCAAAGGGTACTGTTTGCTTTTGACGTAACGATTGGTGATGGTTCTGAGGGTCTGATGTGCTTCATAGTAGTCCTTGTTGTTGATCCGCTCCTGAAATCTGGCAATTGTTCTCTGTAGTTTGTCGCTCATGGTGGGAGTAGACAGAAGTGCCTTTTGGAGGGGTAGTGTTCTCACGATTTCAGGTTGACCTGTTCAGGTGCGCGCGCCTGAACAAGGGCAAGAAAAGCCTCTGGGAAAGATTCTTTTGCAACCTTTTTGGAATTCTCCAGAGCCACCGCCTTCGTCGACTCACAAAGCATTCATCGGCCCATCTGAGCATTCATCAGCTCACCAAGCATTCAGTGGCTTATCAAAGCAGCATCATATCAGAGCATTTTGCAGAACAACAGCTGACTTTGGATTTCGTCTCTTGTCCTGGGATCTAATACGCGTGCGCATTTATTCCTTCACCGTCAATGTCAGTCTTTACTCGTTAGTGCGAAAAGCAGCACGGGTGTGGCATTGTACGACCGGCCTCCGTTCCACGGTTCGGAAAATCTCCAAGCATGGGATCGATAGCTCTACTAAGAAAACGGTCGCCGGGATACGGGGTTATGCGACGCCAGCGCTGCCGAACCCGGCGCTCGGAGAGCGGGACCGCCGCGTCACGTGACTGGGTGATGCTCTTCTCGGGACATTTTTTACCCCGTCACCTCCTCTACAATCTGACCGACCCCCTCTCAATCTGACCCAAACCGCCCCAATGCCCAAGTCTGTAGCACAGTCCGTGGATCAGAAAATCTATGATTTACTCCACGAACTTCTCCAGGAGCTTACGGAGAAAAACAAGCAGGAGGATGAGTCCGAAAGCCCCGACCTGCTTCTCCACATCGCATTGGCCCAAGACCTACGTCCTCTGGAAGTGTTGGCGTACGTGCAAAGCAAAGACCTTCTGCTCAGGCGAATGAAGCGAAACATTCTAGAAAAATCCGTGGATGTGGTTTTGAAGCTCTGTCGGGAGGACGAGCAGGAGGAACTTGCCGAGGTGATCAAAATGAGACATGAGCGAGATCTACAGAGAGCCGCTGAAATGGACAGCGATTTCGAGACGCTCGACTCGGAGAACTTGATGGATGCCAAGGATACAAACTCCATGAACAAATCTCTAGTCTCTGCGTGGGAAAAGCCGCAAGCAGCCAAGACGCCCGAACCTCAGTCCATCAAAAAGCGGACTAAGGAGCCATCCAAAACCGGCGGCGTCAAGCCCAAAAGACCCAAGATTGAGTACTCCACGCCAACATCCAAACTCTCTGCATTGGGGGGCCTTCTGGCTGTGACCACCCAGCTCATGGAGTTGGTCGGGTTGCCGATTCTTCACCCCGAGATTTATGCGTCAACAGGAGTCGAGCCTCCCCGAGGTGTGTTGCTCTACGGGCCTCCCGGCTGCGGAAAGACCACCATTGCCAATGCATTGGCCGGAGAGTTGCAGGTGCCGCTCATCAACGTGTCGGCGCCATCGGTGGTTTCCGGCATGTCAGGCGAGTCCGAGAAGAAGCTCCGTGACATTTTCGAGGAGGCCAAGTCGATCGCCCCTTGCTTGATTTTTCTCGACGAGATCGACGCCATCACGCCCAAGAGGGATGGAGGTGCGCAGCGAGAGATGGAAAGACGAATCGTTGCACAATTGCTCACTTCCATGGACGAGCTCACCCTAGAGAACACCGACGGCAAGCCCGTGGTCGTCATTGGAGCAACCAACAGGCCTGATTCGCTTGACTCTGCATTGCGTCGTGCAGGCAGATTCGACCGGGAGATTCTCCTCAACGTGCCGGACGAGCATCAGAGATGTTCCATATTGAAGGCAATGACCACATCTTTGAAGTTGGAGAGGGGCCAGGACTTCGACTACACCGAGCTTGCGAAACTCACGCCCGGCTTCGTTGGCGCCGATCTCAAGAGTTTGGTCACGGCGGCAGGAATAGCGGCCATCAAGAGAATCTTCGAGTCCTTGAGCGAGCTAGAGATGGAAAGACTCGAGCAGGCTGTGGAGACGAATCCACGCGCCGACTCCATGGAGGTTGATGCCGTAACCGAACCGGGCTCGGACCTTCTAGCTAAGTTCGAGAAAAAGTCTGAGCTCGACAAGCTATCAACAATACAGAGGTTTTTGGCGCAGCATCCAGACCCATTGAGTGAGGCGCAGCTTGCACCCCTACGCATCACTTACGACGACTTCAAAACCGCCCTACCCACGGTGCAGCCCACCGCCAAGCGAGAGGGCTTTGCTACTGTTCCAGACGTTTCGTGGAAAAACGTTGGGGCCCTTTCCAAAGTGCGCATGGAGTTGCACATGTGTGTTGTGCAGCCCATCAAAAAACCCGAGCTCTACCAGAAGGTGGGTATCAGTGCACCGGCCGGCGTATTGATGTGGGGCCCTCCCGGATGTGGTAAGACGTTGTTGGCGAAAGCAGTGGCCAACGAGTCACGGGCCAACTTTATATCCGTCAAGGGCCCCGAGCTCCTCAACAAGTACGTGGGTGAGTCCGAGAGGGCAGTCCGACAGGTGTTTCTGAGGGCCCGTGCGTCAGCCCCATGCATCATCTTCTTTGACGAGTTGGACGCATTGGTGCCTCGGCGGACCACGTCGTTGTCGGAGTCGAGTGCTCGGGTGGTGAACACATTGTTGACAGAGCTAGACGGGCTCAACGACAGACAGGGCATATTTGTCATTGGCGCCACCAACCGTCCGGACATGATCGACTCGGCAATGTTGCGGCCAGGCCGCTTGGACAAGACGCTCTACATCGAGTTGCCCACGGCCGAAGAGCGCTACGACATTCTCAAGACGCTCACAAGCCTCAACAAGACGCCTCTTGCCGGAGACGTGGACTTGCGGGTGTATGCCAATGACGACAGATGCAGAAACTTCTCGGGCGCCGACTTGTCCCTGTTGGTGAGGGAGGCAGGCGTGTATGCGTTGAAAAAGAAGTTTTTCTTCGGTCAGCAAGTCCAGGAGTTGGACGCATCGGGGTTCTACGTGGACAACGAGATCGATAACTCCATCGTTGTCACCAACCAAGACTTCAACAGTGCGCTCTCGTCCATCAAGCCCAGTGTGAGCGACCGGGACCGTGCCCGGTACGAGAAACTCAACCTGAGGTTGGGCTGGGGCGTGATCGAGGAGCTGAAGACTCAGGAAGAGCATGACAAAGTAGAGTAAACGACTGCCTTGCGAAGGCCTTTTATGACGTCCACATGTAGGTCCACCAGGCTGCACCCCAGTACCGTGTGGCCGCGCGAATGCCTAGATTGAGAAAGTCCCAGTTCTACTTCACCACACCATTCACTCATGGCACTCTCTTTGAGACACCTAAGCGCCAGGGTCCGCCCAGCAGCGTTTGGAATTTGGAAGAGGCCGCTCTCGTACGCGCACAATGACGGCACCCATCTCGGAGACTCGATGTCCAAGGACATCCCCACGGTTCGATTAGTGTTTGACAAGCATGAGCTGCCTGCCCCGGCCCCGGAGCCCAGATCGCCGTTGGTGATCTTGCATGGATTGTTTGGATCCAAAACCAACACCAGGACCGTGGCCAAACAATTGGCCCGGACCATGGCCCGCGACGTGTACTGTCTTGATCTTCGAGACTTCGGGGATTCTCCTCACCAGAGTCGCCTCGACTATCCGGCGCTTTCTGCCGACGTGGAGAGGTTCATAGACGAGGCCAAGTTTCCGCAGAAGCCCATTTTGATCGGGCATTCCATGGGAGCTAAGACTGTAATGGCCGTGGCCTTGCGCCGTCCAGAGCTTCCGAAGATGGTGATTTCGGTCGACAATGCACCGGTGTGGTTGTCGTCTTCCAATGGACCGTTTGGGAAGTACATTCGCCAGCTCAGATACGCTTTGGAAGTCAAAAAATACACCAACATCAAGGACGTGGATGCCGAGCTTGCCAAGGTCGAGCCATCCAAGGAAGTGCGGCAGTTCGTCTTGACCAATGTCAACAGAGGCAAGTCCGATGAACAGTGCACCTCCAAGATCCCATTGGACATCATCGGAGACGCCATATCGGCGGGAAATATCGCCTCGTGGCCCTTTGACCCCGCATTATCGTCTTGGTCGCGTGGCCCGGCGCTTTTCATTCGGGGCACCGAGTCCAGCTACGTCCCAGATGAGGTCATTCCTGACATTGGAAGGTACTTCCCTAATTTCGAGATCCGCGACATAAAGTCGGGCCACTGGGTCATCAGCGAGCGACCCGCAGACTTTATGGCCGCCGTGGAGGACTTCGTGGAGAGGAAAGAGGACAACTGAACAGCCAAACAGTGTGAAATTACTCGCTAACTAGGGGACACCTGGATCGTTCGAGTCGCGTCAAGTTCATTTGCTGGCGACCTTGAGAGACGCTGCCACATCATCATATATATCAAACCGTCTCTGGTAATGGACAGGAATTCCCGTTCTTGCTGCTGGTAAAAGATCCTTATCGAGTTCCGCGTAAAGAATCTCCTCGCCTTCGCCTGCTTCGGCGACGATCTTCCCCGAGGGATCGACCACCATGGAGTGGCCAAACGCCTGGTAGCCGGAGCCACCCACGTCTCTGGCGGGAGAACACAAAACAGTGAAGATTTCGTTATCGACTGCTCTTGCTCTTGCTAAGAGGTGCCAGTGCAATGGGCCGGTGGTGGTGTTGAAGGCGCCTGGATAGAACATGGCAAAGCTGTTGTGAGGTGCTCTAGAAGCGCCCATGGCCAACTCCGGAAACCTGATGTCGTAGCATATGCCTAAGCCCACATTCCCGAAATCTCCAAGTTTGAAGACCGTGGCTTTGTCGCCAGCACTCAAGGTGATAGACTCCTTGAATGTGATGCCATTGGGTATATCGATATCGAACAAATGCGCCTTTCTGTGGACGGAAATAATCTGTCCCTGGGGATCGAAGGTCAATGACGTGTTGAAGATCTTGTCAGAAGCGGAGTCCTTTTCGGGGAATGACCCACCAACAATGAATATTTTGTGCTTTTTGGCCAAATCAGACAAGAAACGGGTTGTCTCTCCGCCTGGAATTGGTTCGGCGTATTCCCGAAATTTGTCCACGGCGTACGGAGAGTTGAAGCACTCAGGCAACATGACAAGATCCAAAGTGCCTATCTTGGACTCTGCAACAGCGGAATCGATGAATTTGGCCACTTTGGATAAATTGGCTGCTTTGTCTGCACCGGCCTTGAGTTGTATCAAGGCGATTTTCAAGTTTTTAGCTAAAGGTGACTTGAGAACCGACATGTTGCTTGATTTTAGAGAAGTTGACGACTGAGTGGTCTAAATGAATTCGATTGAGCAAATGTGTGGAGTTAATCCTGCGTCGTGACTAATCGCGAAATATCCCACAGGACCCACGGCCCTCTGCACTTAATGTTGAGCCGTGCGGCGCGAAGGACAACAAAGAGGTGTCCCAGCACGACTGCAGATAAACCATACAGATACCACCTTAGGTGTTTGTCTTAACTGTCTTGGCGTTATTGACGAATTATACCTGAGTAGTCAATGATCAGGCCAAAGACAATAGACATATATTCTCAGGTATAAACATAGGAGGGTTTCTCCCTCAATGAGAGAGAAATCATAGCAACAAACTATCCAGACCAACGAAGCTCTTACAGAGAAGAACTACAGAGTGGGTCTGCAAACGAAACTGGAATTACATTAAATAGCACACTTGGTGATACTGTTAATTTCCTTGCCTGCATCCACTTATAAGGGACTACTTCTAACTGAGGTCAACGTATACCCTAACTCTGTATTTGCAGTCCTCGGTGGTAATCCAGCGCAACACTTAAGCGGAGACGAACCGCTGCACACCGTATCAAATTTATGTATAATTCCCTCTACTAAATCAGTAAGGCTTTGTCGTGGACTTGAGCCACTCTAGATGTGGAAGATACACCTGACTGCATCTTTTGTTGTTCGTTTCCACGTCGCCGCCGATGTAATTAAGGAAACCACCGGCCCATCCATCTTCTTGCAGGAGGTTCTTGTCAATGGCTTTGCCATCCTTGTAATAGTCCTTGCAGACACCCTGTACAAAAAGCTGCTGTAGTCTAAGGTCAAAATCGTACCCCACGTTTTCGTAGATGCTCTCATACATGCGGATGTGGTCTTGGTCATTCTTGCTTATCAAGTCATGGTTGTTGTAGAACCAGTCTGTGTAGTACTTCGGATAGGAGCAGTGCATGAAAAGGATACGAGCATCTTCTTGCGACGAGAGCGGGTCGTAATGGCCCAAGGCCTTGGAGGTGAACTGTTTCTCGTCCTTGCTGTGGTAACCCACCCATTTAAATTGCTTTTGTGTCTGGTGAAAAGGTTCCTTCATGACCGAGGCAGCGGCTATAAAAGTTTCCTTGTCGCCCTCGCCGGCACTGCCTTGTGTCATCAAGGGATAGTAGAAATCCGGGCCGTATATGTTGTAGTACAACGCCAACAAGAGGGTTTTGAGGTGGCTGGTTTTGTTGACGAGAAGCACGCCCGCCTCAGACGTGGGGTCAGGAAGAGTGTTCTCGAAGGTGTGGAAGGGAGAGTCTTTGAAGGAATACAGGCTCATTGCTTTGAGTGGAATGCCGTCCTTTTCGGCTTGGGACTCGTCGTAGGCCGAGAGGCGGACCTTCTTTTCGGAGACAGGAATCTCTGCTATGTCGTAGAACTTCGGGTTGGTGGTGCGCGCCCAGGCGTCAGGCCACAAGATAAGCCCCTTCGACTTGTAAAGCGCCGAGTCAAAGAGGTACTCGGCATTCTTGGTGGGAAACAAGTCGGAGTCCAAGTACAAAACGTTCTCGAAGGCGGAGGTGAGAATGGCAAGCATTTTGAACTGGTAGCCGCCGATTCCAAACTTGGAGGAGACCTTATCGGCGATGGACGCGTCAAGCAAGTTGCAGCGGGCGTTGTACTTGGGCAAGACCTTCTCGCAAAAGTCTGCCTCGTACTCGGCGCGAGACGGAATGAACACCTCGATGGGCGCCAGGGCGCCGTCGGCCCGAATCTGCTGCACCACCAAGTACGCCAACCACGAGTACTTGCCGCCACCGATGATCACATAGCCACGGGATCCCGCATACGACAGCCACTCGGGGTCGGACTTGCGGAGAAGACCGAAAGTCTGCACGCCCTTGGCCTCGACCAAGTCTTGCATGAACTGGTTGACGAAGCCATGGTGCGAGGTCTTGAGCTTGGCGAGGGTGTCGGGGGAGATGTCCAAGACGGAGTCCAAGTACTCGCGGGACATCAAGAAGTCCTTCTCGCCGCTCATCTTCAGCTCCGCCTTGCCACCCGCCTGGTACCGGTCTTTGAGCAGGGGGGCGTCGATTTTGTAGTGGTCAAGCCCGTCAAAGAAGACGTCGTAGGACAACTTTGGCGCCGGCCGCCGCACGAGCGGCGAGGCCAGCGAGCGCACGAACGTGAGGCCCACCAAGAGCAAGAAGGCCGCTAGAAGCATAAGCCTGGCCGAGGAGCGGCGGATGGTCAACATGGTGTGGGCCGAAAACAAGGCGCCTGGGGGCAGCCTGCCAAGAGTAGGCCCGGGCGTGCGCGGCCCAGGCGCCGCGCGGAGGGCCCAGCTGAGGCGCGAGCGGCTTTCCGCGACGGGCACCCACGATGCCCGCCACTTCAGCACAAGACCGCGTCTTGGCCCAGCACACGGACTTTGCCGCCATTCGGCAGGGCACGTTCACGTACCGGCTCTTCGGGGCCAAGCTCGGCAACACGCGCGCGCCGCACTTGCACAACTTCATCCTCGAGCGCATGGCGCTCACCACCCACCGCTACGAGGCGTGGGAGTCCACGGACCTCGCCGGGTTCGTGGCGGGCCTCGGCGCCAACAAGCGGGCGGGCGCCCGCCGCGAGCAGGACTTGGTGTACAACGGCTCGGCCGTCACGCTTCCGTACAAGGTGGTGATGGCGGACCATGTGGACGTGGTGGACGCGCAGGCCCGCGGCGTGGGCGCCATCAACACCATCTACGTGCGGTTCGACCACGCAGGAACCGCGTTGAACATCGGCACCAACACCGACACCGTGGGCATCCGCGACTCGTTCGCGTACAACTGCGCGGAGTCGGTGGCGCGCAACTTGCGCGAGCGGCGGCCGGGCTTGGTGTACGGCGGCGGCGGCGCCAGCCGGGCCGCTGTGTATGCGTTGCACACGGACTTGGGCTGCTCGTGCGTGTACGTGGTGAACCGGTACGAGCGCGAGGTGCGCGAGCTTGCCGAGTCCATGCGCGAGAACGGCTTTGAGGGCCGCATTGTGGCGGTGACGACGCCGGCCCAGGCACGTGCCCTCGAGCCGCCGGCCTTGGCCGTCTTGTGCGTGCCGGACGTGCCGCCCGAGACCCCCGAGGAGCGGGCCGCCCGCTCGACCCTCGATGTGTTCATGCAGACCCCGGCCGACGTGATCGAAATGTGCTACTATCCACGGGTGCGTACGGCGCTCTTTTCTGAGTTTGAGGCGGCGGGCTGGCGCGTGATTTCCGGCGTGGAGCCCATGATCTACCAGGGCCTTGCGCAGCAGGCGCTCTGGACGGGCTACCTGGTGGCCGAGATGCCGGTGCAGGACGCCATTGCCCACGTGTATGCCAGTCTCTCTTGAGCCGGGCGATGGTCTTTAGAGAATGCCATGTTGGATTTATTAGATCGTGTAGAGAGTGGCTTCGGGAGCTTCTTTTAACTGAGAAATTTTTAAGAGAAGGCATTTTTTAACAGAAGGCATTTTTTAACAGAAGCCTTTTAAACAGAAGCCTTTTTAACAGAAGCCTTTTAAACAGAAGACTTTTTTAAGACTATTTTAAGATAAGACTTCTTTAACAGAAGGCTTTTTTAGATAGATGTTTTTTTCAGAGAAGACTTTTTTAAACAGAAGGGGGCTGGTATTTTAGGTGGCTACTTTACTAAATGGCTGCGGTTTTTCCAACGGCGAGCAAAAAGAATGCATTGCGTAAGTTAGTTTTTTCGGGCACTTGGGCTCCCAGTAGAATATCCGCTAACTCCAAACAAAAAACTAATGTAAGTTTTTGGGATAAGTTTCCTATTAAAAACTCTTCTGTGCTTGTACGAAAATCGTGCTTCTGTGGAAACTGTTTTGTGCTTCTTTGGAAACTCTTTTGTGCTTCTGTAGGAGCTCAGCTGGTCTATGAAACTAAATTTTTTATAAAAATGGATTACTGCAAATGTACCGTCTCACTTTGTTAAAGAACTTGAGTAATAACACTCCGGACTCCACAGTGTTACCTACAAAATAGCATTGTGAAAGCATTGTGAATACATAATAGAAAAGGTGGCATTACTCGAAGTATCGAACGGCTTGCTTGTAGTAAAGATAGGATCGCTCGCAGTATCGGCGTTGGGACTATCCGCGGTATTCACCATGGCAGAACTCTAACACCTCGATACAGTACACCTCTCATAAATTTAATATGACTTCAAAGAATAGAATGCACTCTGAGATTGAACACGACCTCAAATGAAAAGCATGAACCTGTAAATTGGCCATTTCAGACATCCCGCTTCGGTGCTTGCTTCGTTCCGGCCCTGCTAGATACGGTTGTGCATATACCCCCACTACGACCTGGGGTTGCACGGCCTGGCTGCGCTTCGCACCTCCGCACATCTCTACCATTTGCCTCCCTTAGCTAGCCTATTGCTTCGGCTTTGGCCTCAAAGCTCTTCTCAGACTCCCTTCATGTCCAGAGCAAATATCCGGCCTCCTCTTTTTCACAGAATGCTATCTACTCTCCAAAACCTCCCCAAACTGTCCTCGTTCCTGGAGTCCATGACCCCTGACAAATCAATCCCCACAAAACAGCTGGCCCTTGAGAACGTCAACAACATCATCAGGACCCCTCGCATCTTGCACTCTGGTGCCTTCTCTTGGACACTACCTGAAAAAAGAGACGAGTACAAATACTTGTCCTCCTCGCCGCAAGCGCTTGCCGACCTCGGCATCGATCCTCGTGATACTCTGGCGGCCCAATACCAAGATATAGTCAGTGGCAAGATCTACTCTGACAATGACCTGTTTGGCCAAAGTGGATTACCCATGCCGTATTCCCAGGCATACGCAGGCTGGCAGTTTGGCCAATTTGCCGGCCAATTGGGTGACGGCAGAGTGCACAACTTGTTCGAGGTTCCAAAGGCCTCGATTCCTGCCGCCCCTGAAAACAGAGCCAAGTACGAGCTCCAGCTCAAGGGCTCAGGCAAAACCCCGTTCTCGCGCTTCGCTGACGGAAAAGCCGTCTTGAGGTCTTCGATTAGAGAATACATCATCTCAGAGCATCTAAACGCTATCGGCATACCTTCAACCCGTGCCTTGTCCTTGTCATACTTTCCAAAAACCTATGCTCAAAGGTATGGCGCGGAAAGATGCGCGGTTGTTTCCCGGTTTGCAGAGCTGTGGATCAGGTTGGGTACTTTTGACCTCTATAGATGGCGCTCCGACATTGCTGGCATCAAGAAATTGTCGCAGTATGTCATCGATGAGCTTTTCACGCTAGATGACAACCAGCGTTTTGTGTACTTCGAACAGTTGCTCAAAAGCAAGTCGGACTTTTTCAAAAATGCTTCCACGTCTTTGGGTGACTTATCAGACTTTGACAAGATGTATTTCGAGATCATCATCAGGAATGCCACCACTGCTGCAATGTGCCTGGGGTACGGTTTCCTCAATGGCGTTCTCAACACTGATAACACTTCTGTTCTTGGGCTTGCCATGGACTTTGGTCCTTTCTCAATAATGGATCATTTCGACCGCAATTTCACACCCAATTCCGAGGACCACTCTCTTCGTTACAGTTATTCCAATTCTCCTAGCGCTCTTTGGTGGAATTTGACAAGACTAGGAGAAGATTTGGCACATCTCATCGGCGCTGGGCCCGCTTTAGCTCACAGTGATGTATTATTGAGCGGCGATTTCGATAAAATCACAGAGGAGCGGCTTATAAAGAGGGCAACAAAAGTAATCGAAGTGGGCGGCGAGATATACAAATACGCATACACAAAGCAGTATGTTGAGACTTTTTTCAAGAGATTAGGCTTGTCGAGTGCTTTGGTGTCCAAAGAAAACCCTGAGGAACAAAATCAGTTGCTCATAGTCCCCATGTTAGATATGCTCTCGAAGGTTAAATGTGATTTCAACATGTTTTTCCTTACCTTGCACGAAAACTTTACAACGGACCTTGTTGATTTTGACCAGCTTGTGGACAAGATTATTGCTCAAACAGGCGTAGACCATGATTCGCGAGAAAGGGAAGACCTCGTGGACAGAATTAAAAAGTGGCTCGAAATCTACGCAAATTATGCCAAGCATAGTCATTTGGACAAAGCGGCCAGTGCGGCAGCTAATCCCAAGTTTCTTCCCCGGAATTGGATTTTGGATGAAGTCATTGCTAAGACCCAGGAAACTGATGCAAAGGATTTGACTTACTTGAAAAAGCTCGAGAAGATGGCGTTCAATCCCTTGGATGAGTCGAAGTGGGGTGATGAGCTCAAGGACGTGGAACAGAAGTGGGTCGTGCAAGGTGCACGGGGCGAAGACTACGCCATGCTACAATGCAGTTGTTCATCCTAAACTATGAGAACTAAATGATATTCAATTATTTAAGCTATTTTTTACCGTGCTACAGCGCAATTGTTCACCCTAAGCTGAGTAGCTAAATGAGATATGTTACAATGCAGTTCATCCTAAGCTAAGAGTAACTAAATGATATTCAATTGTTTAAGCTATTTTATGCCATGCGATTGACTTAGTGTTGGTGGCTCTTAAGAGCATCGTTGTAGCCTCTCTCGAAAGCCTCTTTAGCCTTCTGTTGACCATGGGAGTCCAACTTGGCAATCTTGGAGTCCAAGGAGTTGTCACCGGTGGTGAATCCAGAGGCAGAGTGAGAGCCGGAGCCTGCTCCAGCGCCGTACGACAGGTGAGCACCATGGCTGGAGGTGTGGGAGTCGTGCTTGCCGTAGTCACCAGATGAAGTGTGACCACCGGCAGAGTGGCCCGAAGCACCAGTGCCAGAAGTGTGGCCAGAGTATCCTGCGCCAGAGTTGCTGGTGCCGTAGGCGTCTCTTGAGCTTGAGTGGCCCAGACCGCTGTGCTTGCCAGTGGTAGAGTCGTAGGCATCGCTGGTTGTGCCGTGGGAGGCACCGTGCTTCTTCTCGTAGGCGGAACCAGCAGTGGCTCCGGCAACGCCAGCAGTGCCGGCAGCGGCAGCGCCGTAGGCAGCGCCCGATGGGTCAGAGGACTTGTAGGAGTCGTGACCGCCAGTGTGGGAAGAGCCGTAAGCTTGGTGGCTGTCGTGGTGGGAAGGTGAAGCACCGGACTGCTTATAAGAGTCCCTACCACTGGAGCCGAAGGAAGAGTCGTGGCCTGCAGCGGAGCCTGGGGTCTGCTTGTACGAGTCTCTGCCGCTAGAGCTGTATGACGAATCGTGGCCAGCGCCAGTTCCAGCGGTTTGTTTGTAGGAGTCCTGTCCAGTGGAATTGTAGGTGTCGTTGTGAGAAGAGCCGTGACCAGAAGCACCATAAGCGCCAGCACCGGCACCAGCAGCGCCAGCAGCACCAGCAGTGCCGGCGGTGCCAGCACCAGAGCCGGAGTGGCCTGTAGTTCCGGCGTGGCTGCCGGTGGTTGCAGAAGTGGCGTCACCGCTCTTGGTCTTGCCACCGCCAAGGTACTCGGTACCAGCACCGCTCTTGGTACCTGAGAGGTTCTCTCTGCCTAAGGCCTTACCTGCCTTCTGGTCGTACTCATCGGCGTATTTGGTGGCATTCTCCTTGTTGATGTTGCCTTGCTTGTATTGGTTGGTGACTTCTCCAGAGACGTTGTCCTTACCAATGGCCTTTCCTCCGGCCTTGTCAGCGTCACTGAATTGCTTGTTTCCTGAAAGCTTCGATTGGACTTTGTCGGCGAATCCCATGGTTGTAGTTCAATTGATTGGTTCTTGCTGTATGTTCTCTTCTAGTATATCACGATTGAGTAATAAAGATGAGTTTGTAAGGAGCAGTGGAGGTGGGCGAGGGTGTTGGTTTATATAATGCCGAGGGCAGCAACAACGGCTGCGAATTCAGGCACGCGGTGACCTGAGACGCTGCTCGCCGGGAAACGGTCACCACGGTTGCTACATGCGCGCCTGCAGATAAAAGGTTCCATTACCTCACTGTCTTCCACGAGGTCAATATCGAAGAATTTGCTCACCGCACATGCAGCTGTGGCTGGTGGGCATTTCAGCAACCCACGGGCCTGTTACAGTAGTCGGGTGTGATCTCGTGGAGCAGCCGACCACCGGCGGTGTTTTGGCGCAGGCAGACTGCCGGAATAACCCAGCATGCGGCGGGCAGCCACAGGTGCGATCAGGCGTCAGAACTGCGGGGACCCTTGCTTAGGACCGCGCCCTCGGGCACTTACTGTTGTACGGCTTGTTTTTACGCTGCTCATTTTTCAACCCCGACCCGTCTGATTGTCCTGGTTGGGCTCGGCCGGTGATATTGCAGTATTTGTGTTTTCTTTGATGGCCGATCAGGTGTGGCTCGGTGTGGAAGAGCAGCATGGGTGCTTCTTTCTTGTACAATAATCGCTTGATTAAAAAAATGACATTCACGTCCGGGCCAAGCACTCGGGGGCGCCGTTTCACGCCTAACCCTTCGGTCGCCATTAGCAAATCCGAGAGCTGTTCGGGTGCGGCGCAGCAGTGGGGCTTTAGCAAGCAGCAACCGAGAAAAAAAAAAAAAAAAACCAGGGTCGCATTACATCACATGGAGAATGGGTATTTGATTAGTGTACATAACAATTTCAGTCTAAGATCTTGACATAGTTCGAAGGGCAGATACCCACCTGGCCATTGGACCTCTTGGCCTGCCACCATTTTCCGTCAATGTCATCGACCTCCAAGATCTCGTCCTTGAGGAAGGAGATCTCGTTGATGTCGTCGGGGTTTGCGTCGTAGCTGTACAAGGCCTTGGCCTTGTATCTGAAGGTGGTCACCGGAGCGCTGAACTCGTTGTTGGTGTCGTTCATGGTGTTGTAGACAGTCTGGCGAGCGCTGGTGTTGTTGACGTTGGAGTTGGAAAAGTTCTCCAAGCCATTCAACTGCGACGACGACATGTAGCCCGCCTTGTTGGACGTGAGCTGCGAGTGCCTGGACTCGCTGTTGGGGAAGGCCTGCGAGCCGGAGCGCGGCATGACGAGGTCGTTGTCGTCGACCTTGTTGCCATTGGAGGGGAGCTGGCCGTGGGAGAAGGAGTTGTGCTTGACCGAGAAGGAGTCAATGAATTGGTTGGTGGGAGACTCGGGGTGGCCGCCGAAGTAGATGACCCACAAGATGTTCAACGCCGAGAGAAGAATGCACCCGGCGGCGCAGCACAAGTTTCCCGATGAGTTGGAGTTGTAGATGAGGTTGTTGGTGGAGTTGGTGGTGTAAACAAATGCTGCAGATAAGAGCCCCACCAAGGTGAACTTGTAGAGCTCGATGTTGTTGTTCAAGTACAACAAGAATATTATGATGATCAAGATGATCTCATACACCAAGCCCCACCACGTAAACCTTAACTGCGTGGAGGACCCACTGGCTCCGGCGCCGGCTATGGCGATCACCCAGGCGATAACACCAAAGGAGACTGTGCTGATGGCGAACGGGTCGCCCAAGAAATTGGAGAGCTGGAACCCCATCTTCTGATATGCGAGGCGGCGGGTGGACGAGCTGTGTGTAGCCCGGTGTTGTAGAGGGGAATGAGTGACCCGAGGTCGGGGGTTCAGAAAAGAATGTCTGGCCGCGGGGTTGGCTGGCACAAGATGGCAGCGGAGGTCGAAGCAGGGCGGTGATGCTGGGGGCAGACGGCGAAAGCACTAGCAAGGCACGGTTGGGAAAGAGCCAAGATTCGGGCAAGCGGGTGGATACGGGCGACTTGGTGGAGCAGATCAAAACAGCATCCGAAGAGGAAAAAAACCTCATTTTCAAAAGCGCGACTTGAGGTCTAGACCTACGCGCGAGCACGAACTGCACCGAGAAGTACACGGTGCCACCAACACCCGACACCACCACACGTAGGCCGAGAGGAGCCGCCTTGCAACGGCCGTCAACGCGGCCATCTGTTGCTGGCGCTCCCACCCCGAAACCACGGGTCACGTGACGCACCGGTCCTCCCTACCCGCCGTGTCGCCCGCATCCGCCACCAGCACCAAAGCAAGCCCGGCCTGGTCCAGAGAGGCGAAAGGTGGACTACTTTGAAATAAAGAGGGGAGAGTGGACATCCGGAGGGTGTGCGTGGCGGGTGCGGAGCTGGAGTGACGGATAAATAGATAAATCCGTTCCGGGCGAGCGTGGACTTGCATCCGTTCCGGGTGAGCGTAAAATTGCGGGTGCTCGTGAAAAGAGCCATTTGGGCGAGGCGGGCCCGGGCCGGGGCCGCCAATGAGCGGCGGCCGTGGCGGCCCCGCCCGTTGCCTTTTGCCGTTTTAGGTGCAAGGCGCCGCATCGTTCCGCATTCCCGCAACGCCGCCAATCACATCGAGTGTACATCCATGGATAATGCTGGGGTCGTGACTGGAGAAGCGGTCCTGCCGGTTTCAGCCGTAGGTCATTCGCGCCAAGCTCTCCAAGCTCTCACACCTTAGGTACCGCGAGCGCCGTCCAACTTGCGCGAGTCGATTCTTTGGACCGCCCGAACCAGCCAGAGGGTCGGGACCGGCGGCCTCCATCCATCGATCAGAGAAAATCCGACATCCAGGGACCGGGGCCTCGAGCGTCGGGGTTCTTTGGATGCGCGGCCGCACGGCCGCGCGCAGCCGCATGCATGCACGAGCCCCAGAAGAGCTCGATGCAACCGCATTGAGTGGGAAAGGCGCGAGCAATCGGTGATGAAAGCCCGGTGCTGCTGGGGTGCTATAAAGCTGGTTCTTCTCGCATCACCAACGCCGGCCCTAGCACATCACCATCTCATTTCTGGTACTCCCCCTCCACTCATTGTCTAGCTCCGTTCTAATGCTCGCACTTCGCAGGCCTGCACCATCTCTTCTTAAAGTCGGCCTTGGATTCCGCCGTCTTGCATCCACGGGTCCCAAGTCCGTGTTCGACATCCGGACCAGCATCATCCCCGAAAACAGCGAGACCAAGACCAACGACTTGAAGTTCATCACGCACCCGGCGTTTCCCCATGAACGCTGGACTGACGCCGACTGCGCAGGCGTACAGTATCTCCACCGACCACCCAAGAACCTCCAGGACCGCGTGGCCCACCACCTGATGAACTTCTGCAAAGCGTGTTTCAACTTCGTGACTGGCTACCGCAAGCCCTCCACGCCCGAGGAGTTCAAACTGAGATTCGCCGGCACCCGGTACGAGATGACCGAGAACAAGTGGCTCACCCGGATCATTTTCTTGGAGTCGGTGGCCGGCGTTCCGGGCATGGTGGCGGCGTTTCTACGCCACTTGCACTCCTTGAGGCTCATGAAGAGGGACAAGGCGTGGATCGAAACCCTCCTTGACGAGGCTTACAACGAGCGCATGCACTTGTTGACCTTCATCAAAATAGGCCAGCCCTCATTGTTCATGAGGTTCTTCATCTACATGGGCCAGGGTGTCTTCTGTAACATCTTCTTTTTCTTGTACTTGTTGTCGCCCCGCTACTGCCACCGGTTTGTGGGCTACTTGGAGGAGGAGGCCGTCAGCACTTACACCTACTTGGTGGACGAGTTGGCCGCCGGCCACTTGCCCAAATTTGACAGCGTCAGCGTGCCCGAGATTGCTCAGGATTACTGGCCAGAATTGAACGAAAAATCGTCCATCTTGGACTTGGTGCTTCGTGTCAGGGCTGACGAGTCTAAGCACAGAGAGGTGAACCACACTCTCGCCAACTTGGACCAGAAAGACGACCGCAATCCATACGCTTTGAAGATCGAGGGCGTTGATAAGCCTCAACCCACCAATGGATTGGATGGCCCTAACCGTGCTGGCTGGGAGAAGAAGGACTTGATTTTGTAGGTACTGACGCTCTCAACACGAGAGTTTATTTATTTAAGTGAATGATTTATGACTATGAAGCTAAGAGAAGCCATCGTAGCACGCGAGCCGGGCGACGAGGAGGGTAAGGAATTAGTGGGTGGCCCCCAAGAAGATAGTGGCGCTCAAGCAAACGATCATAACAATCACGCCCCAGATGGAGAGTGCCAAGCCACCATACTTGCACATTTTTTCAAGCGAGCTCAAGGAAGACGACCCATCCAAGGGTTTGATCAACATGAAGCCGAACAAGCCGGGTAAAATGAACGAAATGGAAGTCGAGCCAGTGGATCCCACGAAGGCCAAGACTCTGGCTAAAGATTTCACACTGATTGCCACGAGGTATGACAGGGCCACTATCGCGGACGTTATAATGTAAAATTTTTTGGTGGATAGAGGCACTATTATCGGGTCATGTCCGTCGGTGTCTTGTGCGCCTTCCATTGGTGTCGTACTCACGAAAGAGTCGTTGAAGTTTTGTGATTCAGCTTCTTGGTCCTCGGAAATCGGAGTGTAGCCGTTGGTAGTGACCAGGGTGTTTCTAAGTTTCCAGCCCGATTGCACACCATTGCGTACAAAAAAGATGACGTGATTCACAGAACCCCTACAAGGATGGCACTGTAACGGAAACGACAAAGAAACCATGATAACTATGCACAAACGACCAATCAAGGAAGGAATCGACTTCTTGGGATACATGCTAATGATGTTAGCGTTCACCTCATTGCCAAAGGTTAAGTAGCCAAGGATGCCGACCACTAAGTAGGAGGAGCACGCAATCAGAATAGCATTGCGAATGATCAAATTGGACTGGCGGGTTTGTGAGCCATGTTGATCGTCGCTTTTGAGTTCATTGATGATGGCAAACATGTTCTGGTGACAGGTGTAAGCGAAAACAAAGATAGGAAACGAAGATAGGGTCAATTTCCACGACTTGGGCCCGACAATATCCACTTGAACCCCTGCAACCCTATCAAAAAGAAAGTGTTGAATCACAAGACAGATAAGATAAACAACGGAAACAAGCGCAATGATGCTGGTGTACTTCAAAGAGTCCAATTTCTTCAAGAAGCTCAAAGGGGCAACTATGCAGATCATGAATAGAGTAATCCAGAAATTTCTCTCCATAACGACGGATTTAGCGGACACTCCTAAACTCTCCATGATCTTGGGCATCAAGTCGCCAATCACCACCATGTAAGATACCCCCACGCCAAAACACTTGATAGCGATTGCACCGTCAAAAATCACCGAAAGCTGCGGATATGTAAGCTGGCAGAGACTGAAGTACGACACGGCGTCTTGTTGCTGGGTGTATTTGGCGACTTTGTTTTGAAGATAGAGGCCAAACGCAGAAGTCAACGAACTCCAAACAATAAGAAAGGAGCCGAATACTAAGCCGTTGCACTTGAGACCATAGGGCATTGCTAGAATCCCAGCACCAATTATGGTGTTGAGAAGGTTAATGGACCCTGATTTGATGGTCGCCTGGCCCATCTTTGATTCGTGTAAATTTGCAGAAAAGGTGTGATCACTAGCCTCACTTCGCACCAGGCGGCCGGCCGCGTTTCTACATCAAGTATCAATTAGGGTATATTGCGCAACATATAGGCTGAGCTTCGAGCCTTTACGTGTTTTGTATACACAGTGTCCCGCGTCTCGGTCAACTGGCGCATCCAAGAATCAGCGGAACAAGCGAAAGGTTGTATGGACACAGCCGCCCCAAAGGAAGGTCGAGCGAAACGGTGTCGTAATATGTATATTTCTGTTTCAAGCGTCAAACACCGCTATCAGACAACCAAAATACGAGGGTTGTGTAAACCATCACATTCTCCATGGATTAGAAGATATACCAGCCCAATAACAAGGCGATGATCACCAAGATAACAGCGAATGGAATAGAAACGCCATTGACCGTCTCCTCGGCGAGAGGCTTCTTCTGCTCCACAACCTCGTTGGAGTCCAATTTTTTAGACAAGTTATCAATCTGGGTGTTGGATTGATCCAACTCCTTCTGGTGGTCATTGACCACGGTGTCATTAGAAGAGGGCAAGACGCTCTCATCCATGGTTCTGTTGGGCTGGACAGTGGTGTTATGTATCGATTTCTCGTTTCCAAGGGTTGTGTCAGCTCCAGCGACAGTGGTATTGTGGGTATCACGAACAGGAGAGTGCTGGGTGGCATTGGCAAAAGTGGTGTCATCAGCATGGGTCTCGTCTCTGACGTCGTCCTCGATTATGAAATTGACCCTCAATTTCTTTTGGACCTCCTTGTCGCCATAGAGCTTAGTCAACTCGGCCCAGTTCTCGGCCACCTTTGCTGGATCGTCCAAGGTGGGGCAAGGGCAAGACACAATCAAGAACTTGTCTTTGCACTTGTAGTCCTTTGGAAGAGGCTGGGTGAAGCCTTGTAAAGTGATTGAGATGTTGGCGGATTCACCAGGAGCAATCACACTGGCATTTGGTCTGACGCAGTATAATTTTGGGGCAGTGGTCTTGACCTTGAAAGCCAAACTCTCGGAAGAAGTGTTCTTTAAAGTCAAGTATTCTGTCGAGGGCTCGGTAAACGATCCTGGTGTGTTAGTTAATGTTGTGACGTGACACAGCGGGCTGCAACAAGAATGGCGCCGTGACGGGTTTTGCTTCATCAGTCCGAAGAATCGAACATGGATTAAGGGCAAATCAGCATTTTCCAGCAGTTTCGTTGATTCAAGGCGACCACTTTAGCCGACAGTGGCCATGGGATTACGGGGTTCGCACGTAGTAAACAACAAAGCCCGAAGGGAAGCCAACCGGCGGATGTGGCCAACGGGATAAAAACCATGCAGCGTGCAGATTATCGCAACATACCTCTATAAGTTAAAGCGCTAGGAGACACATCCATCGTGAGCAATTGGGTGGGGAGAAAAAGAAGAGGGGGTTCGGAAAAGTCGAAAAGGACAACAAAAAAAAATTCGGAGGTGAGGAAAAAATATCAGCGCGGATAAGACTACTGTTGACGAATCGTTGCTACCACTCGATTGCCGGTCGGTGTCCGCGCGGGGACGCCGCCAAAAAGACTACATCGTGTTTGCAATCAAACGCCTACTTGAAGCCGGCTCAAATTGGCACCGGCAAATAGGGGCAGTGCCACAGCAAGTTGAAGGTACTGTATCAAGTGCATGTGAAGCGCGGCCTCTTGGTGCTTTTCGCATGAGGTCAGCGATTTTGATTTTGGGGCTGGTGAGCGGTGACAAAAGAAACGCCGGACAGGCATTTCCCCCACCATGAAGCCAGGAAGCCTGCGAAGACACGAGTGAATTTCTTGCATGTTAGCTGTGGTCCGCCCAAGCAGCCAATGGGCGTAGTTTTTCTCGCTCTTCAGGATCCTCAACGGCCTCCGACTTTATCGTTCTCGGTGTCTCGCCTAAGGCACAGTGTCGCAGCCTTCGCTGCACTTGCCTGCATGGCGCAAGCTGGTGAAGAAAGACGGCGATCGGCATTCTACTACGCCCCGTTCCTGGTCCACTGTGATTTAATTGATTCTATTTCCGAGCGGCATGATCAGTAGTCGTCGCCTTTGGACACAATCTCCTTTTTGTGAGGATGTAACAAGATGGTGTGCTCGTACTGCGCAGTGTATGACCCGGTAGTGTCAACCAAAGGCGGATAGTCCTCTACCACCCCAGCACGTACCAACTGGTTCAATGCCATGAGGTACTTGTCTTCGCCGGTTCTCTCCAAGTATCTGCGGCACCAGGGCAACGTGCCGAAGTTGCTCTGGATGTTCTTCATGAGGTCTCTGGCCCTTTGAGTGGGCAACTTGACGCCGTCCACATCCTTGTGGAGCGCGTAGTGTGAACACTCACCTTGCGAGATGACATAGCCCTTTCCCGTGGTGCCAAACGTTTCGATGGCAAACGTCTCACCCTCCTCCATCTTAGTCATGTCGCCATTGGCAACAATCGGAACAGTCTTTCCGGAGTGGATCTCAAAATCCCCAATGTTGTGTCCGTTCAAGTTTCTAATGCACTTGATAGGGTATGTTTTTCCGTTGAGTTCCATTTCGTATGACTCCATGACTTCCTGCACTGCGGCCCCAATGTCATTGAGCCTCACGTCAATTCCGGCTTCCTTCACTCCAGTGTACGTGGCCTCTCTCACTGCGGTCAAGAGAGAGTCGTACTTGTCGTCGAAGGTGAGCGTGAAGGCAGAGTCTACGATGCGCCCGTTAACGTGCACACCGATGTCCACCTTCATCACGTCTTCCTGTTTCAACACCATCTTGTCGGAAGAGTTGGGCGTGTAGTGTGCGGCAACATGGTTGACAGAGAGCCCGGTTGGGAACCCAATCCCTTGTTTTAAAGTGTGGTCGTTCCCGGTATAGTTTCGAACAGAATTCTCGATCAAGTCTGCAATATCGAGCATGCTCATTCCTGGTTTGATATTCTGTTGGGCCTTTTGTCTGACCCGTCTGTGGATCTCGGCACCTTTTCTGAAGTCCTGCCAGCGGTTGTTCATCTGTCTGTCCAAGTATCTTTTTTCTTCGTCAGTGGTTCTGTAGCTGTTGACCTCCAAGGGATACTCTTCCCACTGACCTTCTGGAAAGACGCCATCGGGGTAGGAGCTGTTGATGTTGACAATCTTCTTCTTCTTCTTCTTATTGTTTTTCTTCTTCTTCTTCTCTCCGGAAGCGCTTTGGCTTTCAACGCCGGCCTCAGAACCGGCGATTTCCTGTTGGGCCGGAGCACTGGAATCAATGCTTAATCCCTCTACTTTCAATTCTTCAGGATTCGTGGGCTTGATATTCTCTGACATCCTTTTGATTTTTGGGTCTCTTGCTGATGAGATTTCTTTTGAACTACGGGATCTCGCTACTTTTCGCTCGTGTCATGTGACCTCATCTGAGCAATCAGCAGAGGCAGCTGGTGTGGAGTGCCCACGTTTCATTTGTGTGACTGCATTATTGTAGAGATATAAACGCTATCTAAGATGACTTGTAATACATGATCTTTGGACTAAGTACCGGACTAGTCCTTCGACTGTTCGTTGTTGGTGGAGCCGAATAGCTCGGCTTTGTCAAAGTTTATCATTTTTCCATCCACTGATGTACGGGTTGCGATATGCCCGGTTCCGTGAAAGTCCGGTGTTTTGAGAAGGTTTCTTTCCACAACCATATTGTTGTGGCCGTGTGCAGCTGCGCCGGGAGACGGCGTGAAGAAGTTTACATAGTCATTCATGTTGAAGCCAGCCGGTGTCAAAGCCAAACCTGCGGACGGAAGGGCGCTTCCTGGGACCATGAGATTACCATATACTGATGGCGTGAGTCTATTTTGGGGAGTTTTAGCCAGGGAAACAAAGGCTCGTTTTGGTGTGTGAGGCGGTTGCGGCACTATGAATTGTCCATTGTTGCCTTGCTTGCTTGCCACGTTCGGTTCAAGTGCAGATGACCTTGGCGCATTGGTGAAGGGCTTTACGGGCGACGGGGATGTTGCCAAGTACATTAGTAAATCTGCACCCTCGTCGTCGTTGACATTCGAGCCTCTCCCTGGCTGTGTAGGGGTTTTGAGGAGATTGTTCTCGGGGATCGTATTCTTTTTTGACAACGCAGAATGCGCCAGGACCTTACTGCTGTTCGTGTTTCTTTCGTTGCTCGGGTTGGAGGTCAATACCGGCGAAGGATGCAATGCGTCTCGTTTGGGAGGAGTCAGAGGAGCCTTCAAGGGCTGTAAGACCATTTGGGGCTGGGAAGCTTTGATGGCTGCGCCACTATCTGCTCTCCGTCTCTTGATGGGAGAGTCGCTCAATTCAGCGAGGTTCTCGGAGTCCGAGGAGCCTCTTCTCGAGGTGTTTGACGAATGAGACGCGTGACCCGTGATGTTTTTCAACGGGGAGCTAGAGAGGAAGACGGACGGTTTGGTCAGAGTGGGCAGCTTCCTGTCGGGAGAATACAAGCTCGGCAGCAGGGTCAAATTTTTAGAGGCGCCGGACGCGATCTGGCGCTTCCACATGTAGTAGTTTTTGAGCGGGCTGGACTTCGGTAAAGAGGTGTGGGACAGCGGCGACTCGGCCGTCAAGTTGTGCAAGTTTGTGGAAGACGTGGACGTGAGCAGCTGCTTGGCCGTGATCGAGGCCTTCGAGAGCTTCAGTTTCAACTCCTTGGCTATTTTCTCCAACTCCTCCTTCTTCAAGGGGGTCTTTGATTTGCGGGAGCTCAGGGCCGACAAGTCTTTTGTGGCCGAGGATGGCGCTGACAGCAAGGAGACACCCATGTCGGGCGAGTTGGCCGAGTTGCTGTCTTTGAGCGTGTTCATGTGGATCTCGGTGGTGTGGCAAGGGAAAAAAGGGGCGAGAAGTGGCGCGAGGAGGATCAGGAGTCGGGGTGGTGCAAGCAGGCGTGTTTCCCAGGAGCACGGGGTGGAGGCGACAAGAAGCCAGGTAGGCGGCGGACGTTGTGGGAAATGGGGGCAGCAAAGAAAAAAAGAGTGGTTTTCAGACGTGAAGGGTATGTAGCGCGGTAGTTCAGAGGTCGGGTCTTCCCAATCGGGATTAATGACTTACAGACGCGACTGCGGCAAGCCCTCATAGGGGGAGGGTGCCCTTGTCCCGATCCCTGGTTTTTGGAGACTGGCTCCATAGAACAAGCACCGTGTATCAAAACTTGCACCACAAACACCTTCTATTTGGCCCTAGATTTCTGGCCTTCGAAGCGACTCCTGTTGGCTTCAGTAGAAGGTAGGCCCCGGCCCTCCGCAGGCTGTTTTCCGCGCGCGCACCTTAATTGGATCCACACTACAACCAGACACCCACATGGTGCCACGGTCGGCCCAGAACGCAGACCACTGCAGTCGACAGCAAACGGTGAAAATAGGTGGTATTTGGTCACGTACCATAGCGCCTTCTGGCGACATGGTGCCAAGTGTCGGGCTTAGTGTGGGTGTCTCGGACTGGATCTTCTCTGGTGCCGGATGCAGGCTACAGTAGACTGCCAGTCGCACCGGCTTTCGCGCTTCCCTCATGGTCTCATTCTACACCACCAGGCCCGTAGAGAATACCAAGGCAGTACTCGGCTCTCAGTCACAATAAACTAAGTTCTGGCATGGACCACCTTTGGTTGTTTGCTTCGGCTGCTTTTCTTGTTTCTAGCTGTTTCTTATCAGTGGCTGTTTTTTATTAATGGCTACTGTTTGTTGCTTCCGCTGGCTGGCTTTTGCGGCACGTGCGCGGCACCCAAGGCTAGCCTGAGATCCGGCCCGCCTCTCGCTCTGGCGCACGTGCACCAGGCTCTCTGCCCCAAGTTGCAGCCAAAATCCGCTATGCCAACTCGAGTGGGCCGTGGAATGACCTGCAGAAAGACAAAAAGACGGCCAGACGTGGGGCGGGTCTGGAAGATCCCAAGTGGCATCTCTCTTCGGCATCCACCGCGTCTTATCTCACTTAGCGCCGCGATAAGATTCCACACAGGACAGTGGCCAATACCAAGCCTTTCTGGCGCCCTAACAACGCCTTCGCCGTTATATAAGATCCTAGCAGTGTGGCCTTCGCTCCTGGAGATCTGTCACGTTATTCCGCCTCCTCTGTGTACCGCTGTTCTATGGCCCGCTCGTGATCACGACTGTCCTCGCTCACCGCATCACGTGCCCAACGCTCAGCTCCGCCCATCTTACCACCTTCACCCCAGTTCCACAACCCCATGTTGACAGCCCCGCCGCTCTATGCGATGCCCATCATTTTGGGCATCATACTATACCAAGTGTGTACCCGGGCCTTGCCCCGGTTCTTCCTTGTTCCCACCCAGAACTGGAAGGAAAAGATCTCCAAGGTCATGGACCATCCTCTGCCGATTTACTTGAAAGTTGGCGCCAAGCGCTCCAGCTTTCGTCGGCGGTTGGTCACGGCATCGGTGCAGCCGTCTTACTACACCAACTTTCTCAACAACAAGTTGAAGTTGCATCCCACAGACTCCAAAAACGAAAACGATGAGTTCATGCAACGAATGAAAATCAGGGACCCCAAAGACCCCAGAAGAAAGATGCTCTTTGGTTTTTTCCATCCCTACGCCAACAACGGTGGCGGCGGTGAGAAGGTCTTGTGGCAAGCTGTCCTGGCCACGTTGATGGAGGACGAGCGCAACGTGGCGGTTATGTACGTTACTGCCACTGACACCGAGCCATTGAAAATCCTCGAAAAAGCTGAGCAAAAGTTCCACATTTCAAATTTGGATTCCCGCCGTGTTTTGTTCATCTACTTGCGCAAGTGCAACAAGTATATCGATTCTGGCTACTGGAAACACTTCACTTTAGCTGGTCAGCTCCTTGGCTCTGTCCTTCTTGGACTTGAGGCCATGTATGAATTGAGTCCAGACGTCTGGATCGATACTATGGGGCTACCAGGAAGCTACTGGCTAGTATCGTGGATTCTCAAGTGCCCCATTGTCGCTTATGTTCACTACCCGATTATTCAGCCCGACATGTTCAACAAGTTGAAGTTCAGCAGTATGAGGTCGCTTTTGCTGATGCGCCCCACACTCCATGATTTGAAGCATGCCCTGAAGTATATCTACTGGTCTTTGCTTTATTTTGTGTACGCATACTTGGGTTCCTGTGTGGATATTACCTTGGCAAACGGCACCTGGACGTACGAGCACATCTCTAACATTTGGTTCATGAATAGAGCCAAGGTTGTTGAACGCTTGTACCCACCTTGCTCCACTGAAAACTTGATCGCGTCAAAGGAGGCGCTGAGCGAGACCAGGAAAAACCAAATTGTGTATGTGGCCCAGTTTCGCCCAGAGAAAAGACACCATCTCGTCTTGGAAGAGTACGAGAAGTTCTTGAAGGCTGCCAAAGCCAAGAAGGTGACCGTGTCAGGTGTACCCAAGCTTGTCTTTTTGGGATCCTGCAGAACGACTGATGACACTACGACATTGGCCTCACTCAAGACACGCGTGGCAGAGTCCGAATTGCAAGACCATGTTTTGTTCATTGTTGACAGCCCGTTTGAGACTGTGAAGGAAACCTTACGCACCTCCAAGTTTGGAATCAATGCCATGTGGAATGAACACTTTGGCATTTGTGTTGTGGAGTACATCAGCGCTGGTGTCATACCGATAGTCCATGCTTCTGCGGGTCCTCTTCTTGATATCATGAGCTACGAGGGAGCCGCCCAAGACTGGGAGAATGAACTTGGTTTCTTTTTCAAATCCAGCCTGGACCCCGATTACTCCAACTGTCTTGAAAATGGCTCCGCCCTGCAGTTTCCAGCTTTGGCTGAGTTATTCACCAGACTTTTTCTCACGCATCCCGAAAAATCATCCGAAGAAGTGTTGGAGCCCAAACGTGCTTTGGGCGCCCAGCTTATGATGGAGAGGTTTTCCGATAAAGAGTTCAACCTGCAGTGGATGAAATACACGCGTGCCATGTCGCAGTTAGAGGCGTTCTACAGAGAGGAACGCAGAGACAAGGTCGACCTTGTGTACTAAGATAGCAGATTGCGGGCAAGGACCAATTAACTCTGCGGTGTACATAACTGTTAATACTAAACTTTATTTCGAACAGCCTCTTGCTGACACGTATGGACTGATGAGTCCACCAGTGCAGTCCTGGTTAGTGCGACTTAAGAACACGCTTCCCAAATTATAATGGTGTCTTTTGATCGCGGGTGTTTTCGTGCGGAGTTCAAAAATAATGATTCGGACAACCGTGTTAAAATCTTCCAGTACACACAATTCTCTCGCCCATAGTCCAAGCTCGTGCACCAATACACACAATGAAGTTGGACGTGACTAAGCAGTTTTCGACTCGCTCGGAAAGGGTGAAAGGAATCGACTGCCACCCAACAGAGCCGTGGATTTTGACTACTTTGTACAACGGAAAAATCGAAATTTGGTCCTATGCCACCAACACGCTCGTGAAGTCGATCCAAGTGACAGATTTGCCTGTGAGAGCAGGACGTTTCATTTCTAGGAAAAACTGGATTGTGGTTGGTTCCGACGACTTTCAAATCAGAGTGTACAACTACAACACTGGAGAGAAAATTACCCAATTCGAAGCACACCCAGACTATATCCGAAGCATTGCTGTGCACTCAACATTGCCTTACATTTTGACGTCCTCTGATGACCTCACCATCAAACTCTGGAATTGGGATAACAATTGGCGCTTGGAGCAGACATACGAGGGTCACCAGCACTACATCATGTGTGTCAACTTCAACCCCAAAGACCCTAACACATTTGCCTCAGCTTGTTTGGACCGCACCGTCAAAGTCTGGTCCTTGGGCTCTTCAACCCCCAACTATACCTTGGTTGCCCACGATATCAAGGGCGTCAACTACGTTGACTACTATCCCCAGGCAGACAAGCCATACCTTATCACATCTTCTGATGATAAAACCATCAAAATCTGGGATTATCAGACAAAGTCATGTGTGGCTACCCTTGAAGGCCACTTAGCAAACGTGTCATTTGCTATTTTCCACCCTGAGTTGCCATTGATCATCTCTGGTTCGGAGGACGGCACTGTTAGGTTCTGGAATTCCAACACGTTTAAATTGGTCAAGACTGTCAATTACGGCTTGGAACGTGTTTGGTGTGTCAGTGTATTACAAAGATCAAATTTGGTTGCTGTTGGTTGCGACTCGGGATACGTCGCCATCAAGTTGGGCAATGAGGAGCCAATGTTCTCCATGGACAATAATGGAAAATTGATATTTTCCAAAAATTCCGAGGTCTACCAATCAATAATAAGACCCAATACCACTGAAGGTTTGAAGGATGGCGAACAATTACCTTTGCAGCAAAAAGAGCTTGGTTCTATTGAAATTTATCCTCAATCATTGGCTCACTCCCCCAACGGAAAGTTTGCTGCAGTATGTGGCGATGGCGAATTTCTCGTTTACACTGCATTGGCTTGGAGATCCAAGGCATATGGTAAGGCCTTGGACTTTGCCTGGAATACTCAAGATTTCAGTAATGCCGCAACCTATGCCGTTCGTGAATCAAGACTTTTGGTTAAAATATTCAAGAATTTCCAGGAACACGTCTCTGTTGACCTTGTTTATGAGGCTGAGAAGATAATCCCCGGTGCTTTGCTCGGTGTCAAATCGGCGGGTCTTTTGTGCTTCTACGATTGGGAAACTGGATCCCTCGTTAGGAGAGTCGATATCGAAGATGATATCCAAGATGTTATCTGGGCTGACAGCGGGGAATTAGTCGCAATCTTGACATCTAGTGCTTCTGTTGAGACAAGCGATGGATCTACCGCCGCTGGTGGGAAATCACATGAAGCTTACTTCTTGAGTTTCGATCGTGGCCTCTACGAAGACTCTGTGGCTGATGGCTCAATCAGCACTTCTGAGGGCGCCGAATCCGCTTTCGATGTGCTCTACACTTTGCCCTCTCCCGAACCAATTTCTTCCGGAAAGTTTATCGGAGATGTTTTTACCTACACGACCGGAACAACAAACCGGTTAAATTACTTTGTCGGTGGCGAAATAATCAACTTGAGTCACTTTGACCACAAGTACTACATTATTGGTTACAAATCATCTGAAGGAAAATTGTATTTGATCGACAAGTCCTTCAATGTGATTTCATGGTTTGTGAATTCTGCTGTTTTGGAGATGCAAACTCTTGTGATGCGTGGCGACTTGGAACAGTTTGCCACTGAGGTAATCGTCGATGAGGAAACCGGTGAAGAGATCCCAGATTTAGGAACTGTTGCTCTTGAGCTGTTACCTGAGCCTTACTCGGGCTATTTGAGTGGTTTGTCCAAAACTGAACTAAATCAGTTGTCCAGATTCTTCGAAAAGTTAGGCTACTTAAAGTTGTCTTTTTCGTTGTCTCAAGACTTCGACTCTAAGTTTCAAATAGCATTGACCACTGGAGATTTGCAAAAAGCTTACGAACTTTTGTCTGAAACGCAAGAGTCTAATGCCTCAGCTGCAGTTGCTAATAGCCCTAAGTGGAAAAAGCTCGGTGACATCGCCATGAAGAAGTGGCAGTTAAAGATGGCAGAAGATTGCTATTGGTTAGCCCATGATTACTCCTCTTTGTTGTTGATCCTCTCCTCGAGCAACAAAAAGCTGCTGTTAGTCCGTCTTGCAGAGTTGACTGAACAAAAGGGCTTATATAACATAGCATTCCAGGCTTGGTGGCTAACTGGAAACACGGACAGCTGCATAGATTTGTTGATCAAGACTGAAAGATTCAGCGAGGCTGCATTTATGGGTCGTACATACGGCACCTCTGAGCAAAAACTCGCTCAGGTTGTTGACCTGTGGAAAGGCCAATTGAAGGCCAAAGGGAAGTCTGGCATAAGCGATAGATTGTCTAACGGGTTTTCGGCATTGAATGTTGGAAACGGGTCTGGGCCCCAAGAACAAAAAGAGGATGCGTTGATCGATCTCGATGGAAGCGAACAACCTTCCACCGAAGAAGCTGAGGCTCAGCTTTTGGATTTACTGTCCGAAGCCTGAGAAAGTACTGCAAGGGATCTAGTCTGCGAAATCCGAGATTTTGAGATACGACTAGCAAAAGAAAAAGGGGTTTATTCGCTTGTATGAAAGCGATTAGAGATCGCACAACCCATTAACGCAAACCACAATTGACATCAAAGATAGAAAACTTGTCGAATGTAGACTCTTTTTTCCCCTCGCACACGAGAAACAAACTAGGCGTTTCAGAGGACGTAGCATCCGGCATCCCCTTTGGTGACCATCTAGTCACGCGTGCAAAGACCTTTCTCAATCGAGACTCAAGAAGCTTTAACTCGGGATCTTCATAATCGGCCCACGCTAAATGGGTGATAAATGTCCCGTTCTTTATCAAAGCCTCTCCGCATAGAAGCAAAGCCGCTTCCGACATGTCTATTGACGTCTTTTGAGGGTTTGTGAAATTCTGTCGAAGCGCCAAGTTCCGGCCAGTCCTGATGTATGGAAAGGAGACCGTATTGCTGTAAAAACCAGATTCCTGGAGAAACGGAGCACCCATGTCAGCAACGATTAGGTCTGCTTGATACACCTGCCGTAGGCAGGGCTTTTCTGCAAATTTTCCGGTGTTTTTAGACAAGCTATGCATGAGTTTACTGACCTCTTCCAATCTGGCGTCTAGGTCTTGTAATCCGTTTTCTTCCGTTGCTTTCATCAAATAAGACGCCTCCGGTGGCACTAACGCGTGTTGACCCGCACTTAGTAAATGTCGAAGAGCGGACTCTTTAAGAAGGTCCAAAATATGCAGATGAGCTCTTTCGGAGTAAATGCTTCCCTGGGTTGAGAAGGTTCCTCGTGGTGGTTGACAGAAGAGCAAGTCGAGCCCGATTAAAGTGCACTTTTGATAGATTTTGTCTGGACTCACCTTGTGGAGAGACAGCAAGACTGTTCTTGTATAATCAAGCCATATGCCTGGAGCAAACCCAAGATCCACTACCTTGGTCACGCTCTTGTTAAGAAACTTAAATTGGGTATTCAACTCGTGGTAGAGCAACTGAGCCTCGATCTTGCCGGTCTCAATGCGAGCCCTTCTGGATAATGCTTTGACTGCATAGCTGCGTGTGAAGTTTCGACTCAAGCCGGCTATGATTTTACTGCCATGGGACAAGAGGCTTGTCATTGGCGAAAGCTGTCAGTTGACATAAATGTAGCATGATGCGCGTATCCCAGTGCAGCACTCAGACGCGCGATGCAAGCTGAGTGTCAACTCTTCGCCTATAGCACCGTAATTCCCTAGCTTCCATTCATGAAATCACTCGTTTCGAAAACACTGGAAGAAGGACATGAAATGCACATCGCTCTGAACCGCTTCTCACCTTTGTTTCCTCCTTTTAGTTTTTTCTATTGGTGGAGCTCTCATAGTATTCCACAGTCAGGGGCATGCCAGTATGTAGCATTACTGTGCAGAAACTCTTTGAACTTTCTTATGTTTTCACTTCTCACCATCACTTTATTGTGTGGTGGTAAATTACTTGTTGTAAGGGACTCAGTGCTGGTGAATATGAATTGTGCAACACTGCTGTTTTTCGCAGCAAATTTACAACTGTACCGTGAAGTAGAAACCATCAAACTCGTGAGGTGTTTTTTTCACCCAAAAAAAGACACAACCATAAGTTCACATAACCGTGTTCATCAAAGACTTAGAATACACAGAGTCAAACTAATTTGGAGTCACGAACAGGTAAAATGTAATACTAAAGAAGACAGCTCACATCGGCGGCAAAAGTCTCCGCCACGTGCAACCTTCTACCACATCTGGAAAAAGATTGAAAAGTACAGCCAGGAGCAAGCTGAACAGCGCGGGAGGAGATCAAACAAAACCGAACCATAGCTTCATCAACCAATGGATATTGTATAAATTTACGACCGTGGTTTTCGACGGGACACGTCACGTGCCAAAATTCAAGAGCAGGGCGCACGCCCTCATGCCAGCACCGCGCAGTGCACCGCGCGCCCAGTTGAAATTTTTTTTTTGCGCTCATCAGGGTACTTCTTCTTCTTTATCCTCGTCGAATCAATCACTTTTACCAAATTCTTTGGGAGACGAACATTAATTAACAATGTCTAAGATCACCACCTCTCACGTCCGTGAGAACGTCAAGAAGTTGTTGGAGAACTCCAACGAGACCAAGAAGAGAAACTTCTTGGAGACTGTTGAGCTTCAAGTTGGTTTGAAGAACTACGACCCTCAAAGAGACAAGCGTTTCTCTGGTACCTTGAAGTTGCCTCAAGTCCCAAGACCAAACATGACTCTCTGTATCTTCGGTGATGCTTTCGACTGTGACAGAGCTAAGTCTGTTGGTGTTGACGCCATGTCTGTCGATGACTTGAAGAAGTTGAACAAGAACAAGAAGTTGATCAAGAAGTTGGCTAAGAAGTACAACGCTTTCATCGCTTCTGAAGTCTTGATCAAGCAAGTCCCAAGATTGTTGGGTCCTCAATTGTCCAAGGCTGGTAAGTTCCCAACCCCAGTCTCCCACAACGATGACTTGTACGCTAAGGTCAACGACGTTAAGTCCACCATCAAGTTCCAATTGAAGAAGGTCTTGTGTTTGGCTGTTGCTGTCGGTAACGTCGAGATGGAGGAAGACGTCTTGGTCAACCAGATCATGATGGCTGCTAACTTCTTGGTCTCCTTGTTGAAGAAGAACTGGCAAAACGTCGGCTCTTTGGTCATCAAGTCTACCATGGGTCCATCTTTCAGAATCTACTAAGCGCTTTAATTTTTAGTTTAGCTCTAAATTAATAATAGTTTTCTTATTCTGATGCAATCTTCTTGTATTAAAACATACCTCTTTGACCTCACCTTTGTTCGACTTTGAACGAGTCCAAGTCCTTTGTTAACTTCAAGACTTCTTTTTTGGCACGGGTAACTTCATCGGACTTACCTTCCAGATTAAACTCATCGTCATCGTCATCATCGTCATCGTCGTCGTCATCGTCATCATCGTCGTCATCGTCATCGTCATCATCGTCATCATCGTTGTTCTCATCATCTACTATGGCATGATCATTGTCGTTAGACTTTGAGTCGTCGTCATCATCGTCTTCATCTGGGTATCCCCCTAGTTTCATGACGATTTTATTAACAATTTCATTGGGATCCATCATTCCGCCCATCCCAATGTCTCCGTACGATCCGACGACTTTTTCAACAGGTTTCAAGACTTCCATCCATGGCATCTCTTCTGATATAAGCCTCAATTGACGCTTAGTGGTAGCTGCATTGTAAGCATTACTCACCATGGCGGGGGCTAAAAGAATTGGATAGGTAGTATTCCATGCCCTGATGACGTTTGTTAAAAGGTTATCGCAGAGGCCCAAGGAAATCTTGGATAAGGTATTTGCTGTTAATGGACACACGATTAACATGTCGGCCCAGCGACGTAATTCAATGTGCAATACGGGATCCGATCGACTGCTCCAGGTAGTCCACTCATCAGAATCTCTCCACACACGCACTTTCTTGCTGTTTTCCAAATGCAATAACACTTCGTTTGAGATAAAATTTTCCGAAGCCTTGGTCAATATGAGCTGAATGGCTATTTTATCCAGCGAGTAGATTTCGAATAACCTGTTGATGATGAGCTTGATCTTAGATGTTGAAACAGCACCACAGACACCCAACAAAACATGCAATTTGCCATCATTCTGTGGCAAGCGCGGATCTATGTTGGTCTGTTCGAGGGACGCGCCGGCTGCGGGCAGAGAGACCCGGTCTTCCTTTTTGTGAGGTACAGCACCGCTTTCAGAGCCCGAGGCTGAGGTGGAACCGCTTCTTGAACGATTGGCAGACTTCGTTGGTTTTTGAGCTTCGTTGACGTAAAAATGGGCATGGACAGAGGGAGCTTTATGATGTACACCATGTTGAGGAGGGTTCTTAATGTAATCTAACTCGGCACCAGAGTCGAGATGCAGGCCGAAGGCAGTTCGCTCTGGCTCAACATTTGCCTCCTCGGAAGGGTGATGGGCATTCGCCTCCTTGGCTAACAAGGCACCTCCGGCTTGCACAGTTTCGCGGCGGTCCTTGGTGTGAGCTAAGAACTCGGGGTGGGAAGTGGATGGCGGTGACGCCACCTTGGAGTTGGACCCTGACCCTGGTTTTGGATTATTAAGAATGGGAGACGGGGATGGACACCGCAAGTTGGAGATAGCTTGCACAGCAGGGGGGATTGCTTCCTGGCTTGAGTTGGGACTAGACGCTCTGTCGCCCGTGGAGGCTTCAACTGTCGAGACCTGGTTGCCGTCTGTCATTTAAAGCAAGTGGTTGTGAATTGCCAGGGTGTGCCGGCTTTGTTGAACAATTATGATGGGGAATTAGGCTGGTTATGTTCTCGAATCGATGGAGCTGAGCCACAGTCAGGTGCAGAGCGAGAAGGCGAAATTATTTGCGCGGCACAAGTAGTGGTGATGGTGTGGGCTCCGAGTGTTTATGATAGTGGGAACGAGATTAAAGAGTGAGAAGCGTGAGGATTAGAAGAATTTTTTATTAGGGAGCGCGGGCACAGGGGATTCAGGAGAATGCCAGAACGAGACTGCGCGCCGTGGGTTGTCTGTTGCCCAAACAGGTAACGCGAGCCGAAACGGTGGCTGCTGCCAGAGCCTTTTCTTCGAGCGCTCCAGCCTAAAACCTCGCACGTCACTACAAACAGATGCCCGAACATGGCGGCCCCTTGAAATTATTGAGGCTGTGCATAGAGTATGTGGGAGCGGGGTCTGCTTCAAGTCCAGCCTGTTTTTGTGATGCCCGGCTTCGCAAATTATGCTGGTGTTCTGGCGCTTCGGCACTGATGCGAATGTCTCTGGGGTCAGGTACGCATGACGCCATTCTGCAGCAGTCACACATACGCAAACTTTGGGCGAGGCTTGTTGCAACAACCAGGTACACATAGTGTTGCTTTTCTGAACCGATGATTAAGTCGTTACCACTCATTTCAGGCCTTTCCTAGTTCAACGAGCAGCTTGGGATTTCCTGGCGTGTAAGGAAAAACGGCCATCTGATAAAGTCTGGATCTTTTGGGTCGCATTCAGGAATTTACTGCTGTTTCCAGACTTGACGGGACCACCGGACAGTTCCACAATCATAGAATAGTGTTTCCGGCTCCAATAGATAGATTGAGTAGAAGTCCACACTTCTTGAACGGCAGCATGTAGCACTCTCAAGTTGAATTTTCAATTCAATTCTTCGGGTCTCATCTAGATTTGAACAGGAGCAGTTTTCAGTAGATTTGAGTGCAAAACAAAATAAGTTGTTTATTCTGAGCTTAACGGCTCACTGATTTGACTCAAGCCTTTAATCACCTTAGCAAAGTTATCGTGTCCAGGAAATTGCATTGGTTTGTTCTCAATCAGACCGTTATATCAAATGAAAGAAGGGACCCTTGTCAGCGCCGTTTATTTTTTTTACTCCCTTATAGCAGATTTTTAACACTGTTACTTCTTTCCCCAAACAGTCTTATTTTTTCCAACATTCGCTCCTGCGTTGGACTTAATAATTTGCCGTTTGTTGAACACTCGATTTGGCTTGGGCAGATTCTGGGGGCTATGTAGAATTCACTTGGGTGTAGTAAGAGCCAAAACATCAATTCTAAATCCTCAAGACAGCGCAAGGCGTCAGGTCAGGGTAAGACGAGTCAAACAGACATACGAATTGGCGGATTCTTCATGGTGCCGTTTTGAAGCTGTCCTACCTGCCCACCTTTGCATTTTCGTCAAAGATTCAAGTCGAAAATGCCCACCGGATTTGAAATCGAATAGACAGGCTTCTAAGACAAGAAATCGGCCGCCTCTTATTCTACCTGTGGTTCACACTAGAGTCGGGCAGCAAAAAAAAGTAAGGATATGTGTTGAGAAAAATAAAAGCACACACATACTTAGCTAAAAAAAGGGAATTCCACTTTTGCTTCTAATCATTTTTTTTGCTTTTTTCAGCCAGTCATTCTACATGTCTTAAGCAAACGTCTTTCTGCAAGTATTGTCTGGTGTCTAAGTCACTACGTGGTCTTACAACTCTTAGGTAGCGAACCCCTGGTGAATGCATTCCAAAGATTTGAGTTGTATCCGGGAATAACAGCATTTCAATGCAACCTGAAAAGGTTGCTAAATTCAAATGACGAATTGTCAACACTTGAAACGGTTTTGGTAGTATGAAATTGAATCCTCGTCGATGAAACGCCAGCATTGCAATTACAACCCAGACTGCGAGTAGACGGGGCAGATGAAGTACAGATGATCTCTGATTGTCTTCGTTTCAAGCAAAACGCCGCCAACGACACGTTCGTCGGGGTTTTTAGTTTTAAATTTGGCCTCTTTGAATAGATTCCAAAAGACCGCCAAAGCAAGTTGTCAAAGTTTGACAATTATCGAAAAGGAACTATAGTAAACAACAGTTCTGTACCTTAAAATTGAAACAGACGACGATGGCGTCGAGTTCATGGAATCGAGTCTAAGGCAAATGTTTGAGAAACGGAAGGGCAAATGTTTCACATGCTGGGGTGAGGCTTGTAAGTATAGGCCATGAGTGATGCATGAGACACATGAGGAATATTCGGGGCATATATAAACGGCGCCATTCTACACTCAGGATTGAATATCAGGAAAGCCATAAAAAATTGCCTTGCTGAACAATATGAAACCCACGGTAAATCTGAGGCCCAGCTTCTCGAGCGCCAGCCCAAATAACACTTGGAATAGCGTTGGACGTAGGAGGGCCAAAAATGAAGTGTTACGTAACGAGTACCTGCTGCAAGGTCAAATAGCCGAAAATTACAAAGCATAATCGAGAATGCAACCACTTTGTGGCGCACAGGAAGAACAATCATCAAGCAGTAGAAAGAAAAGCCGCTTGGGTTTCATCATTTACTACAATTAATGCAAGCGCGGTGTGGTTGCCGGATGTAGCGTGAGGACGGAAAATGCGATTTAGCTACATGGTTGCACCGGCGAAAACGAAAAGCATGAGAAGATTAATAGAGGTGGGCTGGAACCGGTCGGAATAAATAAATGGTGCATGGTTGATATTCTCGCGTCATGTATCATAATGTACTATGACAGAAAAAGTTGCGATCTTCGTATGTTAAATTTTGTGTGAGGGGCAGACGGGAGATTGGCGCGTCAAAAATGCAACAGGGGATCATTCCGGCCCGATCCCGAGCTTGATGCGTCATGCAATTCCGTTCTCATTCACACTGATTGATCTGGAGAGCCATACCGTTGTTGAATCAATGCTGCACAGTGCCTAATATTTAGGTGCAGTCATTACAGGACTGCACACAGACGCACGGTCGCAAGCCAAATGTTTGCCCAACATACCGGACTCCGTTAAAATCTAACCTCCGCGAGGTTCCGAATTGAATGTATTTTATATGTAACACGATTGTTGGGGTTAAAGTTACTTCCAGTGCACGCAGAATTATACAGAAGTATACCGCCAAACCAATGGGGCCACAGAAGCATTTGCGAAGGAGCAGCCGGGCGGGGCGATGCAAAAAGCCAATTTGTGAATGCAAGAATTTATTCCCATAATGCGGACCGCTTAAGTCGGCTGAGAAAAAAATAACATTTGCGTGGGCTCCGATGGTTGGCCCCGGGAAAAGCGAACGCTGTCGTTTCCGTCAAGACACAGAAAACGCCCGATACGACGCCTCCTCTGTTTCAAAATCTTCTTCGCATTTCGGCCACAGAGCGGGCCAACTCAATAATGATTATCTCAACTGTTGCATGTCCATGCTGGGTGGCACGCGCGGTCCCATGTCTGGCAACATGCATGTCTTGAACTATATTCATGCAAGACAAGGTAAGGTGCACTTTGCTGCGGGTATTGGGCGCGCAATCTCAGTGGCCTCAGATTCACGCTTTTTTGCCGAGTTTGTGCGAAGCCGCAACACAGGCGTGTTTTGTCGACCAGCTGAAACAGCTTTTTACACCACAATGCTTCCAGCCTGGAGCAAAACCTCTGCCAGCCAAACGTGTCCGCCTCTCTTCTGCCCGGCCGGGGCCATCGTCCCAGGTATGGAATAATACGCGCTTGTCGTATGCAAGTGCGTTCGGTATATAGAATCAGGATGCTGCATGAATAAATTTCATACCAAACTTGATGTGAGTCTAGTGCATTGGCTACTTCCAAGATCCAGAGCGATACTTTTCATGCAACTGCCTGTGATTAAAGACCTTAACCTGCCACCATCCTGTTTTTTCCTCCTCACACCCTCATTTCTCGCTTTCCCACCCGCTTGTTGATCCAAGCTCGTCGTCTTGTGCAAGCTTGCGCTCGTTTACGACTGATTCGTCTCCGCCAAAGGACATCCGTTTTGCCAGTCCTTCCAGCACATCCATTTGGTGCCCACAAGCCGCTCCCTCGAAAGGGCCTCTGCCATAACCTTTCGTGTCTTTTCTGAGTAAGCTCCACTTGCTCGTATTCATCCCCTCAAGAACTTCTGCACCATTTCTCCCTACTCATGTCGAGTTCCAAGAAGTCACACGCCAATTCTTGACACTCCCCCCCACCACCTCCCATCTTCATCACATCCCTTTCCACCAAGCAAAACATCCCCTTACGCCCCTGCCACCGACCCCGTTCAGGACCTCTTCCACACAAACGCGAACAGACGAACACGACTGTCGATTTAAATTAGACCGCCACAGCCGTCAAAAGAGAAAGAGCTCGTCTACCGCGCAGAATCTTTCAAATCAAAAGATAGAATAAGAGAAAAAGCGTTGCATGCGAAGTACTCATATCCTGAAGGAGCAAAAAGTCAAGCGGTCTCGAACCCGATCTGGGTGTTTCACATGCCGAGATCGTCACATGAAATGTGACGAACAACAGCCCGTTTGTCAAAACTGCATCAATTCAAAGCGAAAATGCTACCGTGGAATTCGTCTTAATTTTACCCAATACACTATTTACGACCCCAAAGAATCATCTTTCGAATCCCGTGCCGATACTTTTTCGCCCATCGTGAACAGGTCTTATCGCATCCTAGACCAATCGATCCCCATAGCTTCCCTTTATACGAATGGTTCTCTGAGGTACGATACTTGCAGACACTTGCATTCGACAAAAGATCTCCAAGATGCCCATCTTCACCTTTCGCAAGATCTTCGTCTAAACGCCACCCAGCATAATTTGAGCTTGGCCCCTATTAATTCCAGCAAGGTCAGCGAGGACGTTGAGTTCAACGACGTTGATGTAGGCAACTTTATGTCTGCCCCTTCTATGGGTTTACCTAACGACTCCTGGAATTTTTCGGTTCCGCTTTCTGTCAATAACTCCTTTAATTTTACCGAAAATACCGTCTTGGAGAATTTCGACATCAAAAATCTCTTGATGAATCCACCTGTCCGGGAAACTCTGATTAATGAATTTGCTTCCCCTGCAGCTAATTGGGACTTTAGCCCAAAAGGATTTGTGACAGAGTCAGCTCCGGTAAGAAGGGAAAGAAGCCGTCTGTTGGCTAAAAATTCTATTAACCCACATTACTCGGAAAAAATTGTGCTGTTGCTTTACTCGCAAAGATATTTCTGGCTTTTGGATTTATTTAACGAGCTAAGAGTGTGGAAGTCCTCGGTCCCCAACTATAGTGCACGCCTAGCTCAACCTAGAGATTTCAAAGATGGGAAGTCTAGGGTAAAGCCTCAATCTTTACTTCTCGAATGCCTACTATGTTGTTGCAAAGAGACAGATTTGAATACCATAATCACCGCATGCGAAAATCAGTTGGACCTTTGGAAAAAATTTGACAAGAAGGATGTAACGACTTCCTCTCTCAAGGACTTCGAAAAAATTCTCATTTCCATTACTCTAATTGCACAAGCCTTGCTCATTCAAACGACAGCCACTGGATTTGTGGTCAGCGAGCAATTTCAGATGATCATGGCAACTCAGGGAAGACTCATACATAAGTTTGCTGCACGATTTCAACGAATTTCGGAGTCCAAGTCAAAGAGATTGAATGGAATGGTTTTGACGATTGCATCGTTCCAATCACTAATAATTCTTCGTTTCTTTCTTCGAATGCGTCTCGAGAGGATATGCCTTTACAAAACCGATCCCATCATCGATTTAGACAATCAAATCTTCGATCCCTTAAGCTTGAAACTCGACGCAAGTATGTTGACAGACTCCAGTGGGAATATGGCTGAGTTCTTTACTATTACAGGTTTGGAATATGGTCATTTAAAGAACAGATTTCAAGGCTTTGACCTCCAATCGAGTGGCCACGCGTCAGATTCTGGAAAATTGCGAGCGCAATTTTGGACTCTATTTATGCTAGATTACGCCAAAAATACGCAGGGAAGACCGCATACAGCGGGCAATTTCGAAGAGAAACAACAAAACAGAGCAGAAAGAACAACCTCCACAGCCCTCACACCCAACGAGAAATGCATCGCCTTGAATATTCTCTCGTTGTACTCGGAAAAGTTGCGTAATCCGTCATCTGATGCACAAGCACGTCTAGATGATATATTCGAGAAGATTGGCACTTCGCTTATGGCTAGAGAAGAGAAAGCCAAGTGGTTTGCCTTTTTCGGTTGGGTTCGACAATAGCAGCATGAGTTTTGGTGGCCATGTGGATCGAGTAGAAGGAGCAGGATCATCTTTCGACATCTGGAATGTGAAAGCCATCTTGTGACTTCTGGCCGCAAGTGCCTTTCCGCCAACCACGACAAGTTTATAAGCTTATAGACATTTTTCAGCTGGCATGGAAAACCTTATATTGCATGTGCCCGCTTAGCTTGCGCAGGGGCATGAAAACTGGATACTGTAGGGAAAGGCTATACCAGACACCGTCAGGATGAAGTAGATGGAAGAACTAAGTGGGCCGGACTGTGGTTTCTCTTACAAAAAGTTCCAAACAGAGAATGTGCGACGATACATACGGGCCCATTTGGCGTGGGCCCGAGGTAAGAACTGGCGGTAGTAATGACGGACTCGGTAGCGCCAGGTACGTATGCCAGTTGAATGTATGCGGACCTAAATCGTATGCAACATTGACGCATGGTTTGCATACCAGGTCATATGTGCACTATCGCATGATAAAAGTGACTTTTTTGATTTTTGAATTATTTTGAAGCCACACCCCGCGCCGCGAGTTAAATTGCATGGCCTGGCATACATAGTGGCGGGTTGCCCAGGGCGCATCCTTTCTCTACCGGCCAATATTTTGGTCGCTGCCCAATGGGGCAGGTCTGTTTCGTACAAGACCGCAACAGTCACGAGGGTGTGCAACGTTTCTGCCACCCCGTTTCTTTGTTTGCAGCCTCCTCAAACGAGTCGCCTGCCTACAAGCCCTAGATCGCGAGGTGTGTATGGGCTCTACTAGTTTGGGATCTGCCCGGCGCTAAGTTAACGCCTTTGGCTGGCGTCCCACTGCACCAGATGCTGGGTATCCATGTTGCACCGATGAAACAAACCTCAGACACTTCTCATACTGACTGGCACACGGTTGCGCACTATCATAGCACGGTTTACGGTTCCGTCCCAGTCGATGGAATGACAGTGCATCACCTTGTATGCAAGAGCCGGTTGGCAATGGCTCCAAAATTTGGCGGGTCCAACGCAGTTTTTTGTCATGGCATAGAAAGGGACATGAAGAACGCCATGATCGCAAGATTGATCTGCCACCGACGAGCTGTGACGGCAGTGCATGTCTCCATAATGACAGGCTGTTGGAACCGCTAGGGCAACCGCGAGGTGGCCAGGATTACCCGCACATCACGTGCCGCGCACGTGCCAGCTCATTCCGCGACGAGAAAAATTTCTTCAGTCTGGTCTGTCTTAGTCACTACTCAAACTACAATGTCTCAAGGTACTCTTTACACTGACGCCAAGATCAGAGGTGTCATCCCAGCTGCTTTGGTCAAGCACTTCAAGTTGGATGTCAAGGTTGTTGACCCAGCCCAATGTCCCAACTACACCAAGATGTTCCCTCAAGGTAAGGTCCCAGCTTTTGTTGGACCAAAGGGTGTCAAGTTGACCGAGACTATTGCCATCTCTATTTACTGTATGTACCAGTTTTTTACTAAGTCACTGCTTTTCACATGATGAGAATTTTTTATTTTTACAGTTATCCCTGTCTTAACACATAATGTCGAGAACTTTGTAAATCTGACATCAGCAATTGACTTCTTCGCTCAGCGGGAATTTATTCTAACAGTCTAGTCCTCTCTCTTGTCGATGACCACAAGTTGTTGGGCAAGACCAACCTCCAATACGCCGAGGTTCTCAGATGGTTGTCTTTCACCAACATGGAGTTCTTGACCCTTGTTGCCAAGATCATGTTCCCAATCTTGGGTTTGGCTCCTTACAACAAGAAGCAAGTCGATGACAGCAAGGTGGCTTTGGAAAAGGTCGTTGGTATCTTCGAGGACAGATTGTCCAAGTACACCTACTTGGTTGGCGAGAGATTGACCTTCGCTGACTACTTTGCTGCTTTCCAATTCGTCAGAGCTTTCGAGCGCTTGTTCGGCACTGCTTGGAGAAAGGAGCACCCTGCCACCACCAGATGGTTCAAGACTGTCTCTGCCCAACCTCTCTTCAAGGCTGGTGTTCCAGAGTTCAAGTACGCTGACAAGCCAATTGAGTACACTCCACCAAAGAAGGAGAAGAAGGAGGCTGCTCCAAAGGCCGCCAAGAAGGAGGCTGCTCCTAAGGCAGCTGCCAAGGAAGCCGACGCTCCTCCAGCCGAGGCCCCAAAGCCAAAGCACCCATTGGAGCTTTTGGGCAAGCCTAAGCAGGCCTTGGACGAGTGGAAGAGAGTCTACTCCAACGAGGAGACCAGAGAGACCGCCATCCCATGGTTCTGGAAGAACATGTACGACCCATCTGAATGGTCTTTGTGGAAGGTCGACTACAAGTACAACGACGAGTTGACCATGACCTTCATGTCCAACAACTTGGTTGGTGGTTTCTTCAACAGATTGTCTGCTTCCACCAAGTACATGTTCGGTTGTTTGGTTGTCTACGGTGTCAACAACGACAACGGTATCACTGGTTTCTTCTTGGTCAGAGGCCAAGACTCTGTTCCAGCCTTTGATGTTGCTCCAGACTGGGAGTCTTACGAGTACACCAAGCTTGACGGTTCCGACGAGAACGTCAAGAAGTTTGTCGACAACATGTTGGCATGGGACGAGCCAGTTGAGATCGACGGTAAGAAGATCGAGATTGCTGACGGTAAGGTCTTCAAGTAAGCAACCACAAGTATGGTGGCTTCGAGCGTATAACCAGTGTCTAATTCGAGTGGAGATCCAGGGATTTCCTGCTTTTCAACGTCACTTTCTGTAAGCTCAGCGATGGCACGTGGCTGCTAGCAGCCAACTGAGTTACATTGTAGGCCGCGATTCAATATCTGCAGACTCATCACTTTCGGGTTGAAGACCACGATTAACCTACTTTCGCCAGATTGAAGACCTCAGATGAACCTAATTTTGTCAGCTGGAAATTAAAAAATAAGGAGAAAGGAAATTGAACAAGAGGAGAAGAAACTACGGTCGATCCTGGTTTTGCGAAGACCACCAACAAACCTACTTTCGCCAGCTCGAAGACATGCCGTTCAACTTGCAGTCGAATGTAGCAGCACACTACTCTCCAAGCGCGCGAGAAAACTGTATAACAGGAGCATCCTTATATACCAGAGCAAAAGAGCCGACAGGCAAGAAAAGACCGCGCGCACTCGTTGACCTTCGAGAAGTCGCCATGGTATCCAAAAGCCAGATGATCCGTAACATACGAAGAAAGCCGCTTGCAGTGGTTGGGATTGTGTCGCTCCTAGTACTTGCATACTACTTCCTTTTCGGACTGTCGGCATCATCGGACTTGTATTCGTCGTCCCGCAACAAGTACTCGTACGCAAAGAAAAACAACGGATGGTTGGGCCAAACCAACAAGGACTCGGTGATATTACGAAACTTGCCCAAAAACCACATTCTGCACTATGACTTGAACTTGTTTGGCGAAACCGCCAAGGCATCCATGTACACCTCCGAGGTGTTGATCTTGACGCCCATGTCCAAGTTCTTGCCCGAGTACTGGGAAAACTTGAACAAAATAACGTATGATCACAAGCAAGTGTCCTTGGGATTCATTCTCCCCCGCAGCACCGAAGGCGACGAGGCATTGAAGCTGTTGGAGAAGGCCGTCAAGCAAACCCAACTGGGTGCCAACAGGTTCAAGAAAATCACCATCTTGAGACAAGACACTTCGTCTTTGGAGTCGCAGCTCGAGAAGGACAGACACGCGTTGAAGGTCCAGAAGGAGCGCAGATCCATGATGGCGCTAGCCAGAAACTCCTTGGTGTTCACCACGATTGCGCCCGCCACTTCTTGGGTTCTCTGGTTGGATGCCGACATCGTGGAGACCCCGGCCACCATCATCCAAGACATGATGTCCCACAACAAGCCCGTGCTCAGTGCCAATGTTTACCAGCGCTTCACCGAGAATGGCGAGGCCAATATTCGTCCATACGACTACAACAACTGGGTGGAGTCCGAGGAGGGCTTGAAGATCGCATCCACAATGCAAGAGGACGAAATCATTGTCGAGGCCTACCGGGAGATTGCCACCTACAGACCGTTGATGGCACACTTCTACGACGCGAATGGAGCTCAAGACACCGAGATGCCCTTGGACGGAGTAGGAGGCGGCGCGGTGTTGGTCAATGCTGACGTTCACCGTGATGGTGCCATGTTCCCGTCGTTCCCCTTCTATCACTTGATTGAAACGGAGGGATTTGCCAAGATGGCCAAGAGACTAGGGTACGAGGTTGTGGGTTTGCCGAACTACTTGGTGTATCACTACAACGAGTAGGGCCCGGGGATGATATAGTCCGTATTAGTACAAACCGCCAATAAATCCTCGTGACACCGTGACCGCGAACCGTCCAGGGACTTCGGGGCATTGTTAGTAGAAAACGTCATCATGTCACTGTGAAGGTGATTCTGATGCTCTCTATTCATGGCCAGGCTGCAGGTCTTTTGAGAGCCTGACAAGCACCTGTAGTTCTATAGGCTGCACACAACACTATGATGGCACAAGACTCTTTTAAACACACAGATTACACAGCAACAACACCAATTCCCGACATCACTTGTGCCAGGCCAAAAACCGGCACATGCCAAAGTTGGCATCTTCACTGAAGCCATGTGGAGGGCCCGTGCCAGGCCGCGGCCCGTGTGCAGTCCGTAATCGGGACCATCGCAGAAAAAAAAAATGCGATGCCTCAGGAAAAGATTATTAGCTCCATAGTCTTCCCAGGTCTTATCAGCTTCATAGTCTATCCATAAGGTCTGTCAACTAAGCGCAACGATGCAACTTACTTGGAAAGACATTCCTACGGTTCCAACAGCCAATGACATGTTGGACATTGTCCTTAACAGGACGCAGAGAAAAACCCCCACGGTGATCCGTGCTGGTTTCAAAATCACCCGTATCCGGGCCTTTTACATGAGAAAGGTCAAGTTCACTGCCGAGGGCTTTGCCGAAAAATTGACCGACATGTTGGCCGGCTTCCCCAACATCAACGATGTGCATCCTTTCCACAGAGACTTGATGGACACTTTGTATGAGAAGAACCATTACAAGGTGTCCTTGGCTGCAGTGTCCAAAGCCAAGACTTTGATCGAGCAGGTTGCTCGTGACTACGTCAGATTGTTGAAGTTCGGCCAGTCCTTGTACCAGTGCAAGCAGTTGAAGAGAGCTGCTTTGGGTCGTATGGCCACTATAACCAAGAAGTTGAAGGACCCATTGGTCTACTTGGAGCAGGTCAGACAGCACTTGGGTCGTTTGCCTTCCATCGACCCCAACACCAGAACATTGCTTATCTGTGGTTACCCTAACGTTGGTAAGTCTTCCTTCTTGAAATGCATCACAAAGGCCGACGTCGAGGTTCAGCCTTATGCTTTCACCACCAAGTCATTGTACGTGGGTCACTTCGACTACAAGTACTTGCGTTTCCAGGCCATCGACACCCCGGGCATCTTAGACAGACCCACTGATGAGATGAACAACATCGAAATGCAGTCCATCTACGCCATTGCACACTTGCGTTCTTGCGTGTTGTACTTTATGGACTTGTCCGAGCAGTGTGGCTTCTCCATTGAAGCCCAAGTCAAGTTGTTCCACCTGATCAAGCCCTTGTTTGCCAATAAGTCGGTGATGGTGGTGATGAACAAGAGCGATATCATCAAAGTCGAGGACTTGGACCAAGACAAGCAGGAGCTTTTGAACAGCATCTCGTCTGTTGCCGGCGTCGATGTGATGCACACCTCGTGTTACGAGGAGGAGAATGTCATGCAAGTGAGAAACCAGGCTTGTGAGAAGTTGTTGACCGCCCGTATTGAGCAGAAATTGAAGGGCTCTGCCCGTGTCAGTAACGTCTTGAACAAGATTCACGTTGCCAAGCCTCAAGCTCGTGACGATGTGTCGCGGCCCGCACATATCCCAGAAGGTGTCTCGATGCTTGAGAAGTACGATCATGATGATCCTAACAGAAGACTCTTATCCAGAGATGTCGAGGGGGCAAATGGTGGTGCTGGTGTTTTCAACATCAACCTCAAGGACTTCTACATGTTGGAGGACGACGAGTGGAAACAGGACACCATGCCGGAGGTCTTGGACGGTAAGAATGTGTACGACTTCTTGGACGCTGACATTGCGGCCAAGTTGCAGGCTTTAGAGGACGAGGAGGAGAGATTGGAGGCCGAGGGATTCTACAACTCGGATTCCGAGATCGAGGATGACGAGGCGGACGAAATCAGGGAAAAGGCCCAGTGGATCCGCAACAAGCATTCCGTGATGGTCCAAGACGCCAGGGCCAAGAAGTCCATCAAGAACAGATCCATGATGCCCCGTGAACACATCAGAAAAACCATGGGCCAAATGGAGGAACACATGGACTCCTTGGGCCATGACACGAGTGCATTGAAAAACAGAGTCAAGGACTCCAAGAGAGAGTTGAGCGGAGTGGATATCTTGAAGAGAAACCAAGGCATCAAGAAAAAGATCCAGTCCAAGAGACAACCACTCAACCAGCCCGATCGTTACAACGACGGTGTCGCCGACGGATCTGTTCGGTCGCACGCCGAGAGAGTGCAAAAGTTGCATAGAAGAGAGAGAAACAGAATGGCCAGACAGGGTGAAGGTGACCGTCACACTGCTGCAGCCATGCCCAAGCATTTGTTCTCTGGTAAGAGAGGCTTCGGGGCTGACCGTCGGTAGGCGCCTGCTGTATTGTACACTAAGTTTATTTTTTATAATGAGATTTGATAGCAAGACGTTTCTGTAGGGCGCCGTAAATGCCGGGTCACGTGCCTGCACCCACCGGTGTGCGGCTGCGGTCCGTAAACGCTACGTTTTCAGGCACCAGCCGAGGAATCAAGGTACTGTGTAGAATCCTCCCTCTTTTCGTCGTAGCCGCCGGAGGGGCGGTAGCAGGCCTGGCATGCCCAGCATCTGTCAGCAGACCGGGCCAGAACAGCGGGCGCGCGAGCACGCCTCTCAATTGAAGGATCTCCGAAAAGATCCCCCAACTTGCCGTGGTGAAGTGCACATGAACCAGTTTAGGCGCAAGGCATCTGTCCTGAGACCAAGGTCCTGCATGCAGGCGCCCACCAGCAACTCCCTACCAGCATCGCACTTCCTCTACGTCCGTATCGGAAGTCCGCTCGGCAGTTAGCATCTTAAGATGACTTCCTCTCACGCTTCCAACAACAATGTGTATCCTATATCTTGCATCCGGTGCCGACGAAGGAAAATCAAGTGCAACAAGGTGAAGCCATGTAACCACTGTGTCCACCGGGGAACCCCGTGCGAGTTCCCAGCAAAATTTAGAAACACCCTTGTGCTGGACGAAATGGCCATCGTCGAAGACAATACCCTGGAGAGCTCGGAATCTAACGAGCGGCCGTCTCACTCCCCCCTGGGCCCTAAAGCTGAGGAGGAGTTGGAGCAGCTTAGAACGAAGAGCTCGCAGATGGAGAAAGTTATGGAACACTTGGCCCGGGACAACCAATACTTGGTCTCGGAGCTACATAGCAAGAAGCCCTCCACGAACGACGATGGCCTATACAAGGTCAAGGGAGAAACCTCCGAGAAGGGCGAGAAGTACTACGGGCCTTTGCTGTCGAACAACATGGTGGAGAGCATGAACAGCATTTCCGACCACCAGCAGGGCCACGGCGGCAGCCTCGGTCACCACATTTGGACGGAGGATTCGTCCAAAACGCTTCCTCTTTCAAACGAGTCTGAACCAGAGACATTGCACGACTATAGCTTCCACAAGAAGCCGTTGCCACGAGTCTTGGGACCTGCTGCCAGTCCCCAAAAGAATGAAAACGTCTTGAAAATCTTGGTGAACTATTTCTTCGAGGTGAGAAGCTACGACTACTTTGTGTGCAGAAAAACCTTGCTTGACTTTGTTGATAACCATTCGAGGATGGACGAGCATGGCAGCGAGATCGATGACGAATTGCTTGTTCTTCATATTGTTTTGCTCCTACTGGTGGTCAGGCTCACTCCGGCCAAGTACAATGAGCTAGGCATGACTCCAGTGAATGACTACCACTCGCTCTGGAAGCAAACGGAGCCGCTTCAACGCACTCTTTTTCGAGGCTTTTCCAAGCTCCGCCACAATCTCTTGAACGAGTCTTACGTCACAGTCCAGGCTTACATTTTGTGCACCGAGTGGGAGTTCTTAGAGGGTCGTTACGAAGAATCTTGGTCGATGATGTTCCACAGCTGTTCCATTGCGTATGCCTTGGGACTTCATGTTATCCTCAAGAAAAATCGCTTTCTGGAAATGCCTTCGAACTCGAGCTCGTCCTCATTCGCCGGCGACTCTGGAAGCCCTTATTCAGATTTCGAACTGTACAGACAGGACTACTACAAGAACAAATTGCCAAAGGTGAGGGTCTGGTTCGCTTTACGATACTTGAGTGCTCAAATGTGCTCCATCCTTGGAAGGCCAAATCCAATTTTGCTTCAAACCAATCCCGTTGCGTTGCCCGCAATGGGAATTCACAACACACAAGAGGCAAAAGAGCATGACAAATTGATAAATGCTCTACTAAAGTCGGGATTGAGTGAGTGCTTGCGATTGTCTAATTTGAAACTCATCGAAAGCTTCATGCGGGAAGTGTCCATTCTGGATGTTATAGATATTGACATGAAGTACAGAGAAGAGTTGGAGGCGTTGACATACTACTTGAGTCCGCAGTACCAGGGCCTGATCAGTTCTGGTATCGACCAATTGACTCAGTTGCCCAATTCTTTCAATCGAAAGGATGCCCGCGACGACTTGATAGTTCTTCATGTCAACAGAATCAAATATCTTGAGCCGTTCTTAAATATGCCGCCAGATGTTAACAGAAGTGTGCTCGACTCGATTCTGGAATCTATCGTCTTGTTCCTTGATCATCTCGTGGAGGTGGTTCGCATGTTCATTAAAGACACTGTGATACTGCTTGCAGAGTCCCCCAATGACGGCTCTAAGCCATCTTTGATCAAGCTCTTGACCATCAAAGATCCTTTTTTGTCATCTTTTGTCTACCAGGGACTCGTTGCAATCTTCATAGTACTTCACTCGCGTGCAAATGAGTTGGTGCAATTCAACACACCCGACTACATTCCACGGGTAAGCCGCAAGTTCCAAGACTTATTGGAACCGCATTACTCGTTGATGAACCAGGCTTCACACCCAATGCGTCTCTGGTCATCGAAGCATTTGGTGTTGATGGAGAAAATCCTCCAGCACTTGAATGTTATCAGTGAGCACCACCGAAACGCAGGACTGAAAAATATGGACGCCAACACGTTTCAGGGCTTTGACAACGATCCACAAATTACAGAATTGCTCGGAAACAATTTGAAGGATCCCTTCTGGGTAGAGAACCCCGAGAATTCTCCTTACTATTTGGGCATCGCGAAAGAGGATGAGTATCCGCAAGTGTCGACCAGCGACATGAATACCATGATGAACGCGTATAGCCAGGATAAGGGGGGAATGGACAGTTACGGTGGTAACATGATGCAGGGAGGAGAAGGAGGTCTTGGTGACTATGACGTTATTTAGGAAAGAGTCGGGCCTCAGTAGGGCACCAGCTCAATAGACAAATTGGCAACAGAAGCCGCAGCCATAATTTAGATATATAAGGAAAATATATCTATAATTAATTCTCATTTATTTAGGTATGGAACCCTTTAATGAACCCGGTTGATCATCCCGC
>NXGZ01000051.1:0-15424 GCA_002893665.1 Metschnikowia orientalis | reverse complement strand
AGCTAGTGGAACTGGACCAAGCGATGGTACTGCAAGTGTATCATCTACTGCTGCAACTGTCTCTTCATTGAGCACAGCTAGTGGAACTGCACCAAGCAGAAGCAATACTTTGTCATCAGGGACACCAAGTATTAGCGTAACTACTAGCTCAGATGTGACTTCCAGCTCGGCGGTGATTGTGAATTCCTCGAGCGGTGCATCATCCTCAACAAGTCATTCATCTGCAGTGGAAAATACTGATGATTCTAGCAAGGGTCTCGGATCGAGCACCAGACCCGGCTCATATGCTGTACCATCAAGCAAGACTGAGCTCACCGACCAGGTGTACTCGACCATGAGATATTCTCGTGGCCTGAGTGTATCCACAAACATAAGTCAGCCGACTGCAGCTGGATATGACTCGTCAAGTAGCCCTGGTGCATCATCAGCTACCCAAGCCAGTCAACCCAAGCCGTCTGCTGACTCGAGTTCTAGCTCATCTCAAGTGAGTAATAATAGCTCCCCTACAGCACAACCTTCCATACTTGAGGGACTGGCTTCCAAGCCAACATTAATTGTCTTCATGACAGTTTTACCACTTTTGTCGATGTTTTTCTAAACTTCGTCTGAAATATCGAGTTTGAATACTCAGAACTAATGCGAAACGAATAAATAGCGAATAGAATTATTATGATAAGTAAACTGAACGCGATAGCTCATATTTGCCGTCTTCAGGCGCCTTTCCGGCGATGAATCTAAACACTAATATTTCTCAACATCAGATTATGTCTTGATTTTATTTATCTACTCAATTGGATGGCCGGATTTTCAAACATTGAAGCTCGGGATTAACACGATAACTCCCGTTGTCGAAGTGAATGAAATCCAAGTTTCCCTGGACTCCCCAACCTATAGGACCGGGACCCCAGGTAGGAACATAACAAATTTCATCCCAATCGCATGCTGAGTTACATTTGATAAATGACGACCACTGCAAAGTCCTAATCAAAGCGAGAAGGTGCTCTTTTTGTCCCAAAAGTAATTGCTTTTTCGTCTTTAAGTCTTGCTCCGAAGACCCGATTGTCAAAATATCTTTTGCCACAAAGAATAAATCAAAGATGGTTTGCACTAGCTCAAGGGATACCCGATATGCTGCTGAGTATATTAGGCTGTCCAGAGTGGATTGTATCGGGAACGTGTGATGCACATAGTCATCTACCGCCATCTTATAAGCTTGTCCCATTCTTTGATTGTCATCTAGAACACTCTCGTCAGCATACCTTCGAACCAAATTGTACGTCTCGCGAGTAATGTTGCCGGCAGCAAATTGTAAAGATTGGTTCAAGTTTCGGTCCATGTTGTGCTGAAATATAGTCATTGTGTTATTCAAATCATGCAATATGGGGGAAAACTTGTCCATTATGTGTGCAATAATGTGAGACCAGTCGGTGTTGTAGTAAGGGCTTGCTCCGCTTTTGACTGCCTGCGCTAATTCAGTTCTCAACATGTTCTTCAATTCATCGGACAAGTTGTTCATTCTTCTCTGATAGGGATCTGGGTTGATCCAAGTGCGGTTGACCGGGGTGATCATCTTCGAGTAATCAAGCAAAATTCTCGATTCCCCATTGTTCACCCAACTTCCGGCCCTAGCCCAATCAAAACTGCTCATGGATTGGTATTGGTCCATCAATTGTGACCTCCACCGCGCAGCTTCATCTATGGGGGTGCCCAACTCGGGCGGAAAATCAATGAAGTTAGTGACGTTCAGCAATGTCACATTCGAAACGAGCTCAATACTCTCGTGGAAGTCGCAAAGCACTATTTCGTAGCCGACCTCCAACCGGACATACCCTTGTAGTCCGAATTCTTTGCCCCATCGACATATACGGTCGGCAGCCACCCGTTCATCCACTCTCTGGGTGACGTCTTCTTGATGGCTGAGAATGAGCTGCTGGTCCATTTCGCCAGTCTCAGTTTTTGCCGCGGAAGCACCGTCTAGAAATATAAGTTTGTCCAAGGGCTTGGTGTTCCTGAAAGTGTACAAGAAATGCGGGCCGTCGTCAAAAGGAAGTTTTCCGTTGGGCGGGGGACTTGCCTGTTCCGAGTCCGAGTCGGGGTCTCTCTTAGCGGATGACAAGGGCGTCTTTCTCAGTCGAGAGCCATGTCCAGGCGGGCCTTTTGGTGGAGCATGCGGACCACCAGGTCCGCGATAATGCCCGGGTTCCCGAGAAGGCCCTCGATTGAAGCGAGCAAAGGCATAGCTAAACTCGTAATCCATAGCAATCCACTCAAAGGAGTTGGGTATGTCGGGAGAGCTGGTAGAGTGGTACATCATGGTGTTTGGAGGCAAGTACGCGGGGATAAACGTGACTCCGACCGGCTGGGAGTTCAGATCCTTCTGTTTCAAAGCTCCGAAAACGCTGTTGAATATGGTGGTGGCGTTTTCTAAATCAATGGGGTACCTCGCGTGGTGATCTGCGGCGTCGACAACGCCGAGAGATGAAAATGTCGAGTCATTTGAGGTGGAGGGACAGGAGCTGGCGGGCTGAGTCACGCCTAAGGGTGGTTGGCGGAGGGTGTAGTTCATGACCATCAACAAGAGTATGAGGTTGACCAGGCAAGAAGCCAAAATCGGGGTGAATGTCATCAGACTTTTGGCAAGCAGCATCTTTGGAATCTGCGGGCTAAACCGATCAAGGATACTTGAGTTCCCTCGATAAGAAAAGCGAAGGAGCCCCTAACATCGTCTTAATTTGGTTTCTAAGCCTTGCTCTCGCTGGATGCAAGACCGGCCGGGGCTCGGAAAAGCCGCATGCTGAGTGACCGCACGTGACAGGCCTTATCTCAGTGGCTGCGAAACGTGGGGCCGCAAATGTCTCTTGTGAAGCACTTTGTGGCCAGGCAGTTCGTTTTTTGCAATGACTAGAATTAAGTGGTTGCTTGGCTTGGGGCTGTCTCATTCAGAGACGGCTCCGTTGGAAAAGGCCCCTTTGTCGCGGGGGGTTGCAGTGGAAACAGAATCTGAGCCATCTGTAACAGGCTCTGTGACATCGGCGCCCAAGGCCACGGATTTTCCTGAAAAACTCCCAAAACGGAGCAGAAGCAGCTCTCTTAAAATGGATCAGGCTGCAGGTCTTAGTGTACTAGAGTCTGCTGAAAGCTCACGTCACGCACGTGACTACCATCCTGAGTCTTCCTACGGCACTGATAGGTTTGGCTCGCTTTTTTCGGCCTTCTCCAATATTTCCCTGGTCCAGTCATTCTGGGAGAGGGAAAAAGAAGAGGCAGACATTCATGACATGGCCGGAAGCTACGAGTGGTCCTCACACGTGAAAGACGGTGAATATCGCTTTGCCGCGGCAAATACTTACACACTGGATTTTTACGCCAAAACAAGCCATGTACTGTGTCAAGATAAAGAGTTTGTCTGTCGCCCTTTTCATCTCAAGCCGAGTGGGCAATTCTCCTATCTTTTTGAAGGAAGAAAAGGCACATAGAAAACTACTGGTTAGACCGACTTGAACAAGCGTGCTGAATGAAGCAAACGTAGTTAGCTTAGCAACACAGGGTAACCCCAGCAAGAGTCCGGATTCATCTGTTTTTCAAATACAGAGATGCTGCAAAGTCCGGTGTTTTATGCAAATGGCGCTCGTGAAGGCAGTTACAGGGGAATTACAAAGCTATAGTTTACTTGGGGTCGTTCAATTAATACCTGCATAATATTTCTGGCTTTGAGAGTGTCGATTGTCTGTTTTGATGTCTTGATGAATGTTTCATTTTGTTTAAATTCATTTTTTATCCATTTTTCTCGTCGTGTCTTAACTTTTTATACCATTTTTTATCATTTTTACCACTTTTTATGATTTTTACCACTTTTTATGATTTTTACCACTTTTTGTCATTTTTACCACTTTTTATCATTTTTAACCATTTTTTTCATTTTTACGGTTTTTTTCATTTTTACCGTTTTTTTCATTTTTACCGTTTTTTTCATTTTCGTCGCTAGGTCTTTTGTACTTTCAATCATTTTGCAAAACTCGAAAGGCCACAGAAAAAACACCAAGAGATTATTGCAGTTGAGCAGCTATGCCAGAAAGCAACCCAAGTATTATAATCCCCCTAGGATCAGCCGAACAATTTCATAAGGCCCTCAATAATAGTAGCAATCCACCCATAGCCAGCCAATTTCAAAATCTCACACAATCCTTCCATGAGATGCTTCAATAACGACGTGATGAACAGAGCAGAACTTGTGCTTTCGACTGATAACTGAGTACTTGGGGTGTAAGTGATACCCGAGTCCTTGAAAAGGTCGTCCATTTGCACTCCGTGGTTTTGGGCAAGAACGTGCGTGTCTGCAAGTAAAACTTCAGCCAAGTTTTTGAGGCCCCCGATAACCTTACTGGTGTCTGCCCCCGACTCTTGCGAAGCGTCACGCTTGGAATAAGCCACACCAGCTTCTTTCTGAGTAGTAGAAGTCTTCAGGTATATTTCGGAGCCGCTCGCATCAATAGGTGCAAGTTGGTCGGTAGCCGAGGAGTGAAAAACAGTCATGCTTGGGATAAGAGGTGGAATGATTGGGTCCACGGAGTGCAGTTTCCCCACGGGGGAGGCCAAAGTAGCTGATGCCAAAAGGGTGAAGGAGAGGACTGTGGAAAGTAACATGGTTTGAGGTTGATGTTAGGCTAGAGTAAGAGCATGGGCAGCCGAAATACCTTCTTTTATAGGCTGACAGCTGACGAAACCGCATCTAGAGAAACAAGACATGCCGTGAACCCCGGGTATGGTTTCGTCTGACGAGCTTGCCAAAAGGTCATTCCAACTTTGCGGCATGCACGGTTTGATTCCCCGCCATCAATAGTCTACTCAATTGATTCGGGGAATAGTCTTGCAGACCCAAAAATTGGATTCCTGGATCTAGTTCTTATCACCAATGCCATTCTTCTACAGAATAGTCGATATCATCTGACATAGGAGACCAGAATCTTGTCGTGGGCCGTGGTCGGTCGAAACCAACTCCAAAGCTAAAACCTGGACCCCTCCAGAGCCGCTGCTCATCTTTCTACACCAGGGCAGGCTTCGTGCGTCGATTGAATCAGGGGTGCGCCAGGGTGTGACTAAATTCCAGCCCCAGGAGAATTTGAGATGGCACAATGGGCTCGTGCCACACAAAGCCGATAGCCCGTATTGAGGCTCTTGACCCATGGCAGCCCTTTGTTTGTCGTATAAAAATGCCAATGTCGCGTAATTGTTTTGAGACGGAACCAGCTGCGTACGTCAAAACGCAGTCAGAGTTGCCTGCGCGGAACGGGCGTCAAAGCAGCGAGGGGTACGCGCCGTTTCGAGTCGCTACCTAGGAATACTCGTCTTTTTCTAATCACCACTTTGGGATTCTCGTTTGATAAGTCACTAAAACTTTAGCGTATGGCTACAAAGAACGGTCACGGGCACCCCGCCATTTTGCCTTTTGCTCCTGACGCCCTAGACGGGCAAGCAAATTCTGGAAAACATGCACTCGCGAACCGTACGAAACAATGCGGAATGTCCTACTCGGTTTTTTTGAAATTCTGCCGTTTCCGAATAGCATCAAAGCAAAACCCCAAACCCGAACGATAGAGAGACCTAACAAGATGAGGCCGCCGGCAATTGCCCTCGGGCTCACGGCCATCTGCAGTCTCGCGCGTGGTCTGGAGGCACGGGTGGTTGGGGACGCGGCTGCAGCTGAATGGGACAAAGTTGCCGCACTTTTCGCAGCTCTTCTCATGCCAAGACTTTTCTTTGACATGGTGGTTATCAGCCGCCTCCACCACTTGGCCCCTTAGGGTACTTGGACTAGTGGAGGTCATAGGTACTGATGCCCCTGCAACGCCAGGCCTGATCATCATCGCCGACAAACCTCAACTTATGTGTGGTGCCTCAAACACTTGTCGTGAAACCACCGTGAATACCCGGAGTGCATGCAGCCTGGAGCTCATTACTTTCGATGGTGGTTATCGAAACTCTTGGCATGGGGTATATCAACCGACTCGAATTCTCTGGGATGAGGAGTCGTTAAAAACCATTCTCCATGCAAGGCACTCTTCCAACGACGCTTCTTCTCGCGTGCTTGTTTTTCCCGGCGGTGCGGGCGACTTCGGTGACATCTTGTCACTTCCATGGCTCTGTTTACAACTGCATTGATGCCAATGGTGTCGAAGGACAAATTATGCCAGCACCCACGGCGCTGGTGAAAAGCTATACCTCCTGCCACGCCCATGGCTCCGAAACATATTGCATGGACGGCTCTTCCGAGGTTTTGTTTGTCACCGAAAGCCTGGATTCGCACTCCCACGAGCATGCTCATTCCCACGAAGAGACACACTCTCATGCTGAAGCCCATGACCACGAGCACTTTTCGGCTGTGGACTCGCACGTGTCTTTCACTCAAACCGTGCTGGCATCTCAGACGGCTGCTGTCACTGGCTGCCACGCCCATGGTGCGGCATACATGTGTCTTGATGGACTTGGAAGAGAGGGACAAATCTTGCCTTCTCCCACGGAAAACCCGGGGAGCTTCACCGGATGCCATCTGCATGCTACCGAGACTTTTTGTATAGACGCCACGGGGAACGAGGTCTCCTTTGCCGTCTCCTCGAATTCTTCTGCTTCTCATTCCTCAGAGGAAGAGATGGACTGTCACTTCCACGCTGGGGTTGAGCACTGCGTCTCAAAAAGCGGGAGCTCAAGTGCTACTTGTGAGCGGGTCGATCGCGACTACAATGTCAACTTGAGGGTGGGCCTTTTATTTGCAATACTTGCCACTTCCCTCTTTGGTGTTCTTGCACCCATATTCATCCGCAAACTCTACAATGCCTCACTTGATGGTGTTCTTTTCACGACGCTCAGGCAGTTTGGAACAGGCGTGATTATTTCCACAGCATTGGTCCACCTCTTGACTCATGCTTTCCTCATGTTCTCCAATTCGTGTTTGACCTTGAAATACGAAGCCACGTGTGCGGCAATAGCAATGGCAGGCTTGTTCTTGGGATTCATCGTGGACGTGGGTTCTAGACGACTTCTGCTATGGAGAGGCACCGTCACTCAACGCTCAGAAGTCTCTAGTGCCGAAAAGAAGGATGCAAATTCTTTCTCCACAGAAGAGACCAGTCACATCATGCAAGATAAGGTGAGTGTTCTTCTTTTGGAGTGTGGCATAATTTTTCACTCGGTTCTCGTGGGAATCACCCTAGTTGTGGCTGGCGACTCGTCTTTCATAACACTCTTCATTGTGATATTGTTCCACCAGATGTTCGAGGGAATAGCCTTGGGCTCAAGAATAGCAGACCTCGACGAGTTTTCTACCATCTTTAAATCCGGCTTGGGCTTGGCTTTTGCAGTTACAACACCTATAGGGATGGCTATTGGAATTGGCGTTTTGAAGAAGTTCAACGGCAATGACCCCAGCACAATAATTGCTTTGGGCACACTTGACTCTTTGTCCGCAGGCGTCTTATTGTGGGTCGGTCTTGTGGAGATGCTAGCACACGATTGGCTCACTGGTCCTCTTGCACGCGGCGGCCCCTTAAAAGTCATTGGCGGCCTCGTGGGGCTCATTTCAGGCATGGCTTTGATGAGTTTATTGGGCAAATGGGCTTAGAAACCATGAGTGTGAGAGCGCAGCCCTTATAATAAGATCAAAGTATGATTTTGACTAGACAAGCGACGCAAGCTCTTGAAAGTGAGTGCAGAGCGGAGTTGTCCAGAGCGTTCTCAGCGTTTCAATATCTAATACAAGCGTGCTTGCTTTTCTATTAAATGTTTATTTGGATACGATGCACTTGGTGCTCTAAAACTAGAGGTCTCGCTGTCTCAATGGTTCTCTTGGTCAGTCTTTTTGGGCTTGATGGTCTTCGTCCTCTGCATGCCATCCCATCTTGGGAAGTTGTTGGTGTCGATGCCGAAGCAGTCGAGGATTCTCCCACTTGTCTGATCAATAACATCGTCGATTGTCGCAGGGCGCGTGTAGAATGCTGGAACAGGCGGGAATATAATAGTCCCCATCCGAGAAAGGTAAAGCATGTTGTCCAAGTGGATATCTGATAGAGGGGTCTCTCTGGTGACAAGAAGGAGTTTTCTTCTCTCCTTCAAAGTGACATCCGCAGCTCTAACAGTCAAGTCTTCGGTGAAGCCAATGCGGATTGCTGCCAAGGACTTCATGGAACAAGGCACCACAATCATGCCGTCGTGCTGAAACGACCCAGACGATATAGGCGCCGTGACGTCCTTCAGTGCGTAGTAATGCGAGGCGAGGCTGGCCACCTCCTCGTGAGTATAGTCTGTTTCGTACTTCATGGTACTGATGCCCCATTTGGACATGACGAGGTGGGTCTCGACCCCCAAATCCCTCAAGAGCTCGAGAATCCGCACACCAATGGCAACCCCTGTGGCACCCGTGATGGCAACAACGATCCGGCGTGGTCGAAGCAGAGGCAAAGCCGCCGTTTGGTAAATCTGATTATCGACCTTTTCGTAGTTGATTTCGCTCGAGGAATGGGACCCGCGAGCCACATGGCGAGTTGCTGCCATGCCCCACGTGCCCCACATTCGGCTAGGTGCCAACCCAAAGGAATTTCTTGCTGATGACATGAGTGGCTTCAGCCTGGCGACGTGTCTTTGAAAATTTATCATTTTTGTTGGTCCGATCTGGGATTTTCAAGCAATTTCAAGAGAGGACCCGACATTCTGGCACCTGGTATCTTTATAAACGACTGTTCAAACCCGTTTTTTTTTTTTTTCAAGCTGCGCGCAGCTAGTCACACGCGGCACGGAAAAAGGTTGGGCCGTGCCGAGCTGTCATGCTCTCGATTCGCACGTAAATGTGCCCTAAGTGACGTTCCTGCGCGGCTAGCGGCCTTATCCCGCATGATCTCGTGCATACAGACCGGCACGGCAAGAATGCAAAAAAATGATCTTCAAACGGTAGTATAAAGGCATGCCGTTGGCACATCCACTGGTATCTTGATACTATCAGTGGCAAACAAAACCAGAAACATATTTAGCAATGACCGAATTGAGACCAGAATTGAGATACAGAGACTTCTTGCAGGTGCTTAAGAATGAGGGCGACTTGGTGGAAATCAATGCCGAGGTAGACCCACATTTGGAGGCTGGGGCTATCATGAGAAAAGTCTATGAGGAGAAGTTGCCAGTTCCGTATTTCAGGAACTTGAAAAAAGACCCAAACAACCCCGACCCCAAGAACTTGTTCAATATGGTGGGCTGTAATGCAGGACTCCGGGGCTTTGGAAATGACCATGCCAGGGTGGCCCACCACTTGGGTTTGGACGCCAACACTCCCATGAATGAAATCATTGACTACTTGCTCGAAGCAAAGAAAAAGGATTTTATCAAGCCCGAAGTGATCAAGGACCCAGCGCAAGCACCTTGCAAGACCAACAAATTGACCGGCGATCAGATCAAACTCAACGCCTTGCCCGCACCTTACTTGCACGAGGAAGACGGCGGGAAGTTTATCCAGACCTATGGTATGTTTGTGTTGCAGACGCCCGATGGCTCTTGGACCAACTGGTCTATTGCTCGTGCGATGATCTATGACGACAAGCATCTCACTGGATTAGTGCTCAACCCGCAGCACATCGAGCAAGTGTCTCTGGCCTGGAAGGCTGTGGGCAAAGAAAACCAAGTTCCTTTCTGCTTGTGTTTCGGTGTTCCTCCAGCGGCAATCATGGTGAGCTCTATGCCAGTTCCCAAGAACGTCAGTGAAAATGAGTACATCGGGGCAATCATTGGCGAGCCACTCAAGGTCATCAAGGCTGAGACAAGCGAGCTCCTTGTGCCGGTGGATAGTGAGATGGTGTTGGAGGGCCACCTCAATGTGGACAAATTTGTTCCCGAAGGGCCTTTTGGAGAAATGCACGGCTATGTATTCCCCGGAACTGCCCACCCTTGCCCATTGTACACCGTGGAAGCCATGACCTACAGAGACGAGGCTATCTTACCTGTCTCCAACCCTGGCTTGTGTACTGACGAGACCCACACTTTCATTGGGGGCTTGATTAGTGCGGAGGCCAAGCAAATGGCTTCTGAGCATCCGGTTTTCCTGAAGGTTATCATGGAATGTTTCACGCCATACGAGGCTCAAGCACTTTGGTTGGCCATGAAAGTCAACACAAAAGAGCTTGTCAAGCTCAACACCACAGCAGACGAATTTTCCAAGCTCGTGGGTAATTACTTTTTTGCAAACAAGGTGTGCTATCCTATTCAAGAGATCGTACTTGTGGGGGACGACATTGACATTTTCAATTTCAGGAAACTCATTTGGGCGTATACCACCAGACACACGCCAGTGGATGATCAGTACTGCTTTGATGAGTACGCTGCTTTCCCCTTAGCGCCTTTTATCAGCTTGGGGCCAAGAATGAAAAACAAGAAGGGAGGCTTGTGTGTAACCAACTGCTTGCTTCCCCCACAGTTCACCGATCCTGACTTCAAATTCACCACTTGCGACTTTTATGGTTATAAAAAGGAGACCCAGGATATTGTCAACTCCAGGATGGCTGAGTACGGCTATCAAAAGTAGGACTAGGATGTTATCCTTGAGATCGCTTACTTTTCAAGTTTCTTTAGCCAGCACACACAGATAAATAAGGCCGATATTTGTGATGGAAGACATTTTCGACGTCTATCACCATGAAATACGACTAGCTTATTAGTTTTGGTGTGAGATACTTGTTCTTAGAGTGTCTAAAGGTTAGGCTCTTGTAAATGAGAATCTTCTCCAGTTGGTTGCAATTTTCTGTGCTCTAAAGCTTCCAGGTTATAGCCACGCTCAGTAAGTAGCAAAGAAACAAATCAGCCGCGCTGTGTTTAACTCGAGATACTTTTTGAAACAAGAATCAAAAAGACTCCCTTGTATGGAAAGATGGAAAAGCTGTCTTTGAAGGAGCCGTAGTAAGAAACGTACAAACTGGCAAGCTATAAAAAGACACTGTAAGACTGGAGAAACAGTATGTCGAGATCCGAAACTTACCTGATGTTAGTTAGTAATGAGCTGGAACTCGTATTACATTGAGCGCGTTTTGGGAGATTACTTGGGATTGACGATTACTAGCACATCGGCAAGTATACACTCAATCACCAAACCGCACTTTTCTTGATTTGCTATCACTGAAAGGTGAAACGACTTCACCTACTCAAAGATCCAGGACTCAATCAAGATAGTTCATTGAAGCTGCTCTGGAGTATTCTTTAGCATCTCTTGCAGTATTTAATAACTGCGATCGTGCCGCATGCCGAATACGTTCTTCTTGCTCGCAGGCCCAGTAAGAAAATGTCTGACACCCGAGAGTTGGGCCAAAATTTCGCTTGAGGCCTGATTATTAAAGCATCAGAAAACTTAGATTCAGGCCGAAGGTACGGATCGAAAATCGTAGCATGCGTTTCTTTTCCTTTGAGATAGCGATTCGTTGGAATGTCCACCTGTTCCATATGAGGTAATCAAGGCCCCTGTGTCAGGATCATCACCCAGGTGGCGGTCTAGTACATTTGGATTCTCAGCAAAAATCTCAGAGAAATTTCCCCGCACTATCAAAACAGACTTTGCTCTCACAAATCAAAAAACCTGGAAAGTATCTCAATTGTTTGGCAGCACAGACGGCTCCCAACCAGAAAGGTGTTATGCAGGAGTTTTCACATGACCTGGGTACCGAAGGGCACAGCAATGCATCCTTCACATTCTCGGGTCTAAGGACGGGTTCATTCAAACAACTCATATCGCCTGGCTTGTAAAGCCAATTTTCGTTTTTTATGTTTCGGAGAAATTGCCTACTTATTTCCTCCAAATGAAGCCATCGCCGACAGCAAGTAGTCGTATTTTTCCGGAACCCTTACCGCCTGGTTGAGGGTAGTATTTGATGAGCCTTTTGGTTCCTGAAGCTTGTACAGGGGCAACTCGAAACGCTCGCTAGAATATACTCAGCGTTTAGATTCTATTAATGACCGTTGCAGCCCAACGCTTTTGACGTCACGGCGCCTCGAAAGATGGGGTGTGATGCATGACTTCTATTTTTATTGCGCGCTAAAAATAGGAATGGCTGCAAATAGCTTGCCTCACAAAAGGTATAAAAAACAGCAGAATCGTCTCTTATGACTAAGCTTTTCATTATCACCTTGACACTTATCTATCTACTGATATAGATTTGATCATATTGACACACATTTATCTACTGCCATAGATTCTTTTACACCATGCAATACTTACCATTCTTGACTCTTCTTGCCACTGCTCTTGCTGGCCAAGCCATCGACCCAGTCATGATCAGATCTGGATCTCAATACCAGTATGCCCTGCTTGGAGCTGACGGCTCCAGTGTCATTCCAAACGGAAACACCAAATTGAACTTGGTCTTGAACGACGATGGATCTTTGATCGACTCAAACTCTCACAAGTACGTCAACATTGGAGGTGACGGGTACGTGACCTTGTCTGACAAAGCACAAAAGGGCTACTCTATCGAGGACAACTACCTTTCTTACAATCTGAACACGGGTTTTGGCGTGGAGAACAAAAAGCTTGCATTTGGAAAGACCGACTCAGACTTTTTGGGCGTTGCTTTGAGAATCATGGACGCCAAGAAAACCGATGATGTCTCTGGTACTTCCGCCAAAGCAGCCTCCACCAAAGCATCTACAAAGTCCGCAGCCACTACAACTGCAAGCACCAAAGATACCCCTAAAAAATTTGGCCTTGTTGCAATTCACTCTGGTTCCAGTGTTCAGTACAGCTCCATCAAGAAGGTTGATAACCATCCACACGTTTTTTCTGTTGGAGGAGACGAAGGAAAAGACTTAGAATTGTCTTTCAGTAATGACAAGACATCCTTGGTGGACCAAGATGGTAGAGGAATCAACTTGGACCAAAATACCGGGGAGTTGGGAGATGTTGCACCATTTGGCCGTCAACCTGCCACTTCAGGCTTTTCTATCAAAGACGGCCACTTAGCATACGACGGGAACACCGGGTGGAATGCATGTCCTTCTGGAGACAACAAATTGTCATTGTCTAGCAAGGAATGTACCGGCGGAACTGGAATCCTTTTGAAGGTTGTAGAGGCCTAGGCATTTTAGCAGCAACCTGCATTAAATTATGATTGAAAAATAAACGAATATGAAAAGAGTTTGAAGAAGTTAGGGTGCATAGCAGCACAAGTATTTGATACTTGTGGACTTGTTCGGATAGTTAAGGGTCTTCAAAAGGTGAAGTTAGCCAGTCTGACCTGTTTTTAATATACAATAACAAGCGACAACTTTGCAAGATTCCTAAGCATTTGTCCTTATTTACAGGCCTGTTCCAAAGGCAAAAAGTTTCATTCAAGCGTGCACTGATCCTACCTAGCTATGCCTACTGAAATCCAATCCAACTTTTTGCAGCCAATAAAATATACCTTTCTGAATTTATTTCAGAACACTCTTTCCATTAGCGAGGTACTGATTCCCACTTCACGGTGGTTAGTCTATACACGCACACAATCCTGAAATGTACTTTCAGTCAGAGACGTTTCCGATACTATGCGTGACTAGCGGTTCGATATTTCATGTTTCTAATGTTGTACACTGGGGGAAAACGACCTCCGTAAAAAAACAGCTAGCTTGCCTTGAGCTTGAAGGCGCAATTTTGGCCTATCAGCCCCGGCTTTTACTTACTTGTTTGCTTTTGCCAGGTTCTTGATCCTAGCTTGGCCTTTGTCCTTAGTCTTCCACTCAATGGCCTCTATGATGTCACTGGAACTCAGATCTCGTGAACGTCTTTGGCTATTTCGGCTTCTGTAAGAAGAACAAGCATAGTGAAGCGTCTTAAGAGGGCCTGTAGAAAAGTAGGATCAAGTTGGGCCAGTTTCTCGTCAGCTGAAGCCGTTCCTGATGGGTCTCGCGCATCTGGGCCGGTATGCACAGCACTTTGACTCGAGCTCTTACTCAGCTTTTTGCCTGCCACCTGTGTCAAAAATCGTGTCAACTTCTGAGAGCTGACACCGCTGGCTCAGGGAATGCTGTGGATATGGGCCCAATGTTTTGCTATTTTTTATCGATTGTCTAATCACACTGGTCTGTTCAAATCGTCAGTAATCTTGTGACGATTGGTCCCCACTTAAATCTTCTACGGCGCCCGAAGTGAGCCTTTTTTCCGAAGGCAATTAACTTCAAAAACTTGTGGTAGAAAATTGTCTTGCTTTGATGGGACTCGTAATCAATCTACGCGTGATTTTGTTGAAGGAACAAAATACAAGAATTTCACTTCTAACAAAGCCTTCGTACATACAACCTACCCACAATCTCAATAGTCTTCCTGGTGCACGGGTGTAACATGTGTGTTTGTTCTAAGTGAGACAGGGGTGAAAATGGCATCCTTATTGCAAAACAAATTAGAGCGTATGTTAACAAAGCAGAAAATGTCCGGTTTAGTCTGATTTCATCCCTTTTTCCGGGTTTCTGTTTCTGCTCTTCATTACATTCTGTTTTACTTTATACTTGACCTTTTTTCTTTTTGAAAAAAACATCAGTATTCGATTTGGATATATACTGTCTATACGAGATGTGCAAAAGCAATTGCCAAGACAGAGATACCAAAGGTTGCCTTAGTGGCACCACCTTCCATGAAGGTGCTGACTAGTGGAGCGGTCGTACCAACTGATGCTGAACTAGTCTTGAAGGGGGACCCAGAACCGGAGCCTGATCCTGATCCACCGTTGGAACCATTGGAATTATTGGAACCATTTGAACCGTTGGAACCATTTGAACCATTTGAACCGTTGGAACCATTTGAACCGTTGGAATCATTGAAACCTGATCCACCATTGGAACCAGATCCACCGTTAGAGCCAGATCCACCGTTAGAGCCTGATCCACCATTGGAACCTGATCCACCGTTAGAACCTGATCCACCGTTAGAGCCTGATCCACCATTGGAACCTGATCCACCGTTAGAGCCTGATCCACCGTTAGAGCCTGATCCACCATTGGAACCTGATCCACCATTGTTCGATCCAGAACCAGAGTCGGTTGTTGGCATTGGGCAAACAGTAGTGTACACAGACTCAGAATCCTGAACAGTCGTGGTCACAACGGACACAATACCGGTGGATGCAGTGGTGTGGCAGATGTCATTGGAACATGAAGTAATGGTGATGACAGTACGGGTAGTGTCGGTCTCCGTATAAGTGGAGACAGTGTTGTTTGGGTAGTATGGGGTCAATGTCTTTGGAGTGACAATATCAACCGTACAAGTGGCAACATCATCGCAGTCAGATGGGGTGTAAGTACCTGGAACAGTGTGGATATAGTTGGTTGGAACAGTGACAGTAGTGGTAGTGTGTGGAACAACTGGAGTGGTTGGAATCACAGTCACGGTACAAGTGGCGACATCCTCACAGTCAGATGGAGTGAAAGTACC
>NXGZ01000053.1:0-12619 GCA_002893665.1 Metschnikowia orientalis | reverse complement strand
ATATATATATATAAATTAAACACATAAAAAAAATGCTTAAGTTATGTATAGCCCGGAGCTTTGCTACGGGCGGGTGTTTATGTATTTAATTTCGACTGTGCATTAAGCATCATTTCAGACACCCATTAATGGAGCAGTCTGTAGCGATCATTTATATAACCGACGATCTTGTTTTCTTTAATCGTTTTCATTAATGTTGCCGATAATTTATTCCGCCCCTATAATTATAGGTGCATATATATAAATGTTATATATTAAAATAAAAATATCTATGATAAAAACCATATATCAACCTATAATTTTTCTTATAAAAGTTACAATTATAGATATATACTCGTCCGCAGCTTTGCTGCGGACTATATAAGTATATATAAAAGATAGACTATCTAAAATAATTATCCATAATCTACCCTTGCCCGCTTATATATAAGCGGGCTATATAAAAAATATATTTAAATAAAATAAAGGGCCGCTAGGCGGCCCCTTAAATACCTTTTTAGCGTGGGGCTATATCTTCTGTTATCCTTGCATATTCAAATCTAATATTATATTTAGTAAAATATTTATAATTACTTAAACCTGATTTAATTTTAAATTTTTTTTTAGGATTATTTATTAGATTTTTTTTATTACTATGATTAAAATTTAAATATTCTTCTTCATCTATATATTCAATAAAAGAATTATAATTATTAATATGTTCATTATTTAATAAAGATTTAAATAAATCAGGAATATAAATTCAACCTAATTTTAAAGAACGTTGTATTGTTTTAGTACTACAACATAAATAATGAGAAGCTTGTTCTATAGATTTAAATTTTATATTTATATTTAAATTATCATTTATACTTTCTATATATACAACTTTACGAGAACCTTTACTTATATTTAAAAGTCCTTCAGGGCTTCAATAATCAGGTGGTCTATTAAAAGCTATTTTTCTTAAATTTTCTCTAAATTTTAAATCATTAGCTTCCTTTTTTTTTATATATAATTCTTTTAATAAATTAAATCTTTCTTCTTTTAATGTTATAATTGGTAAATTAGTATTTTTATTATTAAGACTAAATTCTTCGAAATCTTTACCTAAAAATTTACCAGCTTCTGTTAATATATTATATTGAGGCATTAATAAAGATATATAAGTTGTTTCTATTGCTAATAATTCATAATAATTATTTAAATCATTAGTTGGTTTATTATAATATTCTAATATACCAAATATAAAATTATTTAATCCATATTTATTTAAAGCTTTTCTTACTAATTTACTTCCTCTATTATTTTTTAATATTAAATGATTTCTAAATCTAGTATTTAAATTATTAATTTTAGCTGAACCTATATAATAATTAAGTGTTATTTTATTTATTATTATATATATTCCTGATTTACCTTTTAATTCTAATTTAATATTTTCTAATATTAATCCTTTATCTAAATCTTCTCATCATATATTTGGTTTAATACCTATTTCTTTAAATATAAGTTTTGGATCTGTTATATCTTTTTCTTTATTTATAGTATTTAAATTTCTTATTTGTAATTTATGTCCCAAAGGAACATATGATAATCCCCCGCTATTAGCGGGGGATCATTTATTAAAAACTCCGAGCGTGGGTTTATTTAAGCTAAAAGTAATATAAGGATTTGGATTATGAATTATTCCTTTATTTTTATTTTTTAATAAAGTTTTAGATTTTGGGCTATTGTTATATGTATAACCCATAAAGGCAGTGGCCATTGTTAATATAAATATTATAACTCCTATTGATCAAACTAAAACCCTTGGTGTTTTATAACTTCCGTAATACAATGCTTTTCCTATATGTAAGTATAAACATATAAAGAAAAATGATGCTCCATTTGCATGTATATATCTTATTAATCAACCTCCATTTACGTCCCTCATTATGTGCTCAACGGAATCAAATGCCAATTCAATATTACTAGAATAGTTGGACTAAATACCACTCCCATTAAAGGGGTAATAGCACTCGTCACCGAACCGTACGTGATAGTTTCCCATCATACGGCTCTCCACAATTATTATCCACTAAAACAATTACTCTACTTACTGTTTATTTTATATTTATTGATAAGCTCTTTAGAAAGATAAAGATTACCACTGTGATATTTCATGTGACACTCTCTACAAAGAGGCACCTGTTTACGTCTGGCCTTACTCATAAGATAATCTAATTCACCTTTCTTATGACTGATATCTTTAAGTTTCCTGATATGATGCATCTCGACTCTATATTCGCTCTTACAAACCATACACTTAGACGCTAATACACTAGCTAGAGAGATACTCGTGGCATATAAAGAAGGAATAACATTAGACACATGGTCCGACTTCTTTATCTTAAAATTTCATAAGTTCATCTTATATTCTTCTTTCACATTCGTCAGTTGCGCGATTAGTCTAGGTTTTCTATTACTTAGCTCAAAGTCAGGGTTACTAACATTCTTCATACTGTAGATACTCAAATGAGAACCATATTTCTTAGTAACTTGGGCCCTGGTTCTAAGTTTCATCTTAGCGGCTATAGTTCTAAGAACTGAGTCTTTAACTAAATAATAAACCAGCCCGGTTAATCTGTTTCTATTGTATGCAAAAGAGTAATAATTTAAATATCCACGAATAACACCATTAGCAAGCGCTACAATTTGAGCTAATTCTAAGGATAATCATGCAGGCTTAGTCAGACCCTTATAATCCTTGTGGAACCCGGCGGAAGCTAATTTCTTAGCTATCTTATCTATAGGAGCGGTTAGCATAATGAAACCAGCGATTCTTTTCTTACGATCATTTAACTTAAATAATGTTCTCCTAGTGAATTGTTTGATATTAGTACCTAGAAATCTTGCATGATCAATGTTTGTATTTGTTATCTTAGTTTTCTCTTTCGATACGACTAATCCCAGTTCTTCAAGGCAAAAAGTGGTAATTCTACCTTTGATGCTTTCTGCGGCTTTAAAAGAACCATTAACAGCTACAATTCAATCATCAGCGTATCTAACGTACATAATCTTATTATCTACTTCAGATTTAAATATGGTAGGAGTATTTGTTAGCTGTCTACTAAGATTCCTTAGTAGTAATTTATCTCTGATTTCCTTTCTTTTAGCCACTACGATTTTGCTTTCTATACTACGATATAAGGGATTCCGGTTAAACTTCTGAGGATTCATAACTTTGGAATCGAATTCCGCCTTTAGTCCCTCTACAAACTTATCTAATTTATCTAGATAGATATTAGCGAGTATAGGACTTATAATAGAGCCTTGAGGTGTTCCGACTATATCGTTTTTGACTTCATAACCTACCATATATCCAGCATTTAGAGATTTCCTTACTAACTCGATGAACCTCTGGTCTTTAATCTTATCTTCGAGAATTTTGATTAATCTATCGTGAGGTATCGTATCGAAACATTTCGCGATATCACCTTCAATTCACCAAGTGCACCCCTTGAATTTAGTAAAGATATGTCTTAGAGCTGTATGACAGCTCCTATTCTTTCTAAACCCATGTGAGTAATCAGAAAATAATGGCTCATAGATAGCTTCTAAGACCATTCTCATAACCTCCTGCACAAGCTTGTCCATAGGACTACCAAGGCTAAGGGGTCTAAGACCCCCATTACTTTTTGGTATCTCAATCCTCCTTGCAGGAGAGAATTTAAATGAACCATTACTTAGGCTCTCTATCAACGCATTTAGTCTTTCATCAGAAATACCATCTAATGTTGTTGGATTTATACCAGGCGTCATCATCCCAGGATTTGACCTTAGTTTCTTGTATGCCATTATATATAACTCCTTCGAAAGGATGAAGTTACTATATAGCTTCCTATCAATAATTTTATTTGGATAGTCTTTAGAGTATTTGTTTAAGCTGTTTAGTCTATCTAGTACATTTTTGCTCTTTCCCGAACTAGTACTATATTTACGTAAACTTATAATTGCTGGTCCCCTTCCCTGTATGTGAAACACATTTCCTAACCTGTTAGAGTTAGCGTATACACTTGCGTGAACAGTATTATCGAGACCTCCTTCCACATAGGCGTTTCCACCCTTAGTGGATACCGTAGTTCTATCTATGTTCAAGATATATGTTCCCTTAGGTTGCTCACTCATCCCCTTGATTGTATTCTTTATACAATATCTAGTTATTTCTGTTTTGACCGGGTCATGCATTCCTACCCAGTCATAATAACTACTAACCCCAACACTACCAAGGTATAGGACTCCGGCTAATGTCGATTGGAAATTGAACTTCAAGTAGTATAACCTTAACCATAAATTAGGAACTTCGTCTGATCTCATCTTCTTTATTAGCTTCGAAAGATTAAAGACCTTTTCTTTACATGCTATGTTCAGCGTTGGATTTCCCCAAACACCTAAGTAAAGTGACTTTATCGTATAAACAGAACGATATCTCACCTGAACGAGATAAACATAAATAGCGCAACGGCGCACATGCATCGCTAGGAATATTCCTGAAGCTATTTGTATAACTAAACATAAACCTAATAATGAACCTATATTTCATCAATAATTAATTGAACTTGGTTGAGGACTATCTATTAAATAGCTATTAGCCAATGCTAAATAAGGATTTGTTTTTCTTATTGTCATAATTTTTTTAATTTTAATAATTTTACATATAAAGGTATTATAATTAATTGATCTTACCTATATATCCGTAAATGGTATAAATAGCCCGCAGCAAAGCTGCGGGCAGGTATTATATATGAATATTTATATATTTATATATTTATATATATAATTTAAAATAATTTAGGTCCCGAAGGGACCTATAATAATACCCGAAGGGTATAATTTAGGGGGGCTTGCCCACCTATAATCCTTCCCCAGAGGGGAATAATTTATTTCTCCGGAGGAGAAATATAATCATTTATTATATAAATAATTTAGTTTTTAATTCTTTAACTTTATTTTCATAACGTCTTTCTAAATTTAAAGCACCTAAATTAATTTCATAAACAAAAGCCATAACTAATGTTAATAAGAATATAATTAAAATACTTAAACCATAAATACCATTAGTATAAGCACTAACAACATAAGGTAAAATAGAAGAGATTTCTAAATCAAAAGGTAAAAATAAAATAGCAACTAAAATGAAAGCAACACTAAATGCTGATCTTGATTGTTGATATGAAGTAAATCCACATTCGAATGGTCCATCTTTTTCTATATAAGAATTAGATGTAGATATTAAATAATTTAATATAATTAAAACACAAGCAACAACAGGGGCTAAATATAAATAAAATGTAAACATGTTAAATTGTTATTAAATATAAACCTTCCGAAATAAATGGTAAGAATATAAAGAAACTTATCAATAATAAAGTAGCTGTAGCTATAACATAAGCTAAAGATAAACTAATATGATTCTCTTCTTTTATAGTTCTACTAGTTATTAATACTTTTATTATATTAGCATAATAATATGTAGCTATAACACTACAAACTATTAATAATAAACTTTCTAATATATAATTATCTTGTAATGCACTAATTAATATATATAATTTAGCATAAAAACCAGGTAGAGGAGGTATTCCTATTAATGAGAATAATGCTAATATCATACATATAGCTAATGTTAAATTAGGTAATTTTAATTGATGTATATATATTAAAGGTGATCATGTAGATATCGGTTTATTTATATATTGACTTGCTGCTAATATACTTAAAAATAATATAAGATGAGTTAATGTATATTGTATTATATATATATAAAATGATATATCAAAAGTTATAATAGATAATAAAATATAACCAAAATTTAATAAACCACTATATGCTAATATAGTTTTTATATTTATTTGATATAATGGTTTATATGCTCCTATTAATAATGATATATAAAAGAATATTATAAATAAATAATGGTTAAAGAATATTGCATTAGCAAATATTCATGAAGATATAGATATTTTAGCTACTATACTTATATAAGCTGTTATATATGTTGGTGCATAATTATAAACAGCTATACTTCAACGATGTAAAGGTGCTAATCCCATTTTAAAGAATAATGCTATTAATAATATATCAAAATAAGTATATGCATTATTTGAAGAAAATGAATAAAATATAGATATATCTGATAAATTAGTTGAACCTGTTAAAGAATAAATAAAGTAAGAAGCTAATAAAATAATAGCAGATGCTACACCACCCATTAAGAAGTATAATAAAGAAGCTCTTGATGCATTATATGATCTATTATGTAATCCTGTTAATAAATATAAAGAATAACTTTGTAATTCAACAATAATATATAAAGCTAATAAATCATTAACTAAAGGAAATAATAATAAACCTATACAATTAGCTAATATTAAAAGTATTAAATAAGGAGATAATAAAATATCATTACCATTACCTATTAATCCTTTTTTTAAAGTTATACTTGTATTATATATTAATAAACCTATTATTAATAATAATATTAATATTATTAAAGGTAAATTATATGAAGTAAAACTAAATCAACTATTAAATATAGTAAAACCAGGTATTAATGATATTATATTAATTGAATTAATAAATAATATTAAAACAAAACCTAATATTAAAATACCTAATCTATTTAATATAATTGAATGTCCAACTATTGGATTTAATTTATCCTCTTTATCAGTTAAAACTGTAGGACTTGTAAAAGTAGAAAATACTAATAAGGTTAAAAATGATGAAAATAACATCACCTAAACTTTATTTCCGCCCGCCCGCTGCTCACAGCGGGCTATATATATATACCATATGTTTTATTAGATAAGAATTAATATACTAAAATAACCAGAAGGTTAATTATATTTTACCATTACCTAAGGTGATTATATTTCCCCTAAATAAATAAGGGACCTAAATTAGAGTTATATATCTCAAATGTTATAATAAGTTATATAATTAAGTATATAATAGGGGGAAAATAAGGGAGATAAAATAAATGAATATACAAGAAAACTGGCAGCAAGAATAGCTGAGTTAAATAAGGTTTAATAGTATAATCAACCCGCGAAGCGGGGTGATTTAATGTAAGTAAATAGCATCTTTTAAATATCCACTAAATAAAATACAGAAAACATAAGCTTGAATCATAGCGATAGCGAATTCTAAAATAGTAATAGCGATAACTCCAGCCATAGGGATAAATCCACTAACAAAACCTAATATAGATGAACTCATTAAATTTAAAATTAATGAACCTAATATTAACATTAATAAATGTCCAGACAATCAAATAGGACACATTTATTGATTATCCCCACTTAACAGGGTATTCAATAAAAAATCTTTTTTTAAGATTTTAATTCTTTAATCTTAAATTACTTACTGTATTATATCAGCATGTTGGCTTAAGAACCAGTTTCCTGGCGATTAGAGTACACCTTATAATATATATATAACTTATATAGATATATATATATCAAAAAACCATCTACTCGTTGCTCTTTTACATAAATAAACTATGGAAAATATTAAACAGATTAATTTCCTTAAAAAGGACATAAAGTTTATAGTTAGTTTTATTTATGATTTAGATCCGCGATCACCCATTTAATAAATAAAGATAGCCCGCAGCAAAGCAGCGGGCGGGTATTATATAATCTTATATTTATACATCTTTAATGATATTACCATACCTTGAGTCATTAATCAAGCCGGTATTAAAGTTTCCTTAAATACTTTGGTTATTAAAGCTTTAGGGCTTCCCCGGAGTTTGGCTTTTATACACATTGTCATATGTTAGCTGATAAACGTAATCCTAAAGAAATAGCTTTAGAACTATAAGATAAAGTTTCTATTAAAACTAAAACAGGAACTAAAGCTAAAGGAGTACCAGTAGGTACAAATAAAGAGAAGAAACCTAAACCATGATTAGCAAAACCTATAATAGTTAAACCTAATCATAAAGTTAAACTTAATGATATAATAGCTACTATTTGAGCTGATATAGCAAAAGAATAAGGTATCATAGATATAACATTAGCTATTAAAATGAAATTAAATAAAGTAAATATTAAAGGGAAATAATAACCTCCACGTGAACCTACTTGGCTTTTAACCATATTTAATATAGTATCATATATAGCTAAAATAGCTACACCTCATCTATTTCATCCTAAATAAGATTTATTTAATAATATATTAAATCCATATATTATTAATCCTACTAATGATAAATATATAACATAGTTAGATATACTTAATGTTATAATATTATTTATAGATAACAATGGTTTTATTTCAAATTGATCTAATGGTGAAAAAAACATAATAAATTTTAATTTTCCTTATTTTTATCCATATAAATATATGAATATTAAAGGTTAAAGTAAATCATACTTATTTAATCTTTATTAGATTAAAATGATTTTAAAGTAAAAAAATATAACCCCGTCCTTTATAAAAAGTTATTATCTTATTTATAAGATAACGTAAAGTTATAATGAGCCCGGCATTGCCGGGCTTATCCCCGCCTTCGGCGGGAATTAAAAAATAACTTAAAGTATAGCTATAAATTCTATAATTTAATTATTAATATTCTAGCTATTAATAATCTTAAAATATTAGGTAATAAATATTTAGAAGTTATATATATTAATATAGTTAATATTAATATACCAAAAGTTAATAAATGTAAAAAATAAAAAGGAACTAATTGTGGCATATATTATATATAAATAATAGTTAATGAACCTTAAAGATAATTCCCCGGAGGGGAATCATTCATACAAATAATTAAGAGTTATAAAACAATGTAGTTAAACTACAAAGTTAATAAGAATAAAAGTTTAAATAACTTTATCTTAAAATAAAAATATTCAGATTGAAGGGATTTGAACCCCCATAGCCCTACACCCAATGTAGATACGTTACCAATTACGCAACAATCTGTTAGATATATCAAGATTAAGTAAAATTAAAATGTTAAAATTATAAAATAAAATCAAAGTTAAATTATTTATTATTAAAAATTAAGTTAATAACCCGCAAAGCGGGTTATTTATAGGGTTTCACCCTAAATGATAAACTTGAAATCAATAAGAACATTGAGGGAATTGAACCCTATAAGAACTAATTTGCAATCAGTCTATTCAACCATGAATAACAATGTTCATATATAATTAAATAGCATTATAACCCGCAAAGCGGGTTATTTATAGGGTTTGACCCTATATTAATTATACTTATTTTAACTTAAATTAAAAAACATTATAAAAGGAATATCCGCCCGCTGCTTGCAGCGGGCTATGTAATATAGGTCCCTATAATAATCCCCCCCTTATGATAATAATATAGGTCTTATAATCTACAGTTTATTTATCACCATTTATCAAGTTATAATAAAATATCTTAGATATTTATATTTCTCCGGAGGAGAAATAAATAAACCCGCTTCGCGGGTTGAGAATAGGAAGGGACCTAAATGTGTGAAGATATAAACCCGGCCCGCAGCTTTGCTGCGGGCTATATAATATAGGAAATAACCCGCTTCGCGGGTTGATTATAGGGTATATTTAATAAAAAAATATATATATAAGAATTTATACCGCCTTAAAATAAAGCCCGCTGCTATACTAGCAGCGGGGGGAGAGGAAAAGAAAAGAATATGGTAGGCGTGGATCGAACACGCATAATAGCATTGGAAGTGCCAGAGTTTTCCAGTTAACTTACTACCACGAGGATAACCACAGTGGGACTCGAACCCACATAAATACTGTGAAGTAGTATTATCATAACCGATTAGATCATATAGTCAAAAATATCGTATTGAGGAATCGAACCCCACACCTTCCGATTACAAAACGGACGCTATGCCTGGTTAGCTTATACGACATAAGCTTAAGAAAGGAATTGAACCTATATTAGATGCATATGAGGCATCTGTTCTAACCATTGAACTACCTAAGCAAAGGATAACTACTGAGAATTGAACTCAGATAAATTGCGCCACATACAATTGTTCTACCTTTGAACTATAGTTATCTTATTGAGGAGAGACTGAATCGAACAGTCGCAGCGCTACGGCACTAAAGTTACAATTTAGCTCTAATTACCAACATTAGAATCTCCCCTTTAAATTTCTTACCCCTTGGGGGTAAGATAATCACCTTAGGTATATTTTTATAGCCCGCTGCTCACAGCGGGCGGGTCTATAATAACCCCTTTCTTGGTTATATATCTTTATTTTACGGTTAGTAGGAGTCGAACCTACACGATATTAATCCAAACATTTTAAGTGTTTTATGTCTACCATTTCATCATAACCGCATATATTACCCCTAAAATAAGGTAATCCCTAAAAGAGATAAATAATATTCGCCCGCAGCTTAGCTGCGGGCTATACTTTAAAGGTATAAAAAGAATTAGTCTAATGAGAATCGAACTCATATTTATCGATTATCAATCGATCTCTCTACCATTGAGATATAGACTAAAGAGAATAACCTGTAACGAAAAAAGGGACAGGTTAAAATAGATGAATAAATATATAAATCCCGATCAGGTTCCCCTAACCGAACCGTATTTCAACTTACAGCAAGTCCTTTTAATAAAAACTCAATAAGGGAAATAAAATTTCTTGCTGTTGATGAGTGGTTAGTACGAAGTAGCAAAAAATTTCACCGTAACTCTCTAGTTTACGATTACTAGCAATTCCTCCTTTATGTAACCGAATTTCAGATTACAATCCATAATAGAAACTATGTCTTATTCTTAATATTTAATAAATATATAGAAAAAATATATATATACATTAACAAAGTTAATAAAATTGTTATTAATATTGTAACACGTCGATAGCCCATCTCATTAGGGTCATCATGATTAGTCTTCTACCTCTACTTCCTATAATTTTACAATTATACTTATCTATAAAGAAAAGGGTTACGTTCATTCAATAACTTAATATTAAACCTCACGGCATGAACTGACGACAACGATGTAACGCCTGTTAATAATTCAAGAGATGGTAAGGTTCTTGGAGGATCATCCAATTAAATGACATGTTCCACTGCTTGGGACTACAACCGTCTAATGTCTTGTATTTCACCCTTGCGAGCGTACTAGTCAGGCGGAGTACTATTCATTTTCATTTTTATAATTATTGTACTCATAGTTTACTGCTACGACTAAATGGGTATCGAATCCATGTCGCTACCGTAGCCTTCATCTCACAACGTCAATAATTTAAAGTAATCTCTTTATAGTCTTAATGTTTTCGTCGGATTTTATCCCTCTAACTTTAATTCTTATTACCTTTACCCGCTTCGCGAGATTATTATTCTATATTTTTATTATTTAAAAATTCGTTCTACAGATCCTTTAAGCCATTCTGATCAATGCTTGCCCTCTATGTCTAACCGCAGCTGCTGGCACATATTTTAGTTAGGACTCTTTCATAATTAGTATCATTATTACTATTATTTAGAAGTTTATAGTTAATCTTTTATTATTTTTTTATCCATAAGGATTTATTTAATTTCCTTCTCGTAGATAACTTGATCAGTCGTTAGACCATTGTCAAAGATTCCCCACTGCTGCTCTATATAAGAGTTGATAATATATCAATGTGGCCGTTGTGACGTTTATCGCCGGCTCCAGTTCCATGGCTAGATTAATATCTAATACCTACATCTGAATAAGATATTTTTTATATCTTATATCACTCACCTAAACGCTATTTTTCAATAACTTGCATGTGTTATGCCTCTACATAGCATTTGATCTGAACCAACATCATGTTCTCTAATTTTTTTTAATTTTTACTTTTAAATTACTCAGAATTGAACTGAGATAGATCCATTATGAGTGGACTGCTCTACCATTGAGCTATAATTCATTTATTTTTATGCAGTAGATAGATTTGAACTACCATTATAAAGTCATGAGCTTTAGATGTTACCAATTACATTATACTGCTTACCTATCATTTAGATAAGTTAAATTTTATTTATATATATATGACATAGTAAGAATCGAACTTACATAATAATATCCGTAATAATATACACTAACCATTGTGCTATATGTCAATAACCCGCTTTGCGGGTTTATTTAAAGGAATTATAATCACCTAAAGAGATATAGGGTGAAATCTTAAATAACATAAAGTTAAATATATTTAGGTCCCGAAGGGACCTATAATAATTCCCCTTCGGGGAATATTTCATTATATATAGCCCGCTAACAGCGGGCGGGTTTAATACGGATAGCCAGCGAATCGAACGCTGATAGCTTAAAAGCAACTACGTAGCAAGTAGATTAGTTTACCAATACCGAGCTATCCTTTTTACGCATCGCATCAGACTCGAACTGACATCTCTTATAGTGACATTATAAGGCTTTACCATTAAGCTACCAATGCTTTTATATTTTATATCCCGCAGCAAAGCTGCGGGCGGGGATATTTTTTTATTTTATTTTCTTACTGAGTCGACATGATTCGAACATATATAGACCTAGCTCAAATCTAGGTGACTTGCCAATTAGTCTACGACTCAACCATCAAAGGTGATTAACCCTATTATAACCTAAAGTCATTATCCCTGCGGGATGA